>NW_011626762.1:68031-205930 GCF_000204515.1 Acromyrmex echinatior | reverse complement strand
TCGTGTCGTTCGCGACACGTCGTGTCAACGAACCTCCGTGACACATTGTTACGGAGTAGCGTGACCGTATACTTCAGACAGCAGGTTACGAGCAGATTCCAACTGACACCGGATCGATCCGAAGGGGGGGAACTTTTCACGGCGGAGGCGGCGGCAGAGGAGGCAGGTGGCGGCGGTGTGGTCTTTCGCGAAACCGGCGGGCTTGTAGTAAATCAATAGAAGCCACGTGAACTCGCGACAGACGATCGCTCTGTCACGCTCCGCGGAAGGCCGCGCGACCTCGTGCGAATTCGACGAGCGAGTGGATCGATAATAATTCGGCTGAAGCCGCCTCCGAGAAGGATTTGACCCTTTGAACTCTGGACAGTTTTTCGACCTATCACTCATTTCTTATTATACCGAGCTATTCTTGCGTATTTTAATATGCAGTGAAACTCACAACTTTCAACAATGTAATCCGAACAGAAGACTCGTTTGCTTTAAATAGCTAATTGGCTTTCAATAACAGGCAGAGAAGAAATTCTGATCGATATCATTGCGCGAATAATAAATATGTTTGCTTTGTGTATACAGAATTTCCTAGAAATCGCACTGAGGAAAAAGTTCGATGTGATTTGTGATTATAATGTAAAAATCATGGTTAGAAACTCCATTTTTTTAAAAATAATTTTACTACTATAATGTTAGCAATAATAATTATATTTATAGTGCAACAAAAAATATACAGTTGGCACCGAAAATGAATTATAAATTAGTTAACTTTAAATTCTGGTGATTGCAATCATTTTTTCTCTCAGTGCAACAAATGCATTTTTTTTTTTTTTAGAATTTTATTTGACAAATTTTTATAAAATTATTTATCAGGCGTTAAGTTTCAATATTTAATATCTTAACAAAATTGTGACTTGAAATGTTTATCTAAATAGAAATGAATTAAACAAACCATCAGATTTTTTGTTATCTTGCATCTTCAATTCGTCAATATCGCGAATAATTTTATAACGTCAATCTTTCACCGTTTTTCTTAATTTATTCTCTGATGTAGTACATTAACGAAAACATATCCGGTATGTTCTTGTTTGGATTTACAGAGATGAGATTTTTTGATGAATAATGAACTCTAGCTATAAAGATAAAACGTTTGCGAAAACAATCTCTGCTATTTTAGTAATATTGTGCGCTTGGATGCAGCGATAAGACGTGATGCGCGTGAATAACACGTGACACAACATTTCGCAGTGTTGTAAAACACTTTATGAATTAAATAGCGATTGTACAGAATTACTGAACTCGCGTTATCAGATAAATAACATGTGTAACGCTTCTTGTACAGATTTTGCTGGTAATTCACAAAGGAGCTATTCAGAGATGTAACATTAATCAACTCGCCCAACGGACATTCGGGATTTATATGTAATTAAACCGCCCTTCATTTCTAACCAAGCTTGCGTTACTTTGCTGCTGTCAAAATAAACGCAACTGTTAAAATAACGATCTGTTACAATAAAATAAGAACACTGTGCAATCGCCATTTTAAACGATCAAAAATTCGCTACGGGATTTGGGACATTATTTATTACTTTACGTGCCGTATAGAAAACAAAGAATTGAAATATACATATATCGAAATTCAACATAAATATCCATACAGTGAATGCAAAAAATATTTGTACAGGAGAATTTTTAAAAACCTTATTTGTACACAATAACAATATTAATTAGCATTTGTAACAATATTAATTAACAATTTTGTACAATGAGTACGTTCTGTTTATTACAGTATAAACAAAAGAGTTAAGTTCGCGTCTTTTATATACGTGCAAATAATAATATAATTTTTCATTCTCGCTTATTTTTAAGAAATATATTGTATTAAAAAAAATGTATTTTATTATCACATCTTTTCAGGTAAAATAATTTTGAGAAATATACGATCTATTTTATTCTTTGTTAATAAATTGCAAACATATTTACTTTTTAAAAATGAAAAGCTTTTAAAAAAGATATCTCCCCTGTACAAATATTTTTTACGTTTACTACATATAAAGCCGTGCGTATATTAAAATACATATATACAGCACATAAAAGTTATAAATAAATTTCCGTTCCAAATTTTATTGCCGGAGATCTAAAGTGGGCTTTGAACACAGATATAAATATAAGAGATTTCATATCACAGCCAATATCTTGCTATAAATATTCGCGACATCACAAAAAATAATGCGAAGTCAGGCAAGACTTTGAAGAGGGTTCTTGATAGAAATAGGAGCAGAGCACATCTGCGGCGTCTGTCACATCCGAGACAAGTATCGCAACTATTTTCGACGTTATTTGGCACACCGCGACACATCAACATCATGCCTAGAATAACATTGAAAGGCCTCATAACATGAAAAAGCCTACTCATAAACTCTCAGTGCAGATCATATCGTACACATATCTCTTTCACTAGCTGTTCGAAGATTCGCGTTCACGATAGTTTACAATGCTTTTTCAATGAGAACAGCTTTGTCAGAGAAGGCGGAAACGATTCAGATATTTTTAATATTACTTTCGTTACGTACGAACGTTACCGTCATAGAGATACGCATACGAGATGTTTGCTTTAATGACACAGCGCTGCAGCGTCGGTAAACACGCAGTCGATGCTTTAGAGTTAATCTCGAAATTAGAGTGATTCGTATAATTTCCTCGCTTTTGGATACCCCGCGAAATAGGATTCATCTCTAAATCCCCGGCGTGTGTCTCGCTGGTGGTGAGCAGGGAACGGTCAATAATCTCGAGGTAAAGCATCGCGACCGCAGTAACTATATATTCCAGGGCGCGCAATTTAATTGCTTTTCCGGCGTCGCATCTTCGTGCTTGTCTCTCTTTTTCTCTCCCACGTTTTCATGTCGATGAGATCTGATCGTCCGAACGAAAGCGACAGCAAGCGAGAGATAGCGACGTGATATCCGCGACGATGATGATCTGCCGCTTGATGACTGCATGGGCGATGGATTGGGAAGAGTACGGTTAATTGCTTTCGTCCCATCGAATCACCGATCGTTGTTTTTCATCTCGCGCGCGAGTCGCTCTGTAAAATGGGTTTATCAATACGGCCCAAATATCTCGGTGAAAACGTCAATAATATCGAGCGACATAACCGCGGCCATCGTGATATTCAGGAAATAAAGGCGGATTGCTTTCGCGAAGGGACAAAGTGAAGTGAAATTTATTATACAGGAATATATATTCGAAATCAAAACTACTGCATATCCTCTGGTCCATGAATATTGAAGTTCAAATGGAGATAAATAGGATTAAAAAAAAAAAAATATTTTAATTTAATAGGAAACGTTATTCGCAATTAATTTCAAGGCAATTTATTAGTGGATTTATGAAAAGTTCAGTTACTGAAATATGTAATGCTGTTAAATTGAGAAAAATGTAAGCGATTGCTAATAGAATTTTCATTATGTAAAGAATAGTTGATTTCGAGTTTGTTAAAATTGTTAAATAACAGCAAATATACTGATATAAATATATCGTACAATGTGCATTACCCAGGTCTATAAATATTTAACGCACTAATTTCATCGCGGTCAATAAACCGCTTACGAAATTTAGGCATTTGGAATATCGTGTTTTGATCCACAATCTATTCCTCCGATAAAGCACGGTTTACTGCGAAACTATCGGCATTCTCGACTCTAAAAGCACAATTGTGTGCTATTGTCGTATTGTAAAACCTGTCCGTATATGCGCTGTATCATCAGTCATATGATGTAAAACTAGCAGGTGTAGCAATACGAAGGTGTCTGTTTGTTCAATTAATGGCGGCTCTTCAATCAAAACTCTGACCCAAATGCAAATATTCAATATGATCACACGCTGCAACGTATTTTCTAATAGCAGTGTAAAATAAGACCAGTATGCAATTAAGTGAATTACGAAGTTTCGCAATTTATCTAGTATGGTTAATTGGGATAATTGAGAACTTTGGAAAATGGGACGACGTAGGGAGTTCCCCACTAATGAAATTAACGGTTACATTTCTTCGCTTCAGTTAAACTTTTTAATTATTTTATCATCTTTATTAAGCCTTTCTCGATTTTACTATTGAATTTTATAGTCATTTATTCAGCCTCTCGTTTATTTAATCCTACGAGTTTCTAAAAGACATTTTCTAAAATTGGAATATTGTACTTGCACATACAGATACAATTTGAGAGAGGTCCAAATTTATATCTCGCGCTCCCATTATATACATACATCTGATATTCTTACATTACAGTCCACGTACGTGGCAAATCGAATGAGTTCAACCATCTAGTAAACACTAACTAAAAGTAACATAACATCGATATTATACAATATTATAATTTCACTGAACAATGTATAGCATGTGTTGTTGATTGTAAAATTATAACACTAATACTACGTTACTTTTAGTTGATGTTTGCTGAGCAATTATTACTTTTTCTATTTTTATATGCATGTGCATTACAACCATTGACGTACGAATATAAAAAGTTTCGTTTCGAATAATACAAAATATATCTAAGTTTTTCTCCATTTGTTTTTACTTAATATATCTAAACTCACATCAATTTTGTACATCTGCATTATTTAGAGTATTCGCACCACTCGAAATATCTAGCTATGCTGATTACTCAAATATTCGTAATTCCAGCGCAATCCACATCCGGTAATGAGGCTTCCGTGGACGCTGGTACTTTCGGAACTCTCCGCAAACAGAAATTTCTAGATAATGTCGTAGGGCAACGTCGATGGAGCCCAAACGTAACGTTACAACCGCAGAGCGGTCGCGGCGCACGCTAATTGCGTTCGTCGCATCAAAACAAAGTCGCTGGTTGCAATCCCCTAGAGCGGTTTGCAAAATGAGGCCAATGACCAACCGGCGGTTGCTTGTGTGGAAGCCTGCCAGTGTCCCAAAATACAACGGAAGTACCATTCGCGGGTCAACGTTTTCCAAACCGTCCGTACGTGTCGTACGTCGTACTGACAAAGTTCCGGCGTGTTCTGCGCAGGGCAAGATATTCATTGGGAACAAAGGGTTTCGATCAGTATTTCTTAGACCAATTTAGAATGTTATATTGGAATCTACGAACCTGAAACGTATTTATGTTCTTTGGAGTAACGTGAACTTTCTGGATGTTGTTTGCATAAAAGATATCTGACGCATTGAGTTATATGTACTTGATTACCAAAAAACGATTATTATTTCAAATTTAAGTAAATAAAAAATAAATCACTCTCGAAAATTGAAAAACAAAGTGATTAAAACAAAGAGAGTCAACTGAAAATCAGCGCAATGAAAACAATGCGCAAATTATTTTTAAAAAACGACAGTAATTATATATATATATATATATATAATTCAATGGAAATAATTTTATAATAGTTAATAAAAAAAAATCAAACGTTTCACTTTTGAGTCAACCCCCAACAACAAGTTCAAAAACTGTTTTGTATTTTCTCGATCTGAATTAAAAAAAAGATAACAAAAAGAAATTTTTTTCTAGTATTGACAGAATTAATTAAATTTTTTAAATATGTTTATTCCTTATCACAATAATAAACATTTAAAAATATTTCGTACAAACGTATTAAAAATAAATACTATACTCTACGTACTATAGCACGCTATATATTTAGTTGTCTTATTTTATTGGGATATATAATATCAAAAATTCTTGTAATGGTAATATATAAAGTAAGTGTCGTTGCACAAAAATATTAGATGATGAAAAATATTAATCCCAACGAGAGAAAGGTGGATACACGCGATATATGCATGTTTATCAAAAACATATTCTCTTTTTTTGTATCTGAGAACTCGTAAAAA
Source organism: Acromyrmex echinatior (assembly GCF_000204515.1). Next base: position 200,079 of record NW_011626762.1, on the reverse strand, counting down.
TTGTGATGCTAGTAGAGGACCAGAGAAAGGGAGGGGGAGAGAGAGAGAGAGAGAGAGAGACGGCGCGACACTGAGCGTCATGAGATGCATGGAATTCAGAGCGCATCTATGTTAAACTAGATACACAATGTTGGAATGACAGCGATTGTCGTATATGTTGAGTATTCCGCGTCTGGTCAGTCGATGTAGACTATTTTCTGCTCAATAAATAGAAGGGAGGTATAAAAACGCAATATACGAGACGCAGCAAAATTTTGAAAGATTATTTTCCAATTGCTGCTTCATCATTCAATAGAAATTTATCGTACAATAAAATAGAAGATACATGTGCATTATGGTTAAACATATGAACCACAATTATTTTTTAAAATAATAGTCAATAATAAAGCGGAAATAGTACGTTAATTCGTTTGTAGTAGATATAACAAATAATCGCAACAATTATAATATTACTTAATGTTTGTAAGATAGCTTATATAAGAATCAAAATATGATTATTAGAGAAAATGATTTCATGAAAAGAACGGTTTCGCTAAAGTATCTAAAAATTTAGCTAGTACACTGATCTGAAAATAATTTTATTTGGACCATCAAAATAATTATGTAGGACGCTCAAACTGGTTGCTAGAATGCTAAAAGCATTTCGCAGTTGTCATCAATACTTAAGCGTTCTACATTATTATTTTGATGAACCAACACTGAAAAAAGTTTCTGGAAAATGAATGAACCAGAAGATTTTGATTATATCAGAATTCTGATTATTATCTCAATTAAAATTATACATTGAGAAAAAATATCCTAAATTTTGATAAATATTTATTTGAATAGTACCAATTAAATATTTATTAAATATATAAATATATTTATTTGATACAAAAAAACATGAATTTGATTTAACGGTTACTTCTTTTTATTAAATAAATATTTATTTATTGTAATTAAATGTTTAGTTGGTAGTATTCAGATAAATATTTATTTAAATTTAAACTATTTTTTTGTCAGTGTAACAGAATCAACTAAAAAATTCTGATTCGTTTATTTTTTACCAGAATTAGTGCAATCTGTTAATGCTATAAACAGTTTTAGCACTTTCTAGTAGCCAATTAGGCATACTTTTTTCTCAATTACAAGCAAAATTATATATATTTTCAGATCTTTATCTGGCTAAATTTTTAGATAGGTACTTCAGCAAAAAATCGTTCTTTTCGTGTATCTCACGTTCTATTGTCATGGTGGCAAAATATCGGAAATAAATGTGTAACCTCTAATTTAATCTTAATTCAATAACATTTTAATAAGACAGATTGATGTAGCTATGTCAGAGAGAATATGTGGAAAAGACATTTTTCGGATATGTGTTCCGGTCTCCGAGTTCATCTGTTCGTAAATAAATAACGGGACTAGCTATTCTTAACGCAGTTGTTGCTTATCGATCGCCCAAGATGGCTTCGTCCTACAAATCCCGTAAAACCTTTCGTCCCCCCCCCCCCCCCCCGTCGTGGAGTATCGTTGTTAATTCATATCGAGAGCTTCCAGTTTCGAGGCGTTAATTTCCCGAGTTAATCTGACATTGTGCACGGAGCTTAACGCCGATTCCGTCGCTCTTTCTGTCGCTGGTGGTACACGGCTAACAATAAGACTCTTTAACATTTGCGTGCGGTGAAATTTCTAAGCCACGGCTTAGATCAAAGTTCACGTACGCCTTGCGGTCGATTCACGGAGAACGAGGGTACCTAGGTACATTTGCTCGCAATTACGAGGTAACGATATCGCGATCGTACGGATCTTAAAGCCATTATAATTCTTGGAAATAAATATGAAATTATATATAGCGCAAAAATTGACCGCTTCCGATTGACCGTAAAAATATGTCGTGTAGGTACACTAGAATATCTATAAAGACGTAAATTCGCTTTCAGAATTTTTGTAGGCTGTATATATTACAAAATATATATTTAGGCATTTGTATTTAAGCATCGCGATAAAGAAGCTTTAAATATTATTCATGTAACAATTATTCATGTAACAAACTTTTTTCATTTTTTAATAAAAATAATTAAATTCATTACGTAAGCAATTATATAATTGACTGCGTTCCAAAATTTACTGCCAGCGTTAAAAATTTACACTTTACGTGTAACTAGTTTTTAGTACTAACAGTGAATTTTTTTTTGGAAGCCTAGGAAATTATAAATAATGTTTTACTTCGCGATATTAATGAAGTTTGGACAAATTTAGGCAAACGATGAGATCAAATTTGTACCGTAATATTGAGTTTGTATACGAAAAAGAACTATTATTTCATTTAACCTATTACTTAAATTGTGACGAGCAAATATTTTTTATCATTTGCTCTCGTTAACTCTTGACTGGAGGAATATTATGTATATGATATCATGGTCTGGACTAAGACCTCGTGAGACCAGTTAAGGGTTAATTAGAGTTGCCGTAATATAACGTCTCCGAGTATAATTCTCCTCACGACATTAAGTATTCTGTCATGTTCAAATTCTTAATACCACGAACAGTTATTAAGTATCTTAATTTATCTTAACAGCTTCTGCAAGTATTCAGATATTGCATGCAGTTTCTGCATGTAAAATAGTTCGACATATCCTGGAAACGACATGTGCAAATTCATCTTTATTATTAGCACGCCATTCCCTTTGTAATTAAAGTGATTTGTAAAACATGTATCTCTAATCTATATGTATAAAAAAATTTATTATACATTATTTATTAATATCTTTTACTTATAATTTACATCGGTTTACAAATATCTCGCCTTATAATTAAAAGTAATTGAATTTGTTTTTAATAAAATAAATATATGAGGGAAGAATAGTTTGTTTTAGTAAAATTTTACATTTAAAGTTTGTTGTATGCTAATAATACGAAATCACCCGCTTTTTAAGGATTTATTTATTACACCTATTTTTCAACAAAATGAAAAAATACAGAATTTTCTGTATTATATTTGTAAAAGTAATATAAAAAGTCTGGCAGCAATTTAGAGCCTGAATTAAAAATTGTTTCAACATGTAGAAACATTTTTTTAAAAAAATAATTAAGATAAAATGAGAACATTTTTATTTAAACTATAATTGTATCATTAAATACAAATATTGACTTTATTGAATTGTTTCATATGTATATATAACATTCATTTTATATGGACAATATAAATTTCCAATTCCACTCACCTTTTGTACAGAGAGAGGGACTATACACCTGATATATCATTAAGCTTAAAGATTATTTATATTGTTTGCTTTACTTATTCGAGAAATTGATTAAGGATTAACGCCATGAAGAGGACAGAATAAAATGCGTGCGCCCCGCAGTTTTTCACGACGCAAGCATGAATCGCCTCGATGGACGTTCCACCCTCGTTTTCCTCGAGGGATGAACTTCCCCTATCGCGCAAGCGGTTCGCGCAGCCTCACCGTAGCGTAGACCGGCATGAAACAGGACACACCACCGACAGAGCGACGACTCCGTGATGTCCTGAAATATGCAGCGCCGGCGTCTGACGTTTGTCATTGTCTGTGAGACTAAGTTAGGTCGAGTTATCTCTGTCGCCCGTGCGAACGTCGCGTTCCACCCGGTATACTGGTGCGATTCCTGGGGTAATGTCGCCGCGAATCGGGAACAAAATTTACATAGTTCTCCCCGAATACAACTATTCCTCCGTCTCTCCACCCTGCTCTCGCGCCCTTTCGCTACGGTCGCTAACGAGCCGTAAAGGAGCCTTTTCAGAGACGCTGGCACCATGTCGGCGCGGACCTCCATTGGGAAAGCTCCTGTTAAGTCTTTTCCCCGCTGTGTCCCGCACCCCCGTGAAGAGTCACCAGGAACGCTTCGCGTGAACTTTGAGGACCCGTTACTGCGAATGGGTGTTCCTGCGAAGCCCATATACCTCGCACCCCGGAACGTCTAATTATAGGGTTCATTGTTATTTGCGCACGTATGGGACTTAAATTTCATCTTATATTGTGGAACGTGAAGACCAGAGTATGAAAACGTTTCCGTTCCGCTTAGTTATCGTGTCTCTTCATGAGCGAACTTTTAAGTGTGGCTTAGGTCAGATAGTATCCTAAGCGTAAAGTATAACTTTCTCTTGTAACATCGGAAGTAATTTGTGATCATCTACAGAAAATTAAAAAATAACAAAAATTTGCATTAATATTATTTTTTAAAAATTATTCTTATATTATTCATCATTCTGCTATAATTCTTGTTTGTATGACTACTGTATTCAATCTTGTGACATGATATGTTTTTAATCTTTAAGTAGGTATATGGATTGAAGATATGTAAATTGATATAATTCTCAAAATATTTGAAAAAATTGTTTAATTTTATTATAGTTACATTTTTTATTAGTGTATTATATGTATAATTAAATTTACATTAGCTATACCATTGTAGAAAAATATAAAACTATAATAAACTTTAAGACTTCCAGGCATCAACAATAATATCTTTTTATATTCGCTTTCCAGAACAAAGTTTTTGAGAAAATTATGCTGTGGCTCTTCTATACCTATTTAAAGATTGAAGTATTTATTTTATATACATATATGTATATATATATATATATATATATATATATATAGTATTTCATTATTTAATTATTTAAAAATATGAATATTTTATTTTTATAATTGTTTTATTAATTTAAAAATATTTATCACAAGAGAAAATTATGCATATAAAGTTCAAAATGTCATGAAAAATCTATTACTTCTTCTGCATTTAGCGAATTTATATCTATTTTGAATTTAGGTCAAGAAATACGAAGTATCATCTAATTTGATTTTAGCACAGCTTACGAGGTGTGTAAATTTATATACATACATACATACATATATATATATATATATGTGTGTGTATATGTAATTCCAATGTTTTATTCAAGTCGTGTTATGGATTGTTATGAGTGATATGAATAAACATCGCATTTGCGATGTATCATTATAGTAAATCTGATATCCGGAACACTTATATAACATTGGAATTCAATTTTGTTACCTTTCTTAGAGCATATCGGTTAACGGTAGGTAATCACATTTGTAATTTCTCATATCAAAACTCGACAAATAATTTTGGAAGAGTTTCTGAAAGTACTAATCGATGGCGTGTTATATTCTATATCACAAATTTTTTTTACAATATTATTGAATGTAACGAGGAAAACGTATCCTGTCTTTATGTTTTTTTACAAAATGATTAAATATATTCTTTTGACAAAATTATTTAGAAGTAATTTGTATTTTATTTCTTGTATTTTTTTCATTTCCTCGCTTAATTATCTGCCTCGTTTAAATCAAAATTGTTATTGTTGAAAGACGAATTCATCTGTTGCGTTTCATTTACAAGTATCTAGAGATAAATTTATCATTTAAGTACAACGAATAAAAATAGAATTGTCATTTTATGTAATGCAGAAACCAGTTTTAAAAACGTATTACGGCATATAAATTCATCATTTAATGAAGATAAATACAATGTTTTTCTCATTGCTTGTGTCCAAAAATTTTTCTACCAATCTATACGTCACTCTAAATGATACATTTATATTCGCATTAAATATCCATTAGATATCCAGATAATTTTATGCTTTAATATTGTGAGAGAGGGCAGTAAAACTCTAATGTTGGAACAAGATAAGTTTCGCATGATGTTTGCGCAGTCAGCTGTGTTCGCACACATGATTACGTGCGTAGTTTTCTATGTCTTCGCCGTCTGTTTGATAAATTGGAGACTTTTCCGCTTGTAATGGTTATTAATGAGAGTTATGAATCTTCGCGGTTATTCGGTAACATGGAAAGCAGGAACATACGAATAAAAAGTCGCTTTACAGTAGGAGCAAAAAAGGTGATCGCTTGCGGGAACATGATTTAACATACAATTTTTCCTATGTATGTTAAGATAAGTAACAACTGCTACGTATAATTATGCAAAATCTTTGTTTTTTTCTGTATCAAAAAAAGAAAAAGAATTATCTTCGATAAAATAAAATTATCACCTAAACTGAAAAAAAAATCTTATATTTCTTTGAAATCATGATTTTTTTTCAATGTACACATACAATCAATATTGATATATATGAAATAGATCTTTATATAATTATTTTTTCATCTTAATTAAATATTTAATTAAATATTTTAATAACACTGAGCTCTTCACACCTCTGCTTTTATCTAATATGATAAAATAAAAATTCTAAATATATGGAAGATATATACCTAATAAAAAAGAATTACATAAAGACGATCGTAAATTCGATGACTTCCTTTCGTCGCTTCTTTAGTGCCTTCGGATATTTGCATCTTGCCTCCCGACTTTGATCGAGAGTAAACTCCGCAGGATACGCGCTAAAATTGAAGGGCCGCAATGGGCCACGCATCCATACTAATTAGAAGTGCGTCCGCACATAGGCCAATAACAGGCCCAGGGGTGCCCTGTCGCTGTCAGGGGAAATCTCTCACCACTACTCTCAGGCCATGGTCCTCGTAGGTCGGTAACACAATGAGCAGGGGTGCTGTCGAGGGGAAATACAATGACGGCCGAGGAATCGAAGTGGGAAGGTCGACAGTTATATGGGGACGAAGCGCAATTTTGTAAATAGGAAATAGCTACGTTGGGATTATTCTAGGCGCTAGAATGATTCAATTGGACAATTTTATAGCCAGCAGCTGCGAATCTCAGTAACGGGGGATAGGAGAGAGAGAGATAGAGAAAGAGAGAGTAAGCAAGAGATAGAAAGAGAAGAGGGGATTTAACTGCTGATTAAGCACCGTCGAGGATATCAACCACCGGTGGTTATCTCGCGGGCGATTTACGCGAGCGAGAATAACGTCCCGACGACTGTCGTGACAACGTAACGCTTGTTTTATCACTACCCATTATCGCCGTTACTTACTTGCGAATGTTCGTTTAAAAACCGATGGTGAGACGTAATAAATCTAGCATCGATTTTAATCCAGTCAGTTTTGTTGGGATGCTGACAGGAGAATTATAATTCTTCGTCGTTTAAAGGATATTTGTTCATTGAGCTATTATCAGATTATATATACTGAGCAATATGAATAAAAATGAATATTACACTTGTAAACGTAATCTTTTAATTCACCATTCGTTATAAATAAATTTATATTTTAATCCTAAGATTTTTCGTTTTTTATTTTGATCAAATATTCCTCTGGACTGAATAAGAGATAAATTATTTCCTAAATTGTTATATAAAATAAATACTTTCTGAGAACATTCAAGTAACAAAAAATAATAAATTAATTTTTTTTAGTATTAATAAAAAATTAACAATAGATCAATTTTATAAATACACAGCAAAAAGATTATTCTTTGTACAATATAGAATTATCACTTCAAGAATCAGAAATTTGGTTATCAAATTGAAATAATAACTCATATCCTATAACTTTATCCTATCAAACATTTTTATTTGCATAAGAAAAAGCCTTTTAATTTTCGTCGCTTTGAAGAGAAAAATTCTCAGCCAGCAATTTCACATTTTTATTAAGAGCAAGAGTAAGAGTTCTGATGAAAATTTAATGCAGTAGAAACCGGACAATATTACGCTGATAATATGTTTATCGATCTTGTCGAGGCAAACGCATTTTCGCGAATCATGAATTTTGCGGAAGTCACGAAGGCAAGAACGACCTATTCAACATGTTCGACGTCGAAACGCGAATTTTTCGGATTGGTCGCAGCAGGCATTCACGCAAATCGTTGAGCTAGCTCCATGTCGCCCGGATTTTACATATCCGCCGAGTATTATAGTGTTAGTTATGCCATATGGTGTCGATGGAGAGCAAAGGGTTATTGCCGGTTCTCGAGACTCTAAAAGCCGGGCGTCGCTCGTGCTCACTCCTTCATTCTGGTTCACGATAGGCTTCTCGAGACCATGCAAAAAGATTCCGGGAATCTTTTGTTCGGGCCATCGGCACTCTTTACACGTTTCACAGTCTGCTGCCGACCGGGATATGCGCTTCCGAAGCTATTCTCCAACGACGTCTGTCGTGAACGGTTCCGAGGCTATTCATTTCGGGAGACAGCGACGCAGAAATGCAAAGACACAGAAAGTACATGGGCGCGGCAATTTTAACGACTCGTTGCAACGCCTGACAATTATTACTAGCAATAATTAACGAGTGTTGCAAGGTGTTGCAAAAATGTTTCTTGTAGAATTCGCCAAGGTATTTACCTTATTATACCGTATAAATAATTTATATAATCAAATATAAAATAAAAATTTGCAACACATACTCATTTTTTTCGTTTCAAATGGTTTATTATTAAACATAGATTTTGCATATTTGTATTGCATTATCTTCTCTGTTTGACTGAGATTCTTGAAAATTGTGACTATAAAAGCAAATTTTTGTATGAATATTTAATAAAATTTTGCAATTATATGATATGTAATGCTTTTAATTACTCAAAGACGACATCTTTATATTACTTGAATTATACATTTAGAATAATGCAAATTATTTTTTGAATCATATCTTTTGAAAATACATATATATATATAAAATTTATAAAAAATACTTTCACAATTAACAATAAGTTTATTTGTGTGTTACTAATTTCACGTATTTATCATTTAAAATTACTAACATATTGTAATTTGTAAAAAAATTTTAGAAGAACTCAAAATATGCAGAAATGAAGTCTAAAACAAGCACTATTCCTCACTGGTATCTTCATTGCATGAAGAGTTATAGAGCATTATGTTTTAAGTCTCACATCGATTTTTGTGTACCGTGTAAATCTTGTTACGTATACGCTTTTCAAGCACACGTCGAGCAATGGCTTATCCCGGCTTATGTGACTTTCCAGACGGACTAAAAAATATATCGAAAACCGAGAAATACAAGTGGGTCAGTGCAATACGAGCTTGATCCACTTTACCCTTAATACCATCGAAATATTGCTTAAGGAATAAGAACCTTGGTTAAAGTAGATGTGGCATGTTTTGCAACGACACGCCCTGCCAGTTTCATCTATTTCTTTTTGGTACTCAAAAGCCACCAGCAATCCAGTCTCTGTTTACTCGCATATTACGACAGTTTGCGCGTTTCCTTTTATGTATGTACAAGTAATGGGATTGGGCTTACATTTAGAAAAAAGGTGTATAAATGTTGCAAAATATAACCTTGTTTAAAGTTCAAAGGCAACTGATTATTTTTACGTGGTCATTTTTATATCATAAAGTGTATCGATAATATGATGTTAAAAGAATTAAGAGAGTATTACGTAAGAAATTAAAGATTTATATTAAGGATTTAGTTTAATTTAATTGTGAAGTTGAATATTATAAAAAGTTATCGAAAAAATGAACTTGTTTCAAAGTTTTGTTTGAAAGGAATTATTTTAAATCGTTATAAAATAAGTACGATCTTTTCATTTGTAGATTCTTTTCTTTTGTAGATAATACTTAACTTATTTGTTCGTCAAGTCTCTTCAATTATTTTAAACAAAAATTTAATTTATTCGACAAGAGTATAAATATGATATTTACACGTTGAACATATTTAACAAATTTGAATATTTTTAAACAGTTATACGTTTATACATTTCGTGTGAAACTACGTTACATTTTTCCATCTTCCCAACAACGCGCGTAGAGTAAAATCGTGATATGATAGATTGAATTATAAATAAAATATTACATTAAATTTTCGTGCCCAGATATTTTTTCTGGAGTCGTTTAACGCGATTACAAAATCGTTGCGTACACGAAGGCGAAGCGACAACGTTGGCACGCAATTCTGTCGAGTCATTTATTCCGTTACGCGACAATATATCTTTCGCTGTTTGAATTTCGTATATTCAGATATGTGCCTCCGTGTGCGCTGCGCGTTCTCTTTGAAATTCCGGCATATTTATTCCATCGGATGGAAATATTCTCTCGCGCATCAGAAAATCGCGGGCCCGACATTCGAGCGGACGTGAAGTCGTACTGAATTCTACGAGATCGAAAATTTTAACATAAAATACTTGTGTCGCGAACAGAGGCTATACGGCTGCTGCCTTTGAGATTAGAGTTGAACGTAAATGTGTATCTCGGTGCCAAAACTAGAACAGCCGAAGGTGATACATGTGCACGTATACACATAGTGTAAGCGTTCTTCCTATTTATTTATTCTGTATCTGAAATGATTTATGTATTTAAGTTTATTATTCGTTCATTAATCTGAAGCTAAATTATATATATAAATTGAACATTAACCTTTCATTACTCGCGCGGAGTGTCCAGGATATTTCCACTTTATAAATTCAATAAATGTATAAATGTTGTTTATACACATTATTATGTTTATTTTAAATTGTTTATAATTAAAAAAATATGTTTGCATTTATCTAAAGATTATATGAGTACAGAATATTATCAATCTTTATTTAATTGTGAATCATGTGAATGAATCGAAGAGAACAATGAAAATTAAAATATTATTGAAATATTTAAATATGTTGGAATGTGAGAAATATTCCATGCGAGTAATTATGTTAAAGAAACTGAACAATGTAGAGTTAATCATGCTTTATCTACAGTTTCTTCAGACAAAACTACGAACTCTATTAACGATCAAGTTTAATTTACCCGTCTATCAATAGTTTCTGTTCAAGAGTTCAATTTTACTATAAATTCATCGATTAAATTAAACTTTTTTAATCTACTCTAATAGAAATTGTAAGATATAATAGTCACAGCAGAAGTTTAAAAAATATATTTTCTATATACAAGACAATATTTATACAGAAATTGTAAATATACTTGTGTTCATTTCAAACAGTTATTTCACGAATAATCTGTCTGTCCTCAAAAATTTATTTTCTGTAACTCATATTTTTTCCAGAAAAGTAGAATAAAGTTCTCGATAATATCGTATGTACACCTAAGCATTGATGTTGACGCAGATCAATTGAGATAGATTAAAGTCACTAAGTAAACCATATATAGATAGAATAAATTACAGCGTTCGGATAAAAGAGCTGTTGAAAAATGGCGGCTAGTGACACGTTAAAGATCAAGTATCGATCGCAGTATCAAAGGAATATACGAGAAGGCAATCTACCTCAGCGGTATAGCTCTTTTGATATATTCTTCCGTGTCTAATGACACAGCTTTGCCCAAACATCTGCTGGGTCCCAGCGTGTTCATTGATTTAGACAAGATGGTTGGGTCGACCAATGGCAGGTTGCTAACCCATCACGGATATCTTTCTATCAACATTGTACGAACATACGACAACCACGACAATACCGTTTTGCAGCATAACAATGAGATGTATACGGCGTACATTGCATGTATTAATCCCTTGGGATCAAAGATAATTTTGAAAGGCAAATCGATATGGAATATTTCGGTTAAATTTCATCCATTTCATGCCATTTCACATAATAATTAATTTCCACAATTTACGAGTCGTGAAAAATACTCTTCATAAATTATATTATTATTATCGTTGATGTATATAATAATTATTTTCGTTTCCGTTTATTATCCGATAAATGAAAATAACTTATAATTTTTTTATTTTAATCTTTAATATAAATAAATAAAAATGTATAAATATAATCAGAAAGATAATTAATATTATCTCGCAAAATGCTTGGAAACTTTTTAGCGAATATCAATTGTACTTATTATAACGCATTAAATGTACTGCAACGAAATATACAATTTCAGAAAATAAATAATAGGAAATGGTGTTGCATCAAGACACCGGTGAAAAAACTCATCTTCAAGTTCTCATTAAGCCATTATCAAGGTGATAATTATTATGACAAACGACGAAATTTAACTCTAACTAATGTCATATTTACTAAGCGAGTACACCGACATCCGGCGTTTTTCCACGCAGTCTCTAATTACTGGATGTCGTGATCCCAGTGTTCATCACGAACTTGGTCATTACGCGCGCGAGCAAAGCTGCCGTAATTTTGCCTCCCGATCTCGTTGCAGCCGCGAACTGTCTGTGAATTATACAGTATCCCGTACTACGGAAACTCCATCGTGCATATAGGAAGATTCGATACTCGCGACGGATATCATATGTTCCAACCTTTTTACATAAGTCACTTTTTCGCTTTACCATCGCAGCATGGTGTCCGTGTGTCACCACGTTTGGAATGTAAAAATAAATGGGAGCTTTCAAACGTCGACGCATCGCAAAAAGTGGATCGGCTCTTGTGAAAACGAGATCCTTGGATTCTTTTTATACATATATTCGTGAGCTATTTTTCAATGGACATTTTCAAATGCAACGCTTTTACCATATTTGAAAAGGTACAAACATATGGAATTTGTTAAGAATTTCTATAAATATATGCAAAAAACGTCAATAATATATTTTTATTAGTAGAAAAATGACTATTTTTGTGCTTAATCTCAGAAAGCCCTTATCTTTTTTCCAGACATTCCACCTCACATTTTCAGAAAGAACAATTCTTTTTATCCTTAAAAAAGCCAATTGAAGTCTACAAAATTTTATCAGGATCTAAATTACAAAGATTTAATAGGAACACATATTTTTTGAAGCTAAAAGAATATATAAAAAAAATTAAAGTTTTTGTTATTAATTTCTACTTTTAAAAAATTTTTCAAGTTCAAAATTGTGAAAAGTAAGATTGTGAAACATAAAATTATTCTAAACATTATTATTTAAAAATTAGGAAAAATCTCTAGAACTAATATATTCCAATTACTGATTAGAACTGAAAAATGTATAAGAGTCTCTTTGACTTAATGAGTAATAATTTAATTTACTTAAATACATATTTAAATATAATAGACATACATCTTCTTTACTTATTATCTTCGCGCTTATAGCGTGTGCAGCATGATTTATTCTAGATGACACAGACGTTGTTCCTTTATTAATAAAGAAAGAATCGAATTAAGGAGACTGGACATTAAATAAGTTATAAGTTTTACGCTATTTTTATTCGGTCAAGTGAATTTGAAATTTGTAACGTTAATATGAATATTGTTGCAAATATTATATTTCCACACTTATTCTACTTTATGTAGACTTAAATTCATGTCGTATAATTAATAAACTGTTATTATTTTTCATTACCACACGGAAAAAAAATAGTTTCGCTAAAATATCTAAAAATTTAGTGGTCTAAAAATAATTTTCAGACCATCAAAATAATTACATAGAACACTTAAAAATTCATGCAGGACAATGCAGTAAATAGTTCTAATATTCTAGCAATCAGTTTGAGAGTTTTACGTAATTATTTTGATAGTCCAAACAAAATTATATTCTGTACATAGCTAAACGCTTCAGCAAAATTTTCATTCCATGCAGGGAAGAGATTATGCGTGCTAAAGATTGTTAACAGTATATAGACTTAATTTGATCCATTCCTCAAAGATATATCAAACATTATCTTGGATATAAAGGCATTGTTATCACTATTGTCATCAATACAATGGGAAAAGCTGTCATTGCATCAAGTAAGATTTAAGATATCTCGCTAAACGTTATAGACGCGTTACCGCAACTACAACAAGAGTGTCTCGCTTACAAAGCGATTCTAATAGCAGTCCGTAAGTGTCTCGTTGGTGCTCGTCGTAAAAGTACCGGTGTGCCACCAAATCTCAAAACTTTTAAACGCTACCGCGACAGTAAGATGCGTACGTTCTACATCGGTGAGAAATTGCCGAGGGAAACTTGGTGGATTAACTGCTTCTGGCCAATGATTCAGCGTGCAACGGCACTAAAGAGAAAAAGAAAGACAGAGAGAGGAAGCAAGAGAGTGCAGCGGCAGAGCGGTAACGAGGGTGGTTTCAGACGCATGCAACCGCTATCGATTGACAACCCTCGACCCCACCAGCGCCGCTACGCCATCACCGTTGCCACCACCACCACGTCGCTACTACCGCCAGCACCATCTCAAGCCTCTACCAGCAGCCGACCGTCGTCTCCTGGCTTTTCTCTCAATCAAGTCAAGTAACCTTCACATCCCCTTATATCTCTTTCTATCTGTCATATCCGTTCTTATCAAATTCATTTCAACAATTTATATTTGAATCTCCTGAAACCTAAGTCTGAAACCTAGTCTTAATTCCGAATCGCGCGCTCAAAGTATACAAAATTATAAGTCTCACCACTTTGTATAAGTCTCACCACTTATAATCTCCGATCGTCTTCGGAGAGTTTTTAATCCCAGGATGAAATAAACTTTGTCGTCTGTCTCTCTTTTTTTTTCTGTTCTGATCCTACCTATATTTTTTCCTTTCAATAATTTTTTGTGCGATATATTCTATCATTTTACGCAAGTTCGAACATTTACACAAGTTTCAATTTTGATCAGTAGATATAGTAAAAAATTGAACCAAGTTGACTATCCTTGAAGGATTTAATCCCCAGTATAAAATATATTTTTCTATCTTTTTATCTCTATTTTTTTCTTTTCTCGTATGTCTTGCTTCGTTTCTCTTTAAAATGCTCGTTTTTTAATAACTATATTAAATTATGTATCATATCAGTTTGTATAATATCTGATCGCTGATCTCCCTCTCTCACGAGAGATTTAATTTCAGAATAAAGTAAATCTCATTCTCTTTTTGTCTTCTTTTTTTTTCTATTTTATCCCCTTTCTTCCCATATTTCAACAGATCTGCTCTTTTCCTATTTATCTTGTTCCTGTCTCTTTCTGGGAACAAGTTCGCACATTCATAGTCACATAAAACTGTTATAAAACCCTTGCATGTAGAATTTCTGATCGACCATAGGGGGTTTAATTCCAGAAGGAAATAAATTTCGCCCGCTTTGTCTCTCCTTTTCTGGCAATTTTCCCTCCCTTCATCGTATTTCTACAATTCTGTCCCTTTTAGCCATCCTGTCTCTGTTCCTCTTTGCGGCATTTCTCTAGCGCCGCATCGCACGCGTGTTCCTTCGACCGGAGCACGTTTGTCTCCTCGTTTGTCGACTCTCCTCCACATCCGCTCTGTCTCGTGACGCAGTAGCCCTCCTCCCTCCGACCCCTCCCTCTCACACTTCCTCTCTCGTCTCACGTCGACCTCTTCTAGACCCTCTCGTCGCCCACCCTTCCGTCTCTTCCGCGCTTTCTCCACGCCTGCTATACTCCGGAGTGCCTTCCCCGCTGGGAGTTTGTCGTCGTCGTCGTCATCGTTTCGGTCGACTCCCTGTGTCGCTGCGGGATTTCCACGAACCCCTGTTCTAACGTTCTCCCTTATATCAAGAGATGCCCAGAGAGCAGCAGGCGAAACGGAAAGAGACAGATAGATCGCTAAGTTCTGACCCTTCTTCTTCGACTCTCGACAAACTATGAGAGAAAGAGAGAGAGAGAGGAAGCAAGAAAGAGATGGAGGCAGAGGGTCAAAGATGTTAAAAGGAGATAGAACAGAAGAAGACGGGTAGAGGATGCAACAAGGATAAACTGAGGGATATTAAACGAGCGAGAGAAAGGAAGTCAGATAGATTAAAAGGCGTAGTGCCAAAGAGAGAAGGAAGACTGAAAGAGAGAAGGAAGGAAAGAAAAAGAGAAGAGATGAGAGGAGAAAAAGCGAGCGACGCAGAGGAAAACTAAGAGAAGGAAAAAGCAAGGAAGACAGAAAAGGAAAATGGCTGTTCTCCAACGGCAGCAGCCGAAATATTTTACGAGCTAAAACTGCGCCGGCGGCCTTTGCCCGCGAGAATCGATGTGCGAAGATCAGACGCCGCGACGGGAGTGGTTTCTGTCTCCTTCCGCTCCGACGTCGCTGCCGCAGTCACCATCATGGACGCCCTTCTTTCGTAGGTTCGTTCGATAGACGGAGAAAGTGAGGGCTTCTTGACCGGAGGGCAGAAAGGAACTTTTCGATTTCCGATGTCTTTTCTTAAATGTGAGAGCGGTCACCTTGGTGTCGCGTTTACCCGCCTTGAGTCCGGAAGTCGTAATTATCGAAGGAGAAGCGGGAGAGAAAACTTACCCAAGTAGAAAGTGGAAAATCCAGTTAACCGAACGCCAACGGCGATCTGTCGAGAAAACTCTCTATTGGTTATTTGACTGCGTTTATCGTCAAGTCAGAAAACTACACCAGAATAAACTAGGTTGTTTTAATTCCCTGTAGCACCGATCAACAGAAACTGAATATTAACCTTCGCAACACTCGGAAAGCTTTATCAGATATATTTCAAGTGCAATTAGATGGATGCAAAATTGCATTAAGCGTTGGTTTTCGGAGTTCGTAACAGTCGTGCGGTTGACAATGAGGAGATGCAGAGCTGCAAGCCGCACATAAATCAGTATAAAGTTTGACCGTGTATGAGGGAAGAAGTTACATGAGATGTAACTTCTGAGTTACGGTGAGGATACTAACCATAAATGGGATATACGAGATACTGAAAAGGATTGAACGGAAACATCTGATGATAGTGCTTAATGTTGTAACATACAAGTTGCTCCGAAGCTATTTTCGAGCTTTTCATACATCAACATATTATTATCTGATAAGTTAAACGGAGAGAATTTAATCGAATATATACCGATTTTACACCAATAAAATTTTTACTTTTGTCAGGTTAACGTAAAGACTATATATGTATGTATCTATTAAATTGAAATTTTAAAGTGAAACGCAATAATTAATTAAATAAATTAGAAAAAAAAACAAATAGAAAAACTGGTACAAAACAAAGCACTCAAAATAAGTTGCCTAAAGATTTCTCGAAAATTGTGTCAGCAGAATTTCTTGAGACTGTATAAGCAAAATTCAATTCACGAGTGCAAAGAATGCTTTCACCGAATTTTCTGCTGCTCCATAGTAAAATACACTTTCACACGTACGAAATCTCATATATACCCGCATTCCGCCATTTTCTTCTACGGTTCCCATTTTATCGCCAAGTTTCCCTTATCCGGCACTATCAGGATTTGGCTTTCGTCGTAGTGAAATCCTTCGACGATGGAAAATCAGCCGCGTGCCATACTCTCGACTGCAGATTATCGAAAGAAGCTCCGTGCATTCTCGATCGATCGCGGAATACTATGCATCTCAAAAGTAGCATCGATCGAGCACGTTCGAAAATAGGGTACATCGATAATTGGAGTAAAAGCGAAGAAAGAGCGAAGATATTTTATTATAAAATGTTCTAAGCTCTTTCTGCTACATGCAAATTTTTTAATCAACTTGGAAAAGATTTCTTATTAAAATTAGTACGATAAGATGGTTTTGAAATTATAAAGAATATTTTCGAATAATTAAAAAGAGAACGCCATATCAAACTGCCACAATGTTACCTTGTTTCAAGGGATGAATGAAAGGAAGCGTAGATATCTTAAAGTACCCTATATATCCTTTATGTCTGTTGCTACCGATTGTCGGAAAGATTTGTTCATCAAGTTTATCGAGAATACCGGCAAACTATCTCGAAGTGATCGTGAGACATACGGAGTTCCTTGTAGAAACTAATGGTCTCCGACTCGAGCACGCGGGTCCTCGTTATGATATTTTAGAAGGATCTATGCTGGTATCTCGCCTAATGAGATTATTAAAAATACAGTCATCCGGAAATTTTCAAGATAAATGTGTCTGTTCTCCAATCATAGAAAGAAGTACGAATTAATTCTGGTAATTTTTTTTCTTTTATAAAGCCACTTGGGGATTCATCTTTGAATGTAAGAAGTAATATAAAATAATTTGGGATGCGTCATGAGGATTCAAATCACTTTCAACTTTCGCAGAATACTTCGTGATGTGAATGTGAGAATTATTTTGCAATTTTTTTGCTTTGAAGTTTTTAAAATTTGAATATCGTCATCAATAAGAGTTTAAATAAATATGAGTCACAATTACAATCGTATTAAAAAAAGATTTATCCGACCATTGAATCTTAATTAAACCTTAATTGAAGACTTTCCATATTTCCATATTTATACATAACAATCAAAAAATTTTCGATATCGTATTATAGTTTTTCAATCGATTTATTAAATTTAAAATTTTTATTAATTTTACATAATTTTAAATAATTATTTAAATGCGGTTTTGTCATTATAAGATTACATGGCAGTTTTTTATTGTATCACTTGAAATGTTTGGTGATAATTACTGAACGTTAAATGCTTTTTCTCTAGAAGCAATTACGACGAACTGCGTATTGCATACAACGCGGTACGCCAACATTACTAATTACAACCAGGATGACTAAAAAATGATTAATTAACCTCTGAACTTCATCAAATAACTTCACCTATGCACTAAATTTAAAGAGCGTACACAATTTGACAAAAATAAAACACATAATAAAAAAGAATAGTAGACAAATCACGTTAATTAAGTTAATATTCATTTGATGAAATAATTGACATTCAAGATCGTTGATAGCACAATTAGCATTAATTCAGGATAATAATTGCAAGAGATAAGATCAATAGCTAATACAAGATTATATATTACACATACACACACACACACATATATATATATATATATATATATTGTATATATATATATAGTATATACAATATTGCAGAATGCAATATGCACGTAATATAATAGCTATAATGTTACACATAACTGACTTGATAATTAATCCGTCAAGCAATTAAAATGTCAGTCGCAACAGCAAGCTCGAACGGAGTTGCGTTTCACGGAGAAGACGGACGTCGCGAGGGAATATTTGCAGAGGTGGTATTCCGATTTGCGAGTTTACACAGCGAATTATCGTCTCCACGAGGGGTGAAAAAAAAAGGAAGAAAGATCGATCGAAAGTGTCTCTTTGGCGCTTGTAACCCCTCATTAACCCCGTTCAACACGATTGCAGTTCACATCCCCGCCCCCGTCCGTTTAGTCATCATCGATCTTCTCCTATTGCTTTTTTTTCTCCCGCCGTATCCCTTCTTTGTTCGTTATAACATTCCGTCATTGTACGGACGGTCGCGTCACTTTCTCAGAAAGCATTACGCAGCTCGTTAGCATGTGCTCTTCTCGACCTCTTAATTGGCTCAATGGATCTCTTCATGTTCATCGCTAATCGCTGACACGAGAGTGCGGTCGTATCCCGAAACTATGCTTTCCTCCTAAAGCACAAAAGTTAATAAGCTCGTATAAGATATTTTTAATTTTATCCTGAGACACACACGGAATGTTCTATGGATAAAAAACGATTTTAAAATGTAAATGCTAAGTATAAAAATTTTTTATAACCCTTTTCGATACTGTCGTGTTGATTTAAAACAGAATTTTTCAACCAGTGTATCGCGGCATACTAGTGCCACAAAAATTTTAGCAAAGATAAAACAAAGTGAATAAATTTTGAATAAATAAAAAGCAAGTAAAACGCGAAATGAAAAATATTTAAAATATTATAAAATTTAAATTATATTGTATTTATTTTCATTTTAATCAAAAGGATATCGTTATTGCAATAAAATCACCTTTAAAACAAAATAAAAACTGAAATGTTAGTGTTTATATTTCTGTCATTAACAATATTTGATAAAAGATTTGAATATGCTGAGCACACTGAAGCGTTTGTACCTAATGATGTATTTTGACAAATTTCTCTCGTTATTTAATGCACTGGGAATTGAAAACGGTTGAAAAATGCTGATTTAGAATGTTATAATTGTGTTAAAAATAAATGAAAGTTGCTAGCAAAATTTTTAATTCTAAATACATAACTCGTTGTTATATTTTTATGAAGAACCATTTCGCGGCAAATTCCGATTGTTTCTTCATACACATCAACTAGTAAAAAGAAAGAATTGCCGCATTTTTTAGACGAAATTTGAGGTGTCAAATTGAAAGACGGTTTATGGGAAAAAAATAGAAAATATCAAGAGTTAGAAAATTTCTATAGCTAGATAAAAGACGCGATTTTGATCATCTATGCACGAGAATGTCGATAAAGCAAAGGATAAACTTTCGTGGTTTGTCGAGAACATGCGCGACAGGAGTTCATTCGCTAAACTTGATGCGGGTAGATAAAAAGATTAAAAGGTCTCTCTAATCCCCAAGGAGGATTATAGGGATACGTGCGCACAAGGAAATATCGCACGTGCGGTCTTTAATAAAAGAGTAGAGCGCTCCTTTTAATAACAATACCATCCCGCAAATAACACCCGTTGGTAGTCTTAAATTAACGCCTTCTACTGTGCGCGTGTAAAGTGTTTGTTAAACGACGTGTACGGCATGTCAATTTTCATCGCCACGAAAGTGGTATCCTTCGTATATTACTCCGATATACGTTCCGCTACTTGATCGTGCACTATGCGTGGTGAGCCATTATACTTTGTCTGGACAATCGCTTCGTTACCTCTGAAAATGATTGTCTCTTTAAGAGATTCGACGCTAAAGATGTCGAAGAATATATATCAACTCAAATTAGTTTAGTTCCTCATCATCGAAAACTCCATTAAGTTATGATCAATTGTAACTCTTTTTGTGTTTTAAATTCATCTATAACATTTTTATTTTTATTATGTACACGGAAAGAACGATTCTGTTGAAGTATCTAAAAATTTAAATATATATATATATAGGTCTAAAAATAATTTTGTGTGTGTTATAGATCATCATTGTTGTAGATCAAAATAATGTATGTAGAAATCTCGAGCACAATGCTGCAAAAAGTTTTGACATTTTAGCAAACAGTTTGAGTGTCCTAATTATTTTATTGGATCATAATAATTATAGAAACTTAAGCATGAGCAATGTTACAAATAGGTTTAACATTTTAGCAACTAATTTGAACGTCCTGTGATTGTTTTGAAGGTTTAACAAAATTATTTTCACATCTGTATTTAGCTAAATTTTTAGATATTTCAGAAAAAAACTATTCTTTCTAAGTAACAAAAATTAAAAAATCATAAACTAAGAATTCAAAAATGTATTAAAGAATATATTATGTTAAAAATATAATTAAAAAGAAGAAATTTATATATAGATTGTTAGTAAGTTATATATAAATTTTAAATAATGTGATTGTCATGTAAGTTTTAACTGAATATTATAAGCTCAACACGCAATAATAGATAAGCAAAAAATTATCGATTGTCTTGAAATAGTTTTATGTATAATACATATTGCAGAAAATTAATCCATATGTTAGTCTGCAGTCTCGTGTCAAGTTTTCCAATTGGAGCATATCAACGGTATCAAATAATAAAGCTTTTAATCCACAGGTTCTTGAACCGCTGATTGGTTGATTAAAATCGTCGCGGCATCAGAGCAAACACATCGCCATCAGTCAAGTTAGTTTTTTTTCGCGGCGATGTTGCCCTACAGCCGGCTGGTTTACTTTAAAATTGATACTGACGTTAACTGACGGCTTGTCGATTTCGGACTGCATCGTCCATGCTCCACGTTGCAACTGCCTCATTTCATAAGCGCCGATGACCTCTCTCAATGCAGGTTGAATTCGATCCGCGCTACCACACTTCTCGATGCTTTTTTTCACCGTGACGAATGCGGCATCCGCGGATTTTCGACGTGGTAAAATTTTTAATCCGCATTCGCACCCCGGCAGTGTCGAATTTCGGTATAAACAAATATTGATTTGTCATCGGCGCGTGGAATGAAATACTGAGAAACTTCTGTTGAATGATACATTCTTGCATCGACCGTAAAAATCATGTTTTCAACACTTTCAGCAAGCAGTAGATAGATTTCTGATACGGTTATCATGCTTTGCATGAAAAATTGAAAGTTAAGTTTTCATTTATTTGTTTGTGCTTGGCATTAGACATGGATAAAAATTCAAACATATTTTTATACAACTATTTAAAATATTCTTAGATTTGGATATTTAGAAAAATTATTAGAGCTGCGTAAAGAGTAGAAGTTCACTTTCAAAATCTTTAATTTAATACACTTAGTTATTCGCTTAATTTACCTTTCACCGTGTAATTAATTAATAATATTATTGATATTATTGATAATTAGGTATAGAAAGTTTTTAAAAACGAAAATTGTTTAAATTGTTTATCCTACTTTTTGATATTTCTTTAATTTTTGATTAAAGAGTTCTTCTATATAAAGTGTAAATTACTTTATTCTATTTTTCTATATTCCTTTAATCTTTAACCAAAAAATAGTTTTCTCACGTAAAGTTTAGTTGTATATTAGTAAATTATTAATATTCATTAAGATAACACAGTAAAAAAATTATAAAATGGATTTTCTAAACACACTTCATCAAGAATTCTGGGCAATAACTAGTTAAATCATTTCCGCACTAACTATACGTCGAATTAGATTCCTTGTTCAACGAAACAGTCACGTTGTTTCGAAATGCAACGGTCAACCAAATAGTGCCTGCATTTGTACAACTGTACACTGAACTGAATAGTGATGTCCAATTAAAATTCGTATCTCCGCCAATTAACGTACATTTTTTCCGACAATGTAAACAGTTGCCTTCCAATTGTGAATAACATTCGGCAGCCTTAATAAACCACGCAAGTACATTTCTATCAAAATACCAAATAGATACAACAACGCGATTTAAAGCTGCATTTCAACCATCATTTCTTTTATTTGCATATTTCTTGCAATTATTGTTCATTAATTACTCATTTTACTACATTTTCCAATTTTTTAAATAAATGTAATAAGCAATATTATAATTACAATTAGAAACGTACAATAGACTCATCTATATTTCGTAATATTTTAGTTTTATTTTTAATACATATTCGACATTGATATATAATATATAAATTCAAATTTTATTAAATGCTGCGTTTTAAATATGCAGTGTTTTTATAATTATATATTTCTATTGATTTAATTACATATTTGAATAAATTACTTTAATTATTTTAATATAAAAATATAGAAACTGTTTTATGAAATAAAAAAATTATTATCCCTTATTTAACAATTAATAATACAATTAATAATAATTATTTAGTAAACTGTAATTTGCAGGAACATTATTTTTTAAAGATAACTGCAATTTTTAATTCATGTGATCAAAGTTTGTTATGTATGCACACAGTGGCTACAGTAATTTGCGAATATACGTGCCGTATACACCATTTGATATTTACAACGGCAACAACGATAAATAAATGTAGTCGTTTACAGTTCCGTGTTTTTCAATCATGCTCTCCAGATTTATTTTAGTCGCTTATGGGTTCGAACAAATATGTACTTTAGCTATGATCGAAAACAACTTTAATTGGTTGTTTCTCTCTCTTTTTCTCTTCCTGTAACAATTTAAATTATAAAAAAGAGATGCTACCTAATAAAAATTTATTAATAAATGTTTGAAACTAATATAAACAAATTAAAAAAAGTTTATATGCTCTATATTTCCGTAAAAATATAAAAAAGTAAATATGCCAAAAAAATCCGGCAACTATGACATACGTAATTAAAAATTAATGTGCCATATAATTGTTCTATTGTTTATATCATTTCTATGCCATTATAAATTTAAAGATATTATTTATTTATATGTATTATATATTTTTATAGAATAAATAAATTATATCACAAGAGCTAATTGAATTAAAAAATACTTTTTGTAAATATTCTTTGTCTTGTTTGAAAATTAACGACTAAAGCGTTGTGCTCCTTCATAGAAATCACTTCATAGAAATCAGCTGTAATGAACACTCCGCGATGCACAAAGCCTCGAGCTTTGTGCTACGAGAGGTTTGTGGCAATATACTCTTTGGTGCATTTAAAAGCCCTTTCTTCTGTTGTTGTGATTATACCTGCATCCCGCTGATAAGATTATAAACTGAGTCTTTGAAATTACGATAAAGAACGAATAAAGTGCATTTGAAAGGGTGCTTTGCAAGTAAAATGAAATGAAACAGCTTGCAGTTTACTACGCCCTAAACGTTGCAAATAAGTCACTATAGCACGAATAGAAGAAATTTACAGACTAGGCAATCTTAATTTAATTTGTTATTTTTTTCATTGTTATGCTGTATAAATCTTCTATTAGAAAACTCGCACACACAAATCAAACATCGAATAAAAGTGAATTAAATGAAATATCGATACAATATTCATTTTAAGCAATATATTTTGCAAATAATGAAATTTTATAAGTTATAAAGAAAAGAAAGGGATTAATGTCACTGATTCTCTAGAAATGATTTTCAAAGACAATAAAGTAGATTCTGATGAAAATTAGATTTTCCGAGAAACGATGAGTGATAGCTAATTTTTCTCTTTCATGAATGAAATAGAAAATCCTCCGTCATAACCGCCGAGAGCAGCGTTTCTCTTTTCTCTCGTCCAACTATCTAAAAAGAGCGAGTTTTAACCGTGACATAAGCCTATTAGCTTGGCAAGATTTATCCTCGGCAATACGCGCGCCCACCCGATTTCACGCATTTAAAGCGGTTTTATAAAGGTTGTGAGCGTTCTTCCGAAGTTCATCTATTATATAGGGCACGTTTCTCGTTAGAAATTACAACAAACTTCACATGAAAGAAACTGCGCTCCAACGTCTGCTATATTTTATCTATATAATAGTTTCGCTTCCAATATCATTTTCTCGTGAATACTCTCAAGAACTTCAAATAAAGCGAGAATTAAAATTATATCTTCATTGAAAGATGTAATTCTATGATAAGAGTAAGATCTATTTAATTTTAGATTTTTTTCATACTTTTAGATTCGCACACAGAATTTCGACAAAGATTAAATAATACTACCTGCAGACTTAATAATATTAAAAAAACATTCAACATCTCAAAGAAGCTTGACATTACCAATTCATGTAAAAATTTCGTTACAGAATATAAAATAAATCTAAATTAGGAAATTCTATGATTCAAATAAATTACTTATTCGCTTAAGAGATTTGAGTCGTATCTTTAATCTTCAAATTCACAAATGTTTTTAATGAATGAAAAGCAATTTTTACTTTGAAAATGAAAAAAAAAACATTTAGATATCAGAAAGTGTGTATGTGTGTGTGTATGTGTGTGTGTGTGTGTAGATGCTTTTGTAAATTGAGTTGGTAACTAAAATTGCAATGTTTAAAATTGCTTGTTTTGCAGGACATAGTTTTACGTATTTCTCTTTCGGCATTATGCATGCGCTATTATTATTCGTGTAGTGCGAGCACGTCAAAGTATACGGTATTTTCAGCATTGCGATGAAATAAAGTTTCTTTGTTAAAATAAAATTCGATCAATCTTTTTACGATCTCTCATTTTCACTACTAATTCACATTCACGATTATCGTTAGAAACCGAAAAAGATTCAATAACTCGACTTTAATCAATAGGATTAATAGCCATCCTGTAAAGTATAATAGACTCGTCATCTATCAAAAAGAGAATGGCAATTAAATCGTTGTTGAAGGCACGATTACGCGGAACGTAAGTTGCGCTGCAAAGTAGGTACAACAATGCAAAGCATCTCCATTTGTGAAGCTAAATACTTACCAAGTGAAACGGAAATCGTACATTTACATATAACAACCTTCAGGAAATCAAATAATGCCATTTAATTGGCATCTCTGAAGAAAATACCCATGAAAGCCTCAAAAGTAATGCCATTTAATTATTCCCGATGCTCATATTTCTAATATGAATAATGGGATCTATAAAGTTATTGACAAGACAACTCGTTTTAGCAAAATTAACAATTATATTAGAGCATATACTCTAAAATAATACAAATCATGTTAAAGTTAAGACTTAGAATTATAAATGTTGAGAATGTACTTGAGAATGTCATAATACTTTTATGAGTTTATGCGAATAATTTGAACAACTGCGTTTTCTGTGAATGTTTTCTAAATGTATTGTCTTGTCGGAGTACAGCGCTTTAATATTATTTTGCTTCTAGTTCTGTTTTACCTATAGAGATAAGAGTAATAAGAAATATGCGAAATTAAGAGGGAAACTTTGTGCCATTGCAATGCTGAAAATTCCCCGTATTCCCTGACGTTCTCACATTGTACGAATAATAATAGCGCATGCATAATGTCGCGCAAGAAAAATACGTAAACCTACATTCAGCAAAACAAGCAATATATTAGACATTGTAATTTTAGTTACCAACTCAATTTACAAAAGCAGCTACACTTTTCAGATAATTATAACTGATTTTTACAAATCAATTATAATTATAATTAATATCAATTATAATAACATCAATTATAATTCATTAAAAATATTTGTCACTTTGAAGATTACAGATAAGACTTAAATTCTTTATTTAAATGAAAGTAACATAATTAACGCTCTCACATTGAGAGTTTTTCTTATAAAAAAAATTCTGTTATTATCATAAATATAAAAGTCAAGACTTTTTACTTTAATCGATAAATTTTTTAATGATCAAGACGAATTTATTGAATATAACAATATATAGATATCAAGGAAAATTAATAAATTTTACATATATGTACGACATTTGATAAATGAATGGTGATGTTACACATTACATATGCAAATGTGTTTTTGTGATTAATTTGCAATTATTCGAACGAATTGTTAAAAACTTATGTTCAATGAAGATTCTTGTCTAATAATTTAGTTGTAAGTTCAGAGAGTTCATCAATTCATTTAATTTAAGTTCAAGTCATTTAATTTTATCAGTTATTAATAAAGAATGAAATATATAATAAAAAATATAATAAAAAAATATAATAAACACTATATATAAAAGAAAACTAAAGCAAAGTGTGATAATCAAATTTTCAGTAATGACGATATATGACAATCAATAATTAAAGAATATATGAAATGACATTTCAAAACTCTCTACAAAATAGATTTATATTGGATATTATGTTTTCAGTAATTATGCCATTCTCTACTTAATAATGTACAGAATATAATTAACAAATACTCAAAATCTGAAAAATGATATATGCGGCAACATACCGAAATCTATCTATTAAAATATTTAATATAATGATTATATATAATATAACATAAATCTTTATTAAACTTTGTGCTTATTTTATTTTGGAAAAGATGATTTTTTAAATAGAATAAAGATGTTACTTTATCGCAAATATATTTCCTCATAACGTCACTGATTAGACGTGGTTCTTATTTAGGGAACAGGTATGAGAGATTAGCTTTTTTCATTTTAAAAATTTTACAGAACCATCTAAAAAGAGTAAGCACCTATCTGCGATTACCTCATTCACTCGTGAGAAAAATTCGAGACGTTATTTCGACTGACTATCTTCGGAAAGGGCTAAGGCATCTTATGCGGGTGCATTACGTTGTGAGTGCATCGTCGATCTCGCAAAGTCAGTGTGCCGGAATAAGCCGTTCTTTTTCTTTTTAGGACCGCGCGCGAATGTATCGTTTTCTGTGCTCGAAAGGCCGCGCTTCTGGCTGTCCCAGCTGAAGTCACTTAATACGTTTCGAGGAGGGATTAGGTGTCGTGTTCCGTCGGTTCTAACCGTATAATATAGGCTTGCAGACTAGTGGAGCATCTGCTCCCGAGCTACGGGCCCTCGACTTCGGTCCCTCCGAGAGACTCGAGGTCTCGACTTCTCGAGACAGGAGAGGCCGCTAGGGAGAGGACTGAGTGGAGATTGGAAATACCAAGAGAGTGAACGAGGGTGAGAGAGAAAGAGAGGATTATTCTGCGCGGGCGCTTAAACGGGTTGCGAATGTGTGCGAGTATCGGCCACGACGAAAATAGACACAGGAATGACATTGTGGTGGGTTAATTCAATACGTACCGCTACAGCTAACGCGATTCAGTTGTCAAGAAATCAATTGTCAAGAGTTTTTAAATAAGTATTCAATAGTACTTGGTATTAAAATGTCATATCCATGCACGTTCGAAAGTACTGAATTAAACCTTGACCTGTCCGAATAACATAAACTGACAAAAACATGTCATGACGTCGCATGTGTGATTTCTGAATTTTCATGCACGTCATAAATTATATTAAATTTAAGAAAATGTTATAAACGCAATAATCTAATGTGAATTTTAGATCAATTTAAAGCTAACTATATTTAATTATATTTAATCCGAATTTCGCAAACACGCTTTTAAACTCTTGTATTATTTGATCGAATAAATTCATTAGTTGCAAAGATATCGGTGTTCAATTAAATTAGAAACCTATAAATGCAAATAATTAATATCAATAATTTCTCATGGGATAGTAATTTAATGCTCAATTAAGAATTTAATTTCGTGTTTATTAGTTAAATAGATATCGAAGCTTAATGAATTAAACAGATAGCTGCACATTTTTTAGAAAAAAACTTAATATACTTTTTACTCAAAATACATAATTTCCATGTAGACTTTTTCAGAATAAACTGCTGTAAGCTGCTCTCGTTTTATTGATAATTACAAGAGTTCAAGAGTTGATTTAACTTGATTTAAGCGAAACAAATATTACATTGAAGATCATAACTTTCGAAAGTTTTGCTTACGAAGAATTTGATCGTATCGTCGATAGGTGGTCTCAAAATTTGTTCGCGTATTTGTGGTAGCTACTTGTTTCGAATTTGAATTGGATCCTTGTATACAATATATACGCGTATCGCTGTATCAAGAGATTGCAAACTCTTGTGACCTGTATTGCGGGCGGTTGCCGGAGGATGCAGGACCCGGTACGTTGTTAGAAACAGTTGCTGCACGGTGTGGATTGAGTTCTTGAAAACACTCTGCGGTATTGTCTTGTTACGAGTACGCGGTTTCCACACAAAGACACTTACTTGGCAGCTCGTGTCGTTGCATGATGGAACGAACGTGAAATTTGTTATCGTTTCGTGTGATTGCGAGAAATTCGTGCGCCATTAACGCAACAGTTGGTGAAATAGCGGAATGAGTTGCTCTTAGAAATCCTTACATTTGCTTATAATAACGTAAAAAAAGCAACGCAATTTAATGCATATTAGATGGAACTGAGCAAAATAATTTTCAGAGACGAGACGCACGCACTTCCGACGCGAAAGAATTTTGTAGATTGGTGTAATTATATTGTGAGCTGAGATTAATTTACGTAGCCGAAAAAATATTATTTAAATATACTCTGAAAGTCGAATGCATATATTTGTCTACCTTTATTTATTTTCGTTCAAAAAATTAATGTTTGTTCATTTTTTACAAAAAAGTGATATAAGTTTTTGCATAATAATGTCTTTTGTCATCTCTTTTTTTATTCAAACATTGCAAATGTTTCAAAGAAATAATTACATTATCCTATTTTTAATTAATTATGTGACAAGTTAATTACTAATTGCATTTTGACTTTTATCGTCATTTTTCATTTGTTATTACTATAATTATCATTCAAATTATCAATCAACAAAATTTTCGATTATATGACAGCTTATATTACATTTGATTCGTTGATATTTAAATTTTTTATCTACTGACATTTTTCGTATGTTTTATCAGAAGATAACTGTCAAATATAAAATCTCTGTGTCTTATTTCGCATGATATTAGAGCACGGAGGTAATATTGCGTCCAATATTGCCGTTCGCGTTACAACCGCCCTACATCATAAAGACAGTTATGTTCGCACATTTCTTTTTTTGGTACGGCCGTCGGAG
The DNA here is from genome assembly GCF_000204515.1 of Acromyrmex echinatior. The sequence goes on along the minus strand of NW_011626762.1, from coordinate 170,556 downwards.
CGGTTTCAAACTTAAACGAGCCGCGGCTGACCTCACATCCGGTTCTCTTGGGGCGTGAATAGAATCAAATGGAACGGAGGGTTACTAAATGACAATGGTCAACTCGTACGCGCCGGTTCTTATTTCCGGTACACGCGGACATTGTTCATCGCATCCTGCGCAGTATATGACAACCAAAGGAGCGTTGTCCATCATACTTTATCGCACAGTTCGATCACTTTGAACAACATTTTCTTAAAGCATATTTAATCGAGATACGACTTTTATATTGTACCAAATAATTTAATTTTAATTAAAATTTTTCTAATTTAGATTTGTACAACCCGCATTTACTTCACATGTTTTGTCACTCTTAATCAAATCGTTTTATTTCAATTGAATTTTGAAAAGAATAAAATAAAAAATGTTGATATTTATTTTTTATAATTATTCACATTATACATTATGAATGTAATACCTCTTTTGTAATAAATAAAAAATATAAAAAAATATATAAAATATAAAATGCTAATATATGTATCTTTCTCTTTAATATCATTTCTACAAACAACAACTATCTTAAACAGTGCTAATTTTATTTTGTATTCAATTCTCTTTCAATTTCAATTGAAATATAAGCGAGACAAAATATTAATAATAAGCTTATAAAATGTGGAAACATTATCATTCATATTGTTCAATTTGCACTGTTATACACGCGGCTTTATCTTTATCTTTAGAATTACGTTGTTTCCTCTTTTCTGGAGTATTATCATAATTCTGAAATTGTAAGCGCTTCGTGCAATGCGGATTTTATACGAATGATAACAATAGTGCTACCGTAATTGAATATAAAGCGCAAGATTAAGATAGTCGCATTTCGAAAAGATATATGAGATCGTATTAGATTCTACGAGAGCCGTCCGCTATTTATATCATATTACATGTAGTAGCATTAAAATAAAATGTATGTAATCGTGATAAGTAAATTTTTTTAAATGCAAATAATAAGGTTGATATCGTTATCTATTTTAAATAAAATAAATCAACATATCATTTTTATGATCGAGTGACAGGTTAAAAAATAAATTACGTAGATATTGTAATATTATACATAAATATGTTGTTGTTTAATTCATCGAAAAAAAAACTTTTTCCAACATCTATATTTTTCAAATTACAACAAATCAACATCAAAATAAATTTTATTTTGAATTTTATCAATTAATATTTTCCTAATGTCTCTCTTTAAATTTCTTAACTTTAAGGCTGGGTTGTTTCATCCTTTGATAAATTTCAGCTTACTCTCTAATTCTCTTACTCTCTTATGTTCTTACTCTTTTGTTTATTCATCGGATAAATTACCACGTAGTTTATCCAAAATGGAACAAAATCGGCCCTTAAATGAAATAAGTTATTGATTTTGAATTTGATTAATTAATATTTTTCTAATACATCTCTTTTTCAAGAATTGAATGTGTGCTTGTTGCAAAGCACTCGATACACTTCACAATATGCTATGTTAGGAAGTGACTGTATTAAATGCACGTTACGGTCATGTATAGGCAGTGTTCGATCGAAAATAAAATTAAGGTTAATTTGCTGCGTTGCTTCCGATACGTAACACGGGTCATAAGCTTTTGTGCGAGGCACGTTAATGACGTTATATGAGGGCTTTCTCACGTTGTGGCCGACATGCGTGTAATTGCACACGAATATATAAATGTCGTCATAGAGTCACAGGATATGCGTGTAAATTGTCCACGCGTAATGAATTTACGGCTCTGTCTGTTCAAATTCCAAACGCAATGATTGAAAATGCATCCAAAATCACTGGAACCGCTTAAACACAGGCATTAGCCATCATGGCCTCATTATCGTTATGTTAATTCATCTGTTTCAATAAATTCACAGACACATATTTGTCACATATACAAAATGTTACAAATAGCACACCTTATAGTCTACTATATTCAAAAGATTTATCCACTAATCCAGATATTAGACAGACTTTCCTCATAATACATATTAACAAATATATTAATTGAAATAGTAATTATATAATAATAATAAATTCATATTCATAATTATATAATATTTAAATAATAAAATAAGTTAATTAAACGTAACATATTCTTATGATGTATTATGAACACATTGTAAATAATCTGTTTCTTAAATTAAATTAAATTAAATTAAGTTCTTAAATTTAAAAAAAATACGAAAATTTTTATAAAATTAAAATAGAAAATTAAATAGAGAAATAATTTAAATTAATTAGACATATTCTAATATAATAATTAAATTAAATTAAATAAAGTTCTTAAATTTAAAAAAAATACGAAAATTTTTATAAAATTAAAATAGAAAATTAAATAGAGAAATAATTTAAATTAATTAGACATATTCTAATATAATATTATTAATTTTTTATTATTCTATCCACATTTTCTTCATAAAAAAGTAGTTTACAGTATTTTATTTTTCGAGCATAGTTTTTATGTTTATTTATCATGTTTTATTTTGTTTGACTAACAATTTTCTCTGTAATCTGTTTTCAGTTGGCATCGACACTGATGCTCTAGTAAAGGTACCTGGCGTATTGTGAGAAAGAGAGAGAGAGAGAGAGAGAGAGAGAGAGAGAGCGAGAGGGGATAGAGAGTGGGAGAGCAGTACAAACAGAGCAGGATGTTGCGTGCACAAGTCATCGTCTTCCTACTGGCAATTACTTCCGTCATCTATGCCAAGGTAGCCGTGTTGCCGCACGATGTCTACCCAGGTTACGAGGTGACGCAATTCCGGCGCGACGCAAGTCGCGCTTCCAATTTCCGTCTTCTGGAAACCGGTTTCTCCAAGTACTTCACTGTGCTGGGTAACGGTCTGGTGATGACGACGTCAGATCTGACGCCGCTGGTGGATCGCTCCGTGAACCTGATCGTTCTGGAGGAACTGGCCAACGGCACGCAGACCCACGACCTTCACCTCTACGTCATCAATCGTCGAAACATGCTGACCTTCTCACATGACCGTCTGGGTGAAGGTGAAGTACCGGAGAATTCACCGATTGGAACGAGGATAGACGGCTTTCCAGTTCTGCGGGCACGTGGCAGTTTTCCGGTTCACTATAAGATCCTGCCGGATAATAATGGGGAACGTCCCTTTGCTCTGCGAGAGACTGAATCCAACGATACCGGTTTCAATCTCACCCTGAAGAATCAGATGCAGGGCGTCAGAGTAGTCACCGCAAAGCCTCTAGATCGCGAGATTCACGGTATCTATACCGTCGTGATACACGCGTCGGATGGTAATTTCCTCAGCACTTCGAAGATCAGTGGTATCGTTCACGTGCTAGATCAGAACGACAATAGTCCTATCTTCGAACGCGAGTTGTACATTTTCGAGATCAGACCGACAAATTTGGACACCTTGCGCAAAGATAACGTGGCGCAACCCGGCTGGAAAAGGTTCTCCACTGTGGGCAAAGTCACGGCCAAGGACGCCGATGGGGACAAGGTCGCGTACAAGTTGGTCACGCCTAGTAGCCTACTGATCGTCGTACCACAGACCGGCGAATTGTTGCTGACCGGCGAGCCGGAAGTCAATCCGGAACAGGATAGCGAATGCGAGTTAATCGTTGAAGCGCACGACCTACACATGCCGAGCCGCAGCACTGAGAAACCGGCCAAGGTTATCGTGAGGTTCCTCACCTCAGAACCAGACGATCCACCGGAAGTGCATCGTATAGAGAAGAGAAGGGTCACTAGAGCAGTGCGACCGACAAAGAAAGTCGACTTCACAGAGGCGGATGGAAATATCGAGGGCAAGATCGCATTTTATCTAGAAAAGGAAAACGAAAAGGAGACGTATAAGATAAGAGACGAGAACAAGTGGGTCACCGTGGGCGCCAATGGTTCTGTGATGGTCAAACAGAAATGGGACTACGAAGAGTTGGGCCCAGAAAAGACCATTGACTTTTGGGTTACTATTACGAACACAGGTACAGGTACTATCACAAAGAATTTTTTAAATTTTATCTAAATCCTCCGATCTTGATGTCAATTTTTAGCGAACAAATGCTTCTGTATACATTTTAATCAATTTGATTTTATCGTTATGGAGAAAATACATTTTCTGGAAAATATTTATTTTGCATAATTTCGCTTTTAATATTTTATATTATATAATTTATAGTATTTAAATACAAATATCTTTTTATAATCTTTATATTGTTTAATTAATTTTTGCTTCGGTATTCTCTGCATGTATAGAGCCGTGCGTGCGATATCCACCCGGTGTCCCGTGCCCATATTATGATGGTAAAATTTTATTTCGATAATTAATGCATAACAGTAATCTCAACTCTGGCACATTTCATGGCCTATTCTTGTACACACGCTTTTCTTTCCATGCTCTATCATTGGGACTCTGTTTAGGGTGCGGTATCTCTCGTTTTATGTAATTTCGAGCGTGCACAGAAAGAACGATTTTGCTAAATTTAAAAACTTAGTTAGATACAGATCTGAAAATAATTTTGTGACATGAAAATAATTATACAAAACGCTTAAACACTTGATAAAGTTGCTCCAAAAAGTTTGAATATTCTAACAACGAGCATTCTACACAATTCGAATAGTCCAAACAGAATTATTTTCAAATGTGTGTCTAGCTTTTTAAATATTTACTTCAGCAAAATTATTCTTTTTGTGTGGGTAAGAATATTTTAGCAAGATAAAAAATATTATATTTTGCAGAAATTTGCGAGATTAAATATATATATGGCAACAAATATTTAAGAATATACCTTCTACGTTTTCTTTTTACTCATTTTTAATATTCACATTTTGTTGTCGTGTATTAATTACTTGGAAAATATAAAATGTGTGTATATAATTATAATATACAAATAATAAGGGATTTATATACTTTACCTACATATTATGAATCAAAATTATGTAATCGCAAATTGCATAAAATATTTATTGCCGTATCTCTCTGCTGCATCTCAGGAAAAATATTTTCTGCAAGTATATATTACTAATAATAATTGTAACTCTTTTCTTTTCTTGCATCATCGGTTTCCAAAGGATTTCAATGTAAGTATCAATTCCTATATATATATATATTTCACCCAATTTATAATATATTAAACACATAAGTCACTGTATCTCATATTTCAAATTGCACTTTCATGTCTCTCAAAAGACTTTTGTAGAAGCGCATTCTTATTGTTCACGCTTTGAGTAGCACTTTAGATATTACAAAATAAATTTCTGTTTATCACTCAGCACTGCTACGAACGCTATTTGTGTACTGAAAAACTGGGAATATATACAATATATATTTGTATAAAAAAGAAAGAGGAATATTGTTGAATTTCTCTGATTTTGAAAGAAAATAACTACGTACAGGCAATATGAAAGAAATATATACCGTGTAATTAAATTTCTTCCAAACAACATATTTCCTTACTAAATCTAATTTAGTATCTCTCACATAATAAAAAACATAATAAAAAAAATAACATGATTTACTTTCGTTGTGTGGTTAAATACAGATTCGCATTGAGGTCATTAATCTTCAGAGTGTTCCATTAAAAAATAAGCACTGAAACAGCGTTGCAATAAAGATTAAAATTTCGCAACACGCAAGTGGCGTACCAGCAATGCTGCTCTACATTGTTAATGCATTCGCGTGGCTGTTACGTGTACGCGATAATCGATGTGACGTTATAGATACCGACAATCAGCGCGTCATCATCAACATGAAGGATGTGAATGACGAGCCTCCGTATTTCATTAATCGGCCACTACCGATGCAAACGGTCGTCCAGCTGAACGCACCGCCGAACACTCACGTGTTCACCCTTCAAGCCAGGGATCCTGACACCGACCACAACATCCATTACTTCATCGTACGAGATCGAAGTACGTAATGCCACGAGTAATCGAGATTCGATATTTCGAACATTAACTTGTACGTTTAACGTGTCGCTGATAATATATATAATAAAGAGCGAGCTTAACCCCGATAAAAAGAAATAAAACGCACGTGGAGTATGTAAACTTTCTAGGAAGTCGATAATCCATTTAAATAATATTTAAGCAATACTGACGTAAATTGTTTTTGAGTTTATGCTACACTTGAAAAATCGGATGGAAAAGGGAAATAATTTTCAATATCCATATCGTACGTACATACATTAAATCAAAATTTAATAAATCTTTGCTTTAATGATTAATTGATAATTTCACGAAAGAAAAAATTTAATATAAAGATATGTAATTAAAAACATTTTAATAATATTCATTCTAGTTTCATATCTACGTCCGCATTTTATACTGTTTGCTTTATAGATGTATATGTATTAATTTTAGATTTGTAAATGTAATAATTATTATAAAGCTCGTTTGTCGTAATAATCCAGTTCTATCAATTTTTGTAAAAATATTAAATTACATATCACTAAAAAATAAATAGAAAAAATTAATAGAGAGAGTGTGTTTCCTCAATACTCTTATAACAAACATCATTATGCATATTTATTATTATATTCCACATATAAATTATTATATTCCACGGGCATTTCATTATCTTATTGCAGAGAAAATTAATTTTTATATCGGCAAAAATATATAAAAATTTGCTCTTGATAAAAGTTGCTACTAGCCAATTAGAAAGAATAATTGTCTCGTTTGTATAAGTAAAACATTAATTGAGAATTTGGTGCTAAATTTTTCATTAAATGGGAGAATATTCAATTGTCGATTGAACGTTTCATTAATTATAAGAGAAATATATGTCGAATTTAACAAACGCCACATAGGAACATGTAGAACGATGGCGGTACGGCCTAATTATTAATTTACATGCATCGGCGTAAAATTGTGCATTGTTCTCATTGAAAATGCACCTGATGATTACAACGTCGACCTAGTATCACATTCCGCAATTTATAAGATTATATAGTAATGACGCCATTACGCCGAGTGCTTTCCCTGCACAAATGCTTCGATATCATGAACAATTTTTATTTTGCGACATGAATATGAAGTATAAATCCATTTTGTGTTATTAATGCACGGTCAGCAATTAATGAAGTGACGAACTTAAATATGATGACATTTAAAATTGACTGTTTTTTTCATTTGCTTCTCTACAAATATTCAACTTTAGATGTATATATGGATTTGCTTACTATTTTAATCAAAATTTAATTTAATTTAAATTCTAAATAAATGAAAACTAGAAATCATAATATAATTAGAATGCAATCAATATTGGTGCATTACAAGATTTTCATTGACGTAACTAACGGAGATAATATATCCTAACTGATTCCTTTAATTAATTAATTAATTAATTAATCACATTGCACGCAGCTGGCGGTCGCTTTGAGGTCGACGAGAGATCAGGAGTAGTACGTACTCGAGGTACCGACCTCTTCCAGCTGGATATGGAGTATGTCCTTTACGTGAAAGCTGAGGATCAGAACGGCCGTATCGACGAGAGGCGTTTCCAGTCGACTCCTGAGGAGAGACTATCGATCGTCGGTGGAAAACGCGCACCGCAGTTCTATATGACGGCATACGAGGCCGAGATACCGGAAAACCAGAAGAAAGACTCCGAGTTAGTTCGCAAGTCTATTTCAAGAACGAATTAATTTTTTTAGTTTTCGTATTTATTAAAAGAGCTGAATTTTTTTCCAAGATAATGCACAAAAAGAATAATTTTATTAAAATATCTAAAAATTTAATTAAATACAAATTTGAAAATAACTTTGTTGGATCATCAAAATAATTATGAATACTTAAGTTTTAACAATGCTGCAGAAAATTTTAATATTATGGCTTTTTTATAGCAACCAATTTAGACATCCTGCATAATTATTTTGATGGTCCAAATAAAATTATTTTCTGATCTATATATAGCTAAATTTTTAGATATTTCAGTAAAATCAATTCTTTTCGTTTTCTATCGTAAACTCTCACTCTCGTAAATTATTTAGCGCTTTTCGAGAAAGCTATTTTTTTTTTAATAGTGCTTTCTGTTTATAAAAATATAATTTATATGTATCCTCCGGAGCTGACAATGAGTATTGAAAAAGAACCCGCTCAATTATATTTTTTTATGCTACATCTACAAATTTGAATTATTATTATTAAAATAAACTTACAATTATAGTATTCACTTACACTTTTCCTTTTTTATACAAATTATGCGCTGAAAGAAATGTTTCGTATAAATAACTATAATTTTTTATATAAAATTATAATTATTCATACACAATATTTCTCTCAGTGTTATTTTGGTTCCTTGGAATTAATTAATGCCTTTTAGTCAACATAGATTAAATGAATTTCATAGACCTAAGTAACTACAAGTATATTGTTATAGATTTTGACGTCAGCTCCAGAGGAATAAAAATATTACAAGAAATATAAAATATTTAATCTTTCTTTCTAAAATTAACTATTTACAGGATATAAGTAAATTTCTGTTTGTTATTTTTATAATTATTTTTCCATGTCCAGTTTGTCATAACATTCTTTATTTGCTCTCAATGACATTATTTGTATAAGATTGCTTGACTTTAGTCCACTTTATTATCAAAACTGTTTGTCTTCGGGTTAGTTGACTTTTCGAAGTTCGATCTAAATTCGAGTTGCGTGACAAATCAAGACTTCTCAAATAATCAAAACTTCTCAAACTTTTTTTTTTATATCACAACTCTGCTTTTTCTAATCTATCAAGCCCGCGGGAGATATGAGTGTCACATGTTCAAACTTTTCAGTATAATATCGGTGAAAGCCAAGTCGTTCGCCGATCGAGAGATACGCTACACGCTGAAAGCACAAGGTCAAGGAGCCGCGGGTACATTCAACATCGGTCCGACTTCTGGAATTGTAAAACTTGCGAAAGAACTAGATTTTGAGGATCTACGGCAGCCCCACATTTATTCTCTGATAGTGACAGCCACGGAGGACTCTGGCGGTTTCTCAACATCAGTCGAGGTAACTAAATTTATGTTTCTCTCGAACTTTGTTGTGTTTTCACGAAGAATAACAATCCTTTCCCTCAGAAAAATATAGCACACGCAAAAATCTGCATACAAACATTGATATACAATCATTTCTCTTTACTTGTTGATTATTTTGAATCAAATGTCGACTTAATGTTTCACCGTTATAATCATATCTTACGATTTTTTATTCAATTTTCAGCTAACAATTCGAGTATCGGATGTAAACGATAATGCCCCTAAGTTTGAGTTGCCGGATTATCAAGCTCACAACGTCGATGAGGATATTCCGTTGGGCACGAATATACTGAAAGTTAAAGCAACTGATGCCGATTCAGGAGCAAACGCGGAAATAGAATATTTAGTATCCGACGATCACTTCAGTGTGGATTCAAATGGTATTATTGTCAATAATAAACAGCTTGATGCAGACAACAATAATGCCTATTACGAATTCATCGTTACTGCTAAGGATAAAGGTAAGTCACTTAAAAGAATAAATATGCTTGGATTATAGCATAATTCTAGTTATAAAAAAATATGTTTTGACTTAACAGTAGAAATAAGTACCAACGTTTCTTACTCATTAAAAGGACCAAAGGAATAAATTATTATTAAAAAAGTGATGAGAGAGAGAAAGAGAAATCAAATATTTTGACATAAAGGACAGAATTATTAAAAAATTAAAAAATTTCAAAATCTTATTTTTTACATACAAAATACAATTATTAATCTAAAAAATAGAAATCTCTATTATGAACGGCACTTTTAAATGTTAATCAGCCATTTTTGTTTCTTTTTCATTCGCGATTAATCGAATCTAATGTATACACATTGTAACTTGTTATTTTTATTGCATTTCATTGGATCACATCCGCGGATGATCATTAAAATTCTTCGATATCTCTCAGCCTCGTTTTAAGAAATTCAAATATCGTGAAATCGTTGCTCGTGCTATCCAGCGATTTGGTCACGTAGAAAGCAGAAATCGACCTTTATAGCGTTCCGTCAGCAAGCTGAGGATCAGCTTGAGCGGCTAAATCTCACGGATTTGGTTTTCAAACGAGGTTCAAATTCTCGTCTCGCGTCGCACGGGCGCGAGGTAAAGCTCACATCTGTAGACGCGAATTCGCGTTATTTGCATATATTGCAGTGAGAATGCGGGGTGGTTTTCAAACAAGTCGTGGCTTAATTGAAAATAAAGCGGCCGAATTGGCACAAATAACACATGCGCTTTTATTTATTGCACATCCATGAATGTATTTCATATCGGAAAATTTGATGTCGCAGTAAATATTTCTTGATATGCATATCACATCCTGAATTCAATTATCTAAGTTACTATGCTGCGATTCGTATCATTTAAATCAATACATTGTTATGTTGCATCATTTTAAATACATTAAAAAGTTATGTATATCTCTTGATTAAGCCTAATCTATAGTATGTGCTTTGTGTCTTGATTTTGTTTTTAATTATTTTTTTATACTCCTTGCCTATTTACTTTTTCTTCTGTTTCTTTATTTTCTTGAGATAAAAGTTGACAAACTTTGGAAGACACAAGAAATACGTGACAAGAAATACGATTGTCGATTCTTTGAAAGAAAGAAAATCGTAAGAAAAAAAGAAAAAAGCAAAAGACAGTAAGAAAAGAATACATTGTAGATTAGGCTTTACTTTATGTTTTCTGCAAATGTCGCACTATTGTTAATTAGGAACTTAGTTCCGCCAGAGATCCAAATGTTTAATAAATAATTAAACGACCGTGCTTTTCAGGCGAACCATCAAAGACTGGCACGGCGACAGTGCGGATATACACAAAAAATAAAAACGATGAAGAGCCAAAGTTCTCCCAGCAGGTTTACACGCCTAACGTCGACGAGAATGCCGGACCGAACACTCTGGTCACCACAGTGGTAGCTTCTGACAAGGACGGCGATAACGTGAGGTTCCGATTTGTCGGCGGGAACACCACGTCGGGGCAGTTCGTAATTGAAGAGATCACGGGTGTGATTCGTCTTCACGGGAAAGAGATCTCTTTGGATCGGGACAAATACGAGCTAAACGTCACTGCCTTGGACGACGGCGCGTGTTGTCCAAATGGCGATAAAACCATTCACACTAGCACCGCGGTTGTCGTCGTCTTTATAACTGACGTGAACGATAATAAACCGGTCTTCAAGGATTGCGGGATGTATTATCCGAAGGTGGAGGAAGGTGCGCCAAATGGTAGCACAGTTATCAAGGTACAGGCGACTGACGAGGATAAGGGTGTCAACGGACAAGTCAAATATTCGATCGTGCAACAGCCTAATCAGAAGGGCACAAAGTTTACCGTTGACGAAGAAACTGGCCAGGTTTTGACTAATAAGGTACAATTAATGATCGTCTTTTTAATAGTTTTACCCTTAAATATTTATATTTAATATTACATTTTTCGATACTTTATATTTCTATTGATTCTACGTTTTAATTTTGATTATTACATTTTTATTTTAATATAGTTACGCAAAACGTACAAGTTTAATTCTGAATTTTACATTGACCTGAAGTAACGTTTGATAAAGCCATAAAATTGCGTTGACTGTATCAGAATGTATCAGCTTTAAAAGATAATACGAATGCAATTCGGGTTGTAGAATGTATTTAATATTCTGAACACATTAAAAAACATCTAACAATCGTTAACTCTAGCTCTACTTTTCCATCTTTTGTACATATCGTAGACCGAACGATAAGCATGCAAGGCTCTTAATTCTAATTGCTATTCGTGCCGCGAATCCATAAAGATTTCTAACAAACAGATATTGTAGTAATGTATCTACTTGTAAGTCATTTTTATACATTTCTATTACTTTTCGTTTTTTATGCCTATTTCATTATTTACACTTTTATTGAATATTTATAAGAATTTAGATATACATATACAGATTTGAAAATAATTTTATTGGACAATCAAAACAATTATATAGGAAACTCATGATAATCAATACCACAAAAACGGTTCAGTAACCAGCAAGCGCAACCATTCTTTCTATGTATCAAAAATAATATATACATTTTGTTAATTATATTAAATGTGAACAGAAAATTCTGGAATAAAGTTTGTGCTCCTCTAAAAATGCAATAAAACTTGAGCAATTGTTGATTTAATCATATAGTTTACTATTGTTTTCTATAACAGCATTTTTTTTCTATAATTTTCATTCTATCGTGACAATTTTTTAAATTTCATATTGCAAACTGTTCGTAGAGCGGTTGTACGATATTGTAAATATTAAGATTTCGTTATGTATTTGCATTTAATAACAAACATGACTGTTCTAGGTGTTTGATCGCGAAGGCGACGATGGAAAATTTGTATCCGTCACCGTTAAGGCGACGGATCAGGGTGAACCCTCGTTGGAAGGTGTTTGCTCATTTACCGTCGAAATAACGGACGTAAATGACAACCCGCCGTTGTTTGACCGACAGGTGGGTACACTTTACCACAAGCCAAGCATTTAGGAAGCCATACGGGTTAGAAATGCTGCAGCAGATGTCCGGAAGTAAGACTGAGCGTGACGAAGCCACCATCAGTGCGTTATGCATCGATGCATGTAACTCAAGAATATTCGCGAAGTAACTTTGGACTAGTTTTATCGCGTTTACTCGATCAAAGTACATACATTCTGCCCTACATCAATTTAATATACGTACAGAGAATTTGTATAGTGAACGGAGAACAAGTCCGTAATTTGTTAAGTCCACAACACGAAGCCATATCTAAAGTGGATCTCGTAAATTATTATTATTATACTCGGCTCATTTCTATTTTAAACACGCTTATTACGTGAATATTTGAGAAGAATTTGAGTTACCTACCATATTTTCTTAGTCAATAAAATCCCCCTATATTAAGTAAAAAGAAGTGCTTTGTGAGAGATGACTATTGTTTAATTTTCCGGAGCTAACGCAAAAATCTATATAATACAGTGGTTACTGATGGATCTGTAAGACTCACTTAATTGACATTAATTGAAAGGTATTATTAATTTCACAGAAATTAATAAAATGTCATAATTTGTATAAAAAAGAAAATAAATATATTTAAATAGAGTAACCCTAATTTGCAAAGAAAAGTGAATATTTTGACAAAGAAATTTATAATTGAATACTAAGTATACTTTAATAAGAATAATTTAAGTTTGTAAATGTAATCTAAAAAAATTAAATTGTTTGACATTTTTGACAAAGAGATGTGTAATTAAGTGGGTTCAATAGATATCCGTCCCAAAGGGTCAATTAATTTTGAAGCTGAATATTTTATAATTTTCGATATTAAGTAACTATATCATGTATTTGTATTTTATAAAGATGTAACTAAATATCTCAAAAATATCGAACTGACGTATAAAATAAAATATATTTTGTCCTTTCGCAGAGGTATGTGGAAAACGTGAAGCAGGACGCGAGCATTGGAACAAACATATTAAGAGTGTCGGCATCCGACGAGGATGCTGACAACAACGGTGCAATCGTGTACTCACTGAGCTCACCCAACAACGAGCAGAATCTGGAATACTTTGAGATCCAACCAGAGTCTGGTTGGATCGTATTAAAGAAACCCCTAGACGTGAGTATCCTCATTAAATCGCTGATCTACATATCGTCTCTCTTTAGCAGTATGGACAGCATCGTTTTCCTGGAACACACCCACTTTTTCGTGGGCGAGGCTTGCAATTTTTCTTTGCGGCTTGCCAGCTTCTTTTGCTCTCAGATACACTGGATACCACGAGAAACGAAAGTCTCAGCAATATAAGCCATCCCGCGATGTTGACAACGCGCGCAATAATGTTTGGTGCTTTAACTAAATATATTTAATATTATTCGCGACGATTTTCAAGAATGATATCCTGCGGATTCTACTCGTCCCGAACAAGTGTCGCGTGTCCCAGGAATATGTAGGCTACATACGTAGTATATTATATCTATTTATATATACATATATACGTATATATATATATATGATCTCGTATAAATATAAAACTTGAGTGTACACCTTCTGCCGATATATTGTACGTTTGCGTTGACTTACGTTATATTTAACACGAATCCGTTTTGTTGCTGAGCGGATAAACTTGTATACTAATATACGTTTGGTCGGCAATTATTTCTCTCATCACTAATATGCAACGAAATGAGTTTCCTTTTTACGGCACATGTATAGAACTTTTTAATTCCCATTGATATGCACAATGTGTTCACTATGGTAAATACTTAGCTATGCCTGATTTCCTCAAACGCTTCATGTACCTGAATCGATCGACCGTTCGGGCTATTTTTGCAACAAAACACTCTCTCTCTGTCTCTCTCATTCTCTCTATTGAGAACATACTCGCGGCGCGAGTACCTTTTTAAATGATTCCAAACGAAGCCTCTTGTCCAGTTTTTTTATTCACTTTTCATCGATACCTGAATCGATCGACCGTTCGGGCTATTTTTGCAACAAAACACTCTCTCTCTGTCTCTCTCATTCTCTCTATTGAGAACATACTCGCGGCGCGAGTACCTTTTTAAATGATTCCAAACGAAGCCTCTTGTCCAGTTTTTTTATTCACTTTTCATCGAAAATCGGTCGTCGAGTTACGTATGAGCGGTCGAAAAAAAAAAGAAAAAAAAAATAACGCGCGCGTACATACTTTTTCTTTTCCGTCCTTCTTTTTCTCTTCACTTCATTTCGTTTTGCCCGCGTTTTCCGGTTTTATGTCGCGACGCCAATCATGATTTTCGATCAATTTGGCGAGTTGCAAAATGCCGAAAATCCCGTGTGATTTTGCAAAAAAAAAAAAAAAAAAAGACGCGTGCGGATCGGTCCGTACGTGCGTGTGCACGGTCGACCGAACGCGAACGTGTGCACTTTTCATACTTTTCCCAAAAGTAGCCAAGAAAAGGATATGTGTGATTTTTGTACGTGTTACGCGTTGTGGAGAAACGGGAAAAAAATGGAAAGGAAAGATGCAAAACAATGATAAGAGACATGACAAAAGAGATGGAAACGTTCGGAGGAAACTAATGATCTTTAATTAATCAACTAACATTATTAATTGTGAATGTTTTTCAAAAGGGAAGTGATGTTTTTTGAACTTCCAGGAGCAGGTGGGAACAACATTTTTTGAGCCCCACGTACGGTGTACTTCAACCTCTACGCATTTTGTGGTGCATCAGACATAAACAATTTTTGACAATGCTTGCATATTTTATATGAATGTGTTTTTGATTCCTTTACAGGAACGGATCTCGCTCTCGCTCCTACATCCATCCTCGCCTTTTCTCTCTCTCTCTCTCTCTCTCTCTCATTATCTATATCTTACGTCTATCTCTAATTTCTGAATCATTATCTTTTTTCTTTTTTGTACAAAAAATATTTTTCAGTATGTTGCATTTTGTTGTAATGTCGATGATCAAATTACTTTTCCTGAATATTTTGCCTGCTATGATTATTTTAAGTTTGATAAGTTTTTCTACCTATCTATTTTAATTAATCTGTATGTTAGCTTGCGTTCCTTGTTTAATTACTATTCTTTTAGTTCATAACATAATAATTTATATTTCCTATCTTTCTCTGTTTACGTTTCATTCTTCCTACTTCTTTTCTCTCTTTCTCTAATATATACTTTCTTTCTCTGACGTTTCCCGATTTTCATCCCATTCTCCCGGTGTACCACGACGTGACTGACAAAGAAAAGGAAAAGAACATGAAAAGTATTTTTGATTGAGAGCGTTTACCAATGTATAGATATGTGTACATATGTATAGATCATAAGAGAACTGTCCGTGGTGTGACATTTTTTCTTCTGTGATTGGGGCGGCATACCACTGTCGTGAAAACGGGAAGAATGAAAGTGAACGGAAGTAATCACGGAATGAAAGGAAAGCCGAAAACGTGCGGATTAACTATCACGACGATCAGAAATAACGTCCATCGGTTTTTGAGTGTCGTTAACGAGAACGAATCAGACGAGGGGTCGTCATAATTTTTTTTTTCTCCCCGTCTTAACTCTCTCTCTCTCTCCCCCAAAAACCTTCCAACCTCTGTCACCAATCTCTCTATATATCCCGCCCTTTCTTTTCCCTTCCTCGTCTCCCGATGCCTCTTTATCGCATTCTCGCTTGCATGAAAATGCCTGCATTGGTTGATTTCGTAAAGAAACTAATTTGAACTTCTTATTGTTTATGTTTGTGTTCATTGCACCATTTACTTTCTTCGGATTTGATGATGACAAAAAAAAAGGGCTGTTTTCCAGTAAGTAGGATCTATATTCTTGTGTTTCACACCTTGCATCGAGACACATCATGATGTGACCATTGTTATACCAGCGCAAAAGAAAAGTATAATATTCGTTGCTAATACTAGAGCGCCTTTCCGTTCGATTATTCAACATTCTATCGTTTCGATGATTTTTCGCCTCTGTTGTTATCGTTGTCACTCGGAGACGTCACTCTCTTTTTCTCTCTTTTTCTCTCTATCTCTTTCTATTTCTATCTGTCTATTCTGCTCTATTCTATTTCTCTTCTTGTTGCTCAATTTCTACTAAATATTTTTAATAAATATTTCTAATCATTTCTTTTCGAGCATTTCTCGAAACTCTTTATATCACGCGCGATGTATTTTTTATGTACATACACACGTGCTATCGCGCTGTCTATTTTCGCTCTTTCATCCTGGTCTCGTATGTATTCGTAGGTGAAGGATGCCTTTATTGTGCTGATCTGCGCCACCAGTGATCTGTCAATTTGTCCGCGGTAAATATCCAACGGACGTTTCATAAACTTTAATATAAACAGCTAGGATATTCTTCTCTATATTTAGAAAAATTCCCTAAATTATTTAAAAATAGAGGAATTTAAAAATTATATTATTTTATGTTAAAAATTAATATTTTGACGAATATTTTAATAGTTTTAATGTAAAAATTCTCGAATATGTTGATCTTTAATCAAAATAAATTTATTATTACACAAATTTAGAGTTATAATTAATTTATAATACTGTAATACATTTTTTTAAAATTTAATTGTGCACTAAGTACGATCTGCTTCGCTAAAATCACATAAGGATGTATTTTTATTTATTACTTTATGTTAGCTTGTAATAGCACCATTTGTCATAGTAGAATCATTTTTCATAGTAGAATTTTTTAAAATATTAATCAGCGTATTTATTATAATGAAATTGTGATTAAAATGTAGATATTTTATTTGTGATATATTTAATTAAACTGTCCGTTGGATATTGATTATTGTGCAGGGATCTAGTTCCATTTTACTGGAACAGCTTCAATAATTACTTTTAATGTTCCAGGAAGAGTGCTGATAGTTTTCGTTACTAGAAATCTTAATGAGATAGCAAGATCCCGATTATAGACAAATGTTTGCAAACAAATGTTCACTTGGAGACGAAGGATGCCGATTGTATGATCGGTTTCCAAATAATTGTTATGATGCGGCGCTTTTATTAACATGAATCACGATATCGATGTTTACTATCTTAAGACCAGCGGGTGAATAGAGAGAATGTTGAAGAGAATTTTACATTAAAGTAAAAATTAAAAATTAAACATTGAAAATTAAATTTTCACTCAGTTATTCAATTCAATTTCATTCTATTAATTTTTCTAGAGTATTACATCTTCGTTTATTAAATTTTTTACGATATGCAAGTTTTTAATAAAACTTTTAATATTTGTAACTTTAATATTTATCTTCTATTACTATTCATCCGCTATTGCACTTTATTATACTAGATAGTTTAGAAATATCTGCTACTTTTTAAATATAGATTCTCTGATGCTTGTAGATGCTCTACAAAGAATTCGTATTATTTAAAGACAAAGTAACATTCATAAATTCGGTACATAGTGAGGTGCGAAAAAATCTTGTTTTCAAGGAAAATTTTACTTTAACATCTTAGAATCTAGAATTTTAGAATCTAGCACTACATAATTATCAAATATAAGGCGTTTGATAAAAATAGGATAAAATATATTTAATCGAAGAATCTATAGATAGAAGGAAGCAATTCTAAAACATTTAGTATATCTTCCGCTTTCGTGTTATCTCGGATAAGCACAGTATTTCTTTAATGCAATCAACTATTCATCTAGTATTCAATGGTTTTTAAAAATACATTTTTTCATTAAAAAGATCTTTTATATTATTTAATATTTGCGATATATTATATTATTCAATTATCAAATATCTTTGTTGACATAAAATCAAATTAAATCAAACAACATCACATTGATAAAAATGTGTTTGTATTAATCAACTAATACAATCAGTACAGCAATGAGCTCAAATATGCAAGCGTGTGCATTTGACAGGTAGGTATCATCTATACCAACTACATCGTCTACATTTGTCTACGATCTTCATAATCTGCTTTTAATTAAATTTGATTTAATTAAATTAATTTTATTTAATTAAAATTAATTACTCTGTATGTCTATACCGATGTTGTCATTGCTTTGTTAATCAACAGAAGTCGGCGATGTAGTATTTTCATCATTATGATCACTATCATTATCATCATCATCATCATCATCATCATCATCATCATCATCATCAACATCATCATCATCATCATTATCATGATTTTCATCATGACCATCATCATCACGCCACTATATGTTTGTAATTACTTACGAAAAAACTATCTCACAGCATGTTTGAGTTCATTGCAGTAAACCTTGTTCTTATACAAGCGATGCACTTGTATTAAATTGGGCAAAAATTATTAGGAGAATTAATGGATTTGTACGTTAAGAAGGTAAATCTATCACCGAGGTAATACGCAGCGGAGTCACCCATGTTCACCAGGATACCTACGAGACTGCACGGTCCTTTATCTCTCTGTTTTTCTTTCTATCTATCTTTTCTATCTGTTCGTCTTTCTCTCTCTTCTTCTTCCGTTTCAATTTCACTCGCGAATAAAAAGAAGAAAGACCGTCGAGGGTACTTTCTCATATGGACGCGCTCGACACCGAGTGACGCCTTTAGCTCTTTCGTAAACTCCAACGGAAAAGAAACGAATAAAAAAAAAAACGAAAGAAAAGAAAAGTAAAAAGAGTGACGAAACGGAAAACAAAATCGCAAAAACAAAAAAAAAACCGCCAACTATAAAATCCCGAAAGAAAATGTCCTATAAGTTGACGGCCCAATGTTTTGCCACTAGCGTGACAGCTATCGCCTGCGAGTACGGGCCTCCGACAGAGGGATGCCAGTCTTGTCCGCAGACGTGGACGTTGAGTTAGACGTCGTAGACAGAAACAATAAACCACCTGTGTGGGATGCGAATGTATACGGCCCCATTCACATCAAAGAAAATGTCACAGTGGGTACTGTAGTGACGTCGGTGAAAGCCAGGTTTGTATGCCACGACATGACCGAGACAAGACACGTGACATGCCGTGCCGTGCCATGCAGTGCTATCCCTCTCTCTTTTTCTCTCTCGCTCTCATTCTCTTTGATCTGTTGACCACTTCCCCATTCAATTACTTACGTATTGTATTTGTCTTTCTGTCCCATTGATTTCCTTTATGCACTTGGATTTACTCTCTGATACACTCTGGATTACTCTCTGGATATTCTCTTTTTACTTCTGTTCTATTCTCTTTCCGACCCTATCACAACGTTCAATCTCTATTTTGTTCATTTTCTTTTTACCTATTTCTCTTTTTAGAAACACTCTTTTTACAGAACATACTATCTTCGTTCCTATTTTTGGTTGCGGAAGCACTTATGGTTAAGCGCGGCGCGGTAGATCGCTGATTGGCGGACACTCCTTCTCCTATTACTACAACAACTACTATTACTATACTGCTATCACTATCTTTTCCCAATATGTACTGTAGCGAGCCGCGGTGATCGCTCTTCGACGATATTTGAAGGCAGCGAGGATTCAATCGGGCAGAAATCACTCGGAAATAATCGAGTCTTTTAATTTCTAAGTGGAGTAAGTTTTAAATATCACATATAAACGATAATTGTAGCTTTACAACTGATTGTCTTGATTACATCACATTACAATTTTTGAACGGCTGAATAGTTTCCTTAGCATTTTTATTTTTTTATAAAATGGGAAATTTATGAAACTTTTCATGAAACTATCTATATATTCTGATTTATATAATATAGTTTATATATTTATATATTATAGTTTTTCCCAATTTATTAACAGCATGGATACTACCATAGAGAAATCTTTACCTTCAAATTGATCTTGAGGTATCACATAATCAGACCTTCTTGTTTTCTACCTAAATTCATAACAGATAATTACAGAACTGTTACAAATTGCATCAAACGATACCGATTTACAGAGATCTCTTTTACTACTGTATTAACAGGTTCATTTCAAAATTCCAGACTTACTTTACTTGAAAATTGAACAGGCTCTCGACAAATCACTCGACAAGGAGTGACAAGAATCATGCTCCTTCAAAGACTCCGAAGACGTAGCGATCGCCACGCGGATCATAGCGAATATACGCAATAACAACCACAATTGTGCAAATGCGGAAAGGCGGAGCGGTGATCCACAGACGTTTCTAGCGTGCTCATATAGTTTAAGCAAGGATGTAGCGAGAGAACCTGCTGTGCCTTTGCGATATTCTCGCGCAGAAAATACAGGTTGCGGATCGTCGATCGTCCATCACGCCGCTCGTCACCCGGAGCTCGTACTGTTCGAGAACCACATTAGCACACGCATCGCAATCGCGATTGCGAGCGCTTTCGCTATAATCTCACCGAACGTGCAAATTTGGCACGAGGGTGCGTGCATAATGCGAGCTCGCGCTCGCGCCAAAACCTTCCAGGCGTTGGCGGATAACCGAAGCAGGGCGTCCGCGAGTGACTGCCCAGCGGAGACGCAAGGGAGAGAGAAGCTTCTTTCCCTCCTCTCTCGAAAAGAACAACGGGGAGCAACATGTACCATGCACTCTCCCCCTGCCACGGGCCTTGGCGCCTTGACACTAACGCCGTTGTTTTTTGTTCCCGTTTGTTATACACGCGGTCTGGCCGTAGCGCGAGACGTACAAGCTGGAGGCGATGGCCAAAGACAGGGGCTACCCACCCTTGTCGCGAACGGTGGAGGTTCAGATTGACGTTGTGGACCGTGCGAATAATCCGCCCGTATGGGACCACGTAGTGTATGGCCCGATCTACATTAAAGAGAACATGGCCGTCGGGGCTAAAGTTGTGTCTATTAAAGCCAGGTCTGTCACACTGTCAATGCTCCGTGCGGCTCTCTGCACGAACCCGCCCTGCACGCAATCTCGTGGCAGTATTGTTCTTGTGCACGTTAATTGATATTGTGTACGAATCCACATTACACGCATCTCAAACACAATCATACACACATACACACAACACACGTGTCATGACTCGCAGAGGCGGCGCGCGCCACTAACTCGCTCGCTCGCTCGCTCGCTCGCAAGCATACGCAGTATACACTTATGTTCGCATATATAGGGTTGATTCGTAGAACACACGATCGGAATGTCGAGTGTACAGGGGATCGTGTACGCACGATCGAGGATCGTGGAGAATATTGGAGGATCCTTGGCGCAGGACGTGGACATTAAAGCGATGGTTCTTGACGGATCGAGAAACTTGGAAACAGATTACCGAGAGATAGTTCGTAACGTAAAGAAAGTTTAAATATCGCGATATTTCGATTTTAAGAGAAGTAACAAACAAAGAAACAACATCTAGCTTCGAGGAGAATAAAATGAATAAAATGAGTAAAAATTAATAAAATCATTTCTGTAGATATCCGAAAGTAACTAGATTTATATTGACTACCGTGAATATCAAGAACAATTAAAATCTTTGGCTATATTTTTCAAGATAAGTAAACTCAACTAAATTCTATTACTTTGCGAAATCTAGGTTCCCCTTCTGGGAAACACTGCGTAGGAACCATCGCTTCAGATTCGGAGTCACTCTTGTTCGAGTCTTTTGCATTTATACAAAATACGCGAGACGTATATTCAAACGGGCCAGGACACACCAATGTATGCATATTTATAGGCGCGATGCACGTATATATGTAACTGTTCGCGAGATATCGGCTTCGTTAGCGTTGGCGTTTTATCTTTTTCGGCTTAAACGTGAACGCACTTGCGAACAATGCGATTATGTAGACTCCGCTAAGCGGATTATGTTCTTGAAACATTTTGCTGCATCTCAACACGCAGATATGAAGCTATTTTCATCGTTTCACGAGTGCTTTAATCAATTCCGCGCAGCGAGATTTAATTTCTTCCTACCACGACGTCAGTAAGACGTCTCTCCCGTGTAAACTAAATTGAATAAACGACATAACCGCTTTTCATCTGTAGACCGTAATTCATGGAAATATAAGAAACGGTTTGAGAACCGAGGAAGAGCCGTGTCGAGTATTCCGACGCGTTTATCACTAAAGTGCATTTCTCCGAACAAAGCGCAAAATCCTATTATTGCATAATAATCGACACAAGTAGAGCCATGTTATTATCACTACGGTAAATAATACTTATTCGTCGCTTACACTGAAAACAAATTTATTAAATCTTGATAGAAATTTTCTGAATAGTACTAAGTAAACATTTACTTACAGTAAATAAATATTTATTTAAAAAAATGATAATTAAATCGATGTAATGGTATATCAAATATAAATATATGTTTACATTTAGTAAGTATTTACTTTGAATTATTCAAAGAAATGCTTATTAAAATTTAGTATATTGTTTTTCAGTGTATGTTGCATGAAGATTATTGTTACTCGCATGAACAAGAAAAGCAAATACAATAGTTTTGCAAATCATGAGATATCGATTGCATTAATAGAATGTATTTAGTAACTTATGATCAAAAAAAGATTAGAAAAAATTATATTGTAATATAATTAGTACTATAAACTAATAACTTTTATGATCAGTTTCTTAGATACATATATATTGTTTTACATCATATATCACATTTATTGCTTCATAAAGATTAAAAAAAATATTTTATATCTTATTCCAAAAGATCCCGTATTATTATAATTATACGAAAAATTTGGTCCTAGTGAAATAAAACATTTTCACATATAAACTAATTTGTAATGTGATGAATAAAAATGTCATAGATTCAATATAATGGATAATTTCTGAAAATATATGATGCCAAAGATGAAAATTTATGCCAACAGCGCACCTTTGATACATCATAGTTAAAAAATTATTCATTATCGAGCCTTGTGTGATGTGTCTATATCTTTTGTTCATATAAGTTACATTTTATGTGAAAACCAATTCACCTTTCACCGAGATGCAATTCTGCATATAATTAGCGTGAGGTCCTTTCATAATATATGACTTTGTAAAAAATATAGCGAATAAGTCATGTCGGATTGCGTGATAGTCGGTTGGTGGAAAAATATAGCTGACTGGTGCAAATGCGTCTTTTTGTAGCGGGATACCAAAAGCCGTGTCGAAAAAACGTTAGTAATGGGTTTGCGCTTGACGTACCGCTTTTAACGGTGGTCTCTCGCGGAGACACATGGACTTCCGGTGAGAACGTATTGGCTAATTACATACGTACACGCTGCACGAGAAGTGCCAGATGCAACGGTCACGCGTTGTCGGTGCAAGATAATACATTTTATTGTAAATTCAGTATACGAGTTCTGTTATTATGTGTCACGCAAATATTCCGCTTATCTCGTTTGAACACGCGCCAATTCGATTCTTCGCGAGTATATTAGCAAGAAGCAATGTCGATGTATAATCGGAAGTGCAAAGCTATAATTTGATTTGAAT
This sequence comes from Acromyrmex echinatior, assembly GCF_000204515.1. The sequence continues at coordinate 146,727 of NW_011626762.1, read as the reverse complement.
TTATAAAGGGAGCACGCATTGCATGGTGTAAATTATATCCTTTGTATACGGAAAGAATGATTTTGCTGAAGTAAGTCAAAAAATTTAACTAAATATATAATTAAAAATAATTTTGTCGAATCTTCAAAATAATTATGTAGGAGCCTCAAACTGGTTGCTAGAATATCAAATTTTTTGCAACATAACTTATTATTCTTGAGTTTCCTATATAATTATTTTGATAGTCTAATAAATTATTTTTAAATCTAGCTAAATTCTTAGATATTTCATCAAAATCTTTTTTTTTTTTTTCGATACTTCTTATAATTCTCTTATAATTCTATAATTCTTGTTTATAATTTTTTTATTATTATTTTTTATGTATAATATTTTTTTTATAAGAGAATAGTATATTATTATAATGTATCATATATTATACCTTAATTTAACAAAAATTTATGATTTTTACGTAGTATTTGGATTAAATTCTGCTATAATTTAAAAAAAAATCATATGTCTATTTCATATGACAAATTTTTTTATAGAATTTCTTTGCTTAATATTCTTAGTATAATAAATATTCGTATTGAACTAGATCTCGCCAAATTTATGCATTCACGCGCGGCGTTCTGACAGGTACCACAAATTCCACACACCGGGGCTGTTAGTAACGTTAGTGACATTTCGGAGGATTAATTCCGGAGAGTTTACTCGTTAGGACCTCGCTTTAATGGCAACTGGAAAGGGATGCAGCAAAACGTTTCGTCATTCGCGTTTAGTCCGCCATTTTCCGCGAACTTTCCCCATCAACGTTGTGCCACATAGACGAGCCTCAATGCAAAGATGTCATCAGCTATAATTATTACACACACACACACACTAAAATATTATCCGCCGATAGTCCGCTTCTCTTATCGGGAATTCGCGGTTCAACAAGAAACGCATTAACATTAATTCGTGCCACACAGCGTGTTAAGCCGCAGCGTTAACGAGCGATGGGTGTTTAAGTCACGTGTTTGTTTCTGCGCTGCGATTCAATAGCGTATATTGTATACTACAGTAATTTGCCAGCTATTTTGTATCACGACGAACTTTCGCGCCCGGAATTAGACGCAGAACTTTCTGTCTCTCTATCTATCTATCTATCTATCTATCTTTCATACATTTGTTGTGTGTGCCGTAAACATATTTTTGGGCATGTTTTACGAATAGATGCTTCCCTGGATTATATATTATTAATTTTGACCAAAATTTGTTGTCGTTTTCTTATTTCTCTCTCATCATAATTTATCATGCGTGCCTCGTTTGTTACTTCCTTCGTTTGAGTTACATCTTCATTCTTTTCGCACCGGATTGGCTTTTTTCAAAATTTACTTTGGTCTCATTTTCGTTATGTGTGCTCGTTTTGAGATTCCATCACCTATACGGTGAGTCAGTTAAGTATTATAGCTGCGGCCGCAAATAATTGAGCAGTTTATAATTTTCGTTGATCCTCCCCGATGCCTGACTTCGCAGTCGCAGTCAAACGTATTACCCAAGTATGTCATATGTACATACACATTTCGTTTTTATTCCTCCTTGGTTCTTATCAATTTGTCCGTTATCGCTATCGATTCACATCTTAGTTCGTCGCAAGGACATGCATACTCATTCAATATCCAGTCATCGACATACGTTTCATGAATGCCGTAATTAATTTTTGGGCATGTTTCGTCAGTTGCTTACCTTACGTTAGGTTACGACGTGTAATTATGTTTTTCTAATTTCTTTGGTTTTTTTTTCCCTTTTTTTGCCCCTTTATTCTTCGAGAGCGTAGTGTGTTCTCGTAGTGTCTTTTTGTCGGCGAGACCTTGTACGCCGTTCGACAGCAAGTTGAGTAACGATTTAGATTGAAGTTGATGAACATAGTTAGAACATCTTTGATTGCTGAAGTCGTCTTGTATCACGTCGGACAGTATAGTAGTGATTATACATATATATTTCTCTCCAATTAAAATTGAGCGAGCAAGAGCATTTGCTAATTGACCTGCGCCGCTACGTGACGCTCGCGGATCGAAACGTATCGGACAGACGAGAAATTTTGTCTCTCTATTCTTCTCTTTATCGAAAGAGAGAAGCATTATGGATTCACGAAACTCGAAATGAAAACGATAAATTATCGATTTCCCACATCTCTCTCTGGCAAGTGAGCTGACATAAATTTTTCCAATACGATTTTATCGTTACAGGAAAATGTTTCTTTCGAAAACACGGGTATGTTGTCACAAAACAAATATCGCCATCTGTTACATTTTCATATCTAATTGTATGTGTATGTCACATGAAACATGTATTGACAAAAATTCTATAACGCTTATAAAGTTCTACAATGACGAAAAATTGTTCGGAGACGGAGATAAAATTGTAATTGGATTTATTTAATAATGCTCGCATATTCGTAAAATCACACAATACACATACGTACATGTACACAGACACATTTGCATCGTCACCGCGCACCAATGGTTCAAGGGTGGTTTTATGCACAAATTGGGGTTGTAAGGTTTTCTAACTTTGTCCTTTTTATCATAACTTAATTACACGTATCACTCTATGCGACAGTCTTACTTCTACAAGCTCGCTTACTGCCCACATACTTAACGTAGTTGTACAACATGTACGTGCACACATTCACACACTCACAATATGCAAACTTTCGGACTAAGAATCACGCTTATGAGCTGTATTATCATACTAACCGAGACTATACGATGTATACACAACTCGACGCGAACGTTATACCGTCCGTCAGACGTCGTCGACAGATAACGAGCAATTAAAATCGCCGTACGAGCGTCATTTGTCAGGGACACGAGTTGCACTATTATTCCGGTAGTAATGTGGAAATTTTCCTAAATTAACATTCGGCTTGAATGACGCCGCTAACGAGCAATTGGAATTAATCAGTGAAAAGTTGTACGGCGACGTGAATTTATTTTGCACGTGTGCTGGTCGCGTTAATAAAGCATTGAATTAAATTTCACGGAAAAACTGAGATTTTATCCAAATGGAGAATGGTCAATCAATATTGACATTACGAGATACTGGCGTTTTTATATGAGCTAATATTAACAATGTGTAACTTCCTACGTTCGTACGGAAGGTAAACCAATATGCTTTTTAAAACCATGAGGCAGTCTTTTTCTTGTCAGCTCAATTTCAGCGAATGTATTTTTTCAACATACGAATAATATAAAATGAGATTATTGTAGAAAAAAATTTTGACAAATAAAAATTGGGAAAAATATTTGTTCATAAATCTATGTGTCTACATTTGTATGTATACGTAGAGATATTAGAAACGCGAAACACGCGTCTGTTTTATTCCTAAAGACATTTATATTGATAAATATTATAATACTTTAATATTTACAATTAACTGTGTTCAATTATACATATAAAATTATTTTTCAGATCTGTAACTAATTAAATTTGTACATATTTCAACAAAATCGTTTTTTCTATATATACATATATATATATATATATATATATATATATATGTGTGTGTGTGTATAAGATAAGAAGATGACAATAATCGAAAGCTAAATTTGATTGATTATAAAAATTAGAACACGTGCTTTCTAGTAGTCCAGGATACGTAATGATCCATGGTTGCAATTTATCTCCCAAAGATGCAATACAATAAATGGCAGCATTGTTAGAACCTTTTGTGTTTAATGACAAGCTTGAAATTTGATCGAGTTGCATCGTCATATATTTCGCGATATTAATCGCGCGTTTCAAAGCTGCTTCGATTTTGTCGATATTAATGTATACTATATGTATTCCATGTTTTAAACGAATTTTAAATGAGTGTTTCAGAACAGTTTCGATATTGCAAAAATTATCTTTTGATCGAAATAATCTCTGTGGAGTATCCAATATCGCCGGTCTGATAATCATTCGAACCGTTATTTATTTGATATGCTGTACACTATGTCCTAGATTTTCCGTCTTTTTTTTTAAACGTGAAATTCTTTGCAATCGGTTCAACTATCAGTCGTTTTTTACTTGATGCAAATTTGAAATTAATTAATTGAAAGTTATTACTTTCATCATATTTTCAATAATATTAATATTAAATATTTTGATAATAAAATTTTAAATACAATTTTTATTAAAGGAAGGATATCTGGATCTTGATTGAAAATCGAGATTTTTGTGAATTTATAGTATGCATTTATTGTTTTAAGACAATATGAATATAACCTTCGATGTTATTATTTAATTTCGCAACGAAGAATTTGCAATAAAATTGGTTAACTTTAAAACAATATATTTGCACACATATATTATAAAGAAAAAATACATATAAAGAAAAAATACATTTATAATCAATATGCTGAGAATAAAAAAGATCATGAGTATGATAAGCATATATTTATAATGGCACAGATTGAATTTAATATTCGCGTGTGTGCGTGCGCGTTTAAGATTCGCTAGAAATTTATTTTGAAATTCAATATTGACAATCTGTCAATATGAAAAAGCGACACGATGTACACATCGCGAAAAATGGCGAAAAAATTGTCGTTTTTTCGTATTCTATTAAATTGCGACAAAGTACCTTTCGCGAGTTTTAATGATCAAAAATGTTTGTGTCTCTCAATATTACTTTCTGTTCAATATATCGCGGTATTTCTCGTCAACCACTGCCAATCGCAGAATTCGATATACTCGGTTTGACACATAGCTTTCGGCGTCCTGCAGATTTTGGCGCGACAAAACATAAAAAAAAGAAATATATATTTCCTGTTAAAGAAAATGGATTATTGACAAAAATCTAAAATACTGATAGTTCAATCATAGAATCGCGAGAAAAATCGCCTTGTGACTAAATGTATAAATAGAATGCATTTAATATATACAAAAGAGAATTTTTATCGCGAAACGCAATTGCATTTTGTACATAACTAAAAATTTGTTAATGATTTTTATACATATTTATTTTCAATATATTTAAATGAATATATTCGCATAGTAGAATACATATTGTATGTGTAAGATATTTACACACACGTATATGATTTTTTGCTTTCAATTTTTATTTTTGGTTATAATCATATTTTTCCTTCTCTAAAATTTGTAAATTTATTACTTTAAAGATAACCAAGTTATTCGTGCAAGACTAACAAATTTTTGTGGAATTATTCAACATAAAACATCAAACTTGAAATCAACTTGTAAATTGTAAAAGCATGACAAAATTTTTTCCCAATTCAATAGAACGTCAATTTTTCATGTGTAATTTTTTCTTTAACTACTGCACTAAATTAAAAATTGTAAATGTTTCAGATTCCGTAAATAGAATGTTATAAAAGTTTCTATGAAGTCGCTTTTGATTCGCTTAATATAGTTGACTTTATTCATTCAATATTAACGTACCACAGCATAAAGATGATTAAATAAACAGGATTTACAACCTCGATTATATTGGTTGCTATTGCAATGAGAAAGAAACATCGATTTTTACGTTAGACCAGAAAAAAGTACGGCTGACGTAAAAAAGAGGTACTATAGGGATTAATCGTAAAATATGTCGAGCCACGCCAATTTTATCATCTTCAGAAAAAAGATACCAACATTTTTCACGGAAAATTCTTCTAACTACACATAAAAGTGCCATTTTTCGCAATTTAGACATACTTTCGCGTAGGTGTTTAAATAAAGCTGCTCGAAATGTGTTCGCGCGAAACTATCTGTTCCATATTTTTCAAATAAAATCTTTGCTCCGACGTAATTTCTAGTAAATCCAAATATAAAATCGTTCTTGAAACGTGTTCAGCAGATACGTTCTTTCTCTCTCTATCTCTTTCTCTCTCTTGAGACGTGACTTAAGATCCGGATGACGTTTTAAGAATTCCCAGGAAATGACATTTTAATACTAAAACTCGCTTTCCGTTGAAAGTTAAGTGACGAGAACGGAAGATAGTGCACGTTTCGTGATATCTAGTTCCGGGCAACTTAAACGCGACGATGTTTAAAACGTAACAGGGCGCCGCGTAAATGATTGAGAGCTCGGGGCGAAACATGAGCACTTAATAGATCTTCGCGTATTCACAAACGAGCTTGTTCCGCTAACGGCGCTACCGGGGCGATGCCCGAAGATTAAATCTTTCAAAGATCTCGTTAAGCGTGATGTACAATGGCTGAGACGTTTGCTACATTTAACTCTTAAAATCCAGGATTTATGTCTGCGAACTGGAGATCGCGTGTGTTTAACGATGCGTTTGATTTAATTTTCACGAGTTTACTACCTATAATCTCGTTTAATAGAAATTATATCTCGTTTAATGGATAATATGGAGAAGTTGTAGAAAGTACAATTCACTCAACCAACAAAATTACGACATTAAAATTATTATATGATTACGTTATCAAATTGCATTATGTTATGCTATCTTATCTGGCTCTCGACTTTATATTATATCATAAAAAGATATTCATCAAGATTGCATTAATTTCCAAAAAAGTATGTTCGACGATTAAATATTAATTACTGCTGCATAATTAAACTTACAATTTCGTTTTTATTTGCATTTGAAATCTCTTCAAAGTATATATTACAACAAGATGCAAAGTGCAGATAAATCTTTAAGTTTTGTTCCCGTTTTAGTAGCTTCTATATCATGTTTGCAATAATCTTTCTGTAAAAGGCAATGGATTTCATGGTTGACATTTATATAGGTATTTTAATACCATACTGTAAATCATATGTAATAAAAGAGATATTCTGCGAAAGCAAACTTTGACTTTTACGAGCAGCTATTAAATATAACGCGTTGAATTCAAAATTCTGTAATATAAGGGTTACATGCAGAAAGGGAGAGAATCACATTTATACAAGAGTTGTAATAAGAACATATTCTCTAAAATAATTCTTTCATTTCATAAATTAAAAGATCTATTTAATATCAGAGATCCATCAATTTTAAAGAATTAAATTTTCAAAAGAACACGAAAAAAATAGCAAAATTTAATCTTTTATTTAATTTCTCACTCGATATTTAAGATCATAGATTTAAAAAGTAAAGGATACGCTCGAATTTTAAGGAAAAATCATCGAGGAAAATAAGAATTTTATTTTTCTTTGCCTTGTTTCTATCCGTTTTTCGCGACATTTTATATATAGTCTATTCTAGATCCGACTACAATTTTAATAATAGATTACTTTACAAATTTAGAGTTTTCTTACAATAAGATCATTTGGCAATTTATTACAATGCAATATTAAATGTCTTAATAGTCAAATCTTTAACTGAAGTCTAGAAACAGAAAAAGATCTTTTAAAGTAACGTAAATAACATATGTTATCTCTTCGTTTAATTTCTAAAGTACATACTAGTTTAATTTCTTTCATTTTTTATTTCATAATTTAGAAACTTTTTTCTCAGAGATATTCTAATTAAATACAAACAAACTCTCTTCAAATTGACCAATGAATTATTAAAATTGATCGGCGATTCTGGGACATTTGCGGGGAAGAGTCAATGTGTATGCTCGTGTTTGAACTGACAAATGGCGCTGTCAATTTCTGTCGTGCGCTCTTTGAATTAAGGAGAAATTCCTTTCGGGAGACAGCGAGATCCTTTCGGATCAATGAACATTTCGTGGACGTCGACGGATGACACGACGGCTGTCTAAAGCCATGTGTACACGCGGTACATCGTTCATACGCGCGGAACAAGGAACACACGCACCACATGCATAACACACATATAAACATTCGCAACACACATACGCAAACGCGTGTATAAACGGTACACCGGACGAGAGGACGATCGAAGGAACACGCATGTAATACAGCGGTTCGTTCGACCAATGAGATGAGAGCTCGGACATGCGGATGGTTATGTTGAATCAGACTGTTACGGTTTCTCAGAAATTAATTAGAAAAGAGATCCTTGAGATAATCCTCAGATATTTGTTTAAGTAAAATATATTAAAAGCTATTTATATTCTAGAGAAAATTTTAATATTTAACAATACATTTACAAAATGGAGATTAAGTCAATTATTGATTACATACTGATTTATATGTAAATATGTAATTAAATAAAAATATATATTATCTCAATATTTTGTAATGGTACAATTTTTGATGTGTAAAATAAATTTCGATTTATCCGACATAATATACTTAGTGGCATATAATAATTAATTTAACTTAATTTAATTTAAATCAAAGATTAGGAGATTATACATAATCGTGAAATAATTAATTTCGAATGAGTTACTATGCAAATCGCAAATTAGTAAATGAAAGCTAATTGTTGTTAATGAATTCTGTATAATTTTCGTTGCCTTGGAGCGCGATAATTGTTCGAGTGAAATTTCAAAGGCAGAAGTTTATCCCACATCTTTTATTTAATTATGATATTAATTAATATTTTATACATATTCCTCTTATAAGAACAATTTTAATAATTTATTTAAAACCAAACATTTAAAATTAAAAATTCAACATTTGATCGTGTAAATATCTACTGTTTATTGATTGACTTCGTTAACTAGCGATTTATTTTATATCTACAAAAATGAATTTAATTTAAATGTTACTAAAAAATATCGCGAATAGTTATATTTAAAAAAAATATCAATATCTTTATTTGATAAGGTATTTAAGTAAAGATTGATTGTAACGTGCATTTGTTAATTAATTATATCCACTAATTGCGTTTTTAAATAAACTTTACAGTTAACGGAATTTTACGTAATATGCCAATTTCAATTCAACTTTAGCACGATTGAAATTAATTTTACCTAACAATGTGTGTCTACAATGTTAGTTTTTACATTTCATATTTTACTATCAGAATATTTTTTAATTATGACATATTAGATTAATAAATAAATTTCATGAAGAATGTCATAATAATGCAATAATCTCCAAATAACAATACTAATTTAACAAAATTTACTGTTTTCCTGCACCACAAAAAGAGTTTTCTTATATTTTTCAATGTATATAAATATTAATCTTTACATTTTAAACTCAATCATAATGTCATCGTGATGTTTATACGATGTCTCTCTCTCTCTCTCTCTCTCTTTCTCGCCAGATAAAATTTCACGAATTTTATTAATCTAGTTACATTATAAAACTGACAGCTCTTTAATGTAATTATATTGTATTATTAATGAGATATGAATATGACGTGTCGTGATAAATTCGTTATTGTCAAACGTAAATATTAATAATATTATTAAACTTAAAAAAAGTTATACATGTAATATAATCAGTAATAATTTATTAAATTTTAAGCAGATTAAAATACGTGTATTATATATTAATTACATTTGTAAAATAATAAATATAGAATAAAATAATAAATATAGAAAAAACACATATAAAAAGATCGCGCTTCAAAATGTATTTAATTTAAATTTTGTCTAACATTAATAAATTTCAACGGTTATACTAGCAGTTAGGTAAAGATAGTTTAGAGAGAGAGAGAATAAGTTATCATATATTACTCAAGAATAGAACAGTCTACAGACTATGATAACAATACGTCACCGAATAACAGTCTGATCAACGAATCACTCATTCACGAAGCTCGACTCTGCGCTCCAAGCTCCAACTCGTGCATTTTAACACACAGCACATACAATAGGGTTGTAACACTTCTACCACCAAATTAACAGCGATAACAGTCGTGGATAGTAATTGGCCCGCGCGAGCGAACGGGAACGTAGCTAGAGCAGCAAATGTGTGCCTTTTGATTGCGTGAACTTTGCCTAGGGTTATGATCACTTCTCGGTAAGAGCTCGCTCTTGTTTACGTGCATATATAATACATCTTACAATTATACACACACACGCAGTTGTGTGTCAAGCGCACCGAATAGAGAAACGGAAGGGAAACAAAAAAAAAAGGAACGGGCGAAGACGGGAAGCAAAAGACGTGCGGCGCGTTAGGTAAAATCATCACTGATCACTATACGTATTAATTAATTTTGACCGGTATAATTTTAGTACTTATTTAATTTTTGCGGCATAATAATAGCAGAAATAATAACTAAAACGTATATTAATCGTTACATTTTAGGTATAATAATAAAGAGATCGGCTTCGTGCATAGAATAGAAGAAAACGGTGTTATGGAAAAGCGGATTAACTCATTGTAAGCAGAGTAGTTTTCAGTAAATTAAGTTTGAAATGCGGAGTTTTCATGTTGCTGGCCCAGCTGTGTGTATAACTCCTTTTTCTTCCTTTTTATTTCGCGGATTAACCCACTTTTGCACAACACCGTTCGGGGATTCTTTAATCACCGAGATTATACCGGTCCCGATCGTTGTTGTACCGAGCGATGTTGAAGATAATGAGAAAAAGATACGGTTGATGGAGCCGCTGCCGCGTATGCTTAATGTGTAGAGATCAGTGAGAATCCATTGTCGAATCTATTATCTCTCGTTTTACCCTAGATGTATCAATACACTCCAGCGAAGGAGTCTCTTTTTTCCATAACGACGATCGAACGTTTAACTCATTTACTTGTCTCTTTCTCTTTTTCTCTCTTTTTTAGTCGTGTACGCATACGCTCGCGCGTGAATGAACGCGTATGCGACACACATCGCATGATAAACTTTTATTTCAAGATATTTTTCCTCTCATTATATCAGTAATAACTTATTTTCAATATACATATGTACAGGATGTATCAAAACATCTGCTATTCCTTTTGTCTATGGATAAATTAACGACTGATTTCTTTTTCTCGTCATTAACAATGTTTAATTAAATAAATACTATATTCTAGCATATTATTAAAAAATATGCTAGATATTGTATATTTATTATCTCTGTTAATTTTTACTATGATATAGGTATTCATAATAATTATATTTGTTATTTATATTAATTTATTATAGTATAAATAATTAAGAACAAGTTTAAAAATGTTACAATTTTTGCTTTTATGAAATATTTTAGTTAAACGATATTGCCACTTGAAATTAATTTAAAATAATGTATATTGGATCCAAAAAAATGAGAAAATAAAGTAACACGTATAAATTAAGAACATTATACCCCAGGATGTTAAAAAATAGGCTGGATATATTTATTATTTCTATTGATTTTTGCTATCATTAACGTAATAAGCTAAAATTAAGATTTAAGACTCAAATATCACAATAAATTATTTTGTAACAAGCAAATGGTTACGTATTGATTCAGCTGAATTATCTTTTGTTTTGTAAAAATTGCAAAATTTGTGTAAATATAATATTTTTTTATATAAATCGGTATATACAATATTTGAATACCGATTTGTATAAAATTTCTTATATTTGCAGCTAAAAATAACCACATTCTCAGCACGATAACAATAAATGCGATCCTTACATAAAAAGGTCAAAAATTTTATTTATTTTCCTATTTAACATTTAAATGCATGACCTGAAATGCGGATCGCAACATCGACAAAAGGGACAGCGGTTATAGGTTATCCCGTATATCCGTATCTTGAAACTAGAACAACCAATATCACATATTTTTATGAATCGGAAAGAGCAGGTCTAACATTACATAACATACGTAACAATTGCCTTTCGATTTCCGAGTCACGTAAAGATATCAGTTGTTTTAACTTCAAAATATCGATATGTACATATATGTATATACGCGAGTCCCTCTCTCTTTTTCTCTTCTATCTTAGGAAATTTCCGTTCTCGTTTCTGTTTTTCCGTTTTCCGTTTCCGTTTCCGTTTCGTTAAGTTGTTCTCGGCGCTCCCGGGCAGCCGGTACGCGCTTTGTAATACGCCCCTTTGTGTGTGTCGACAGCTCTGGAATCGACAATAATCCGACGGTCTTTTACCACTTAATGCCCGGTTCCACGGCGCAGACGAACAAGTTTCATACGTTTTACCTTCAGCAACGCGGTGAACAGTCGACAACTTGGGCTGATATTAAGGTTAATCATCCACTAGACTACGAGAGCATAAAAGAATACAATCTCACCATACGAGTGGAGGTATGACTCGTCTTTTATCTACATGCTCGCTTTTGCGAGTGAAAAAGTCTTTACATAATCAAAGTACCTTTTAGAAAAAAATGTAAACATATTTCCTGATAATAGAAACCTATACAAAAATAATCTAATCGTACATTAGCTAACAATTAACCGGTTGGACTTTAAAAGCATAGTCGATTTTTTTATTATGAATTTTGATATGAGATAAATTTAAATCGGTAAAAAAATAAATAAAATACAATCCAACCACTAATACTAAAAACTCTCTCGTTAAAGTTTTCAAACATATAATTTTTTTTCAATTTTTATTTATTCCGGAACACAATATCAAAATCTGAAATTCGAAGACCCGGGTTACAGACGAAGGATGAAAGTTTCACATTGCTAACGGAGGATTAATGGCAATAAAATTTTAGCATGATAATGTTCTATTACGATTGTTCTATTGACAATAAAATAATAAGTTTTATGCATTTGATACAATGTTGAATGTAAATATAGATGCATTAAAGTCCAATATTGAATATTAAATAACATAAGCTTCTATAAAAAGAGAAACAAAGATTGATATAATCAGATAGTAACGTTTACATCTTTGTATTAGAATATTGAATGCATGCAGATCGAAAAAAGTTCAAAATAAATGTATTCAAATGTAAATGCATTCGTAATTTTACACGAGAATAAAAAGGAAGAGTCGGCATCAAGAAGCACACGAACGTAGAATCGTTTTGTAATCGCGGTCAACTTAATTCCACCAGAATAATGGAGCCCAGCAGCTGGCTTCCGAAGCTACCGTGTACATCATGCTGGAGGATGTTAACGACGAGATACCGCTGTTCACCGAACGAGAACAGGAAACCGTACTCGAGGGTGAGCCAGTGGGCAGCAAAGTCACCCAAGTAAACGCCATCGACAAGGACGGGACATTCCCCAATAATCAGGTAAATCGATATCGTGCGCTATTGCACACTAAACAAATTGACGTATCCTGAGAGAGTAATTAATTTCGATACTAGCTAATTACTTAAGAAATAGTTCCAAACACTTGTTCTAAATTTCTTCTGCGTTTATGTCATGTGGTATCATTTTAATAGCGAAATCTTAAAACATAAACTGACATAAAAAACATATATATAAACCACATAATATAGTTTTTAATGATTTTTCTCAATTTTTGCATAAATATATAACTAAAAGATATGTATTTTATATTAAGCAATCTAAATTTCTACATTTTATTATATTTGATTCAATAAATACATATATTATTACATTTGTATTTATAATAATTTTTATATTTAGAATATGTGAGAATAAATGTGAGCATAGAACCTTTCTTTGTTAAATTAATTTAAATTAATAATATTTATTCGTTTTTTTTATCTTGAAATATGGCTATTGTATCCAATTAAATTTATCAAAGAAGTACACAAAGGTATTTTAAATATTTATGTCCAATTATTATATAAAATGCAATTAACGAAAAAACTAAATTAAAATTAGCGAAGAAATTCAGTTATAATGAAAAATGGCCGAGAAAAGCGCATCACATGTTCGACACAGTTCTTTCCACATTTCTTTACTGCAGAGATCCGATTCCGCGTGGATCGATTGCAGGAGAATTGCGGCGAAGCTGCACAAAAGAACTAAAGAACATGTTCGGTATCGCGCTATTGCGGGGCCCTTGAGAAGGACTTAAAGGAGCTCAGTCGTCAAAGTCCTGATTGATGCTTAGACTGTCGCATAGCCATAACTTAGACTGTCGCATAGAAACTTTAATGTTTCATGCGGAAATGCATTGCCGCCGTTGGCAGAATGTTATAAACTCTGTAACGGAGTAACGCAATTCCGACGAGCACACGTTTGAGTGGCGTTGAATTTATCACGTATGATCGCATTATCGGATATGCCAGCAACACGAATGTATATCGCGCCGACATTTAATCGCGTGATTATCATTCGTTTTACATTGAAACCGGGTTGCTATGCTACCAAACGCATTTTGTAATGCCGATACAACTACCGATTAGGTGTAAACGTGCTGAATATTATGAAACAAGCTGCTAGTTTCTGAGGGAGATATTGTAAATAATCTTCAAATCTGGGTTTAAATTAGATGAATTTTGTCTTTCGATTTAAAACTTTTAATAGTATACATACTTAGTGGAATTTTCCTTACCATTTTGGAGTTTTTGTAAAGTCTTTTTAAACTTTTTAAATCAACGAACTGATAAGCGTTTATTACAACTTCATTATCAGTTTCTTCATCAAGATGTTAAATTTTCAATTTTTTTTATTAATTAAATATTAAACTTTTTTCTATAAGTTTACAATCTTTGACAAAAAATTATAAATTGTTATACATATAGAAAAAGATTTTAATTTCTGCTAAATTATACGAAATTATTCTTTACTATATTTTATCTCATACACAAATTTTATCTTCTTTTACATATCCCTTTTAAGAGAAACAAAGAAATGAAAAGCTGTTGAACAAAACAAAGTCATGGAGGATTTTACTACACATTTATCTTTTTTTCGTTAAACAAAAATGGGATTATTCTTAGCTACGCAACTCTGTGAAAATGATATGCAACGCAACTGCCAAAAAAAAATTTTACCTCCGCAGTAAACGGAAATAGAGCAACCGTGAAATATCACGAAATTTCCAAGTGGAAATTTGCCGATTAAATAGCATGAGATGCGCAACTGTAAATTTCACCGATTACGTGAAGTTCTTCGCGCGCAAAGGATCTGTCAAATATGCACATTCTATTTGTACGTACTATACATGTATATATATGTACATATTGTACATACATATATATTTTATACATATATATATATATGTATGTATATGTATATATATATGGACGTAGAGTTTGCGGGGCGGAAATGCGCACAACTACCAAGACAAAAGGGATACAACGAATGTGAATCCGACATGTAGTCGAGCACAGTAATCGCGTTGCTGCAAACTCGATATCTTCTTTTCCTCGCTTCTTCATCCGTTCTTTCTTGCATGCGCACCATTATTGACGATAGCAAATAGAGACTTTTGTAAAAATAAAAAGACGGAAATTGCAAAACTGTTGTATAATATATAATATATAATATATAATATATAATATATAATGTATAATACATAAGATAAAATTGGGTGGTAAATTTCTAAATTATTTATAAATTTTTCACGTTTGCGTTAATAAAAACTGGTTTAATTTAATGTAAAGTTCATAATTTCGACAAGAAAACATGTACGTAATTATCAATTCCGTCAGTTTAAATGTTACTGTAATGAATATATAGGAAATATTAATCGTAACGATAAGATTTATATAAAATCCAACGAAAGTGTGTTACGCAACATACTTTAGAATTTGCTGAATAGTTTATATAACCAGAAAATTGTTAACATCAACTTAATCAAGTTTTTTCATTTTCGTCTCTTAATTAAGGGATCATAAAGAAGTACAGAGTACGTGAAAGAAAACCATTCCATCATTACATAAAATTGCACCGTCCCGTTCGGGTTACAGTAACGTTGTTTGCCGTTTCATTAAAGTAAAATTGGAAGGCACAAAGTGCCGACACGTTCGCAACTTGTGCAAGTAAAGTCTTGCAGTGCGAATTTCATTCAAATTTTCTTCCGCGATAACTATCTCAAAGTTTCGAGCTCTCGACGCCATTATACACCCCAGACGACGACATTTTTATGCGTTTCGCGTACTTTATACATATATGCATTTTAATATGAAACAGGGAGTTTCCACGAATAAAAGTAAAACAAGTCGAATTGTAGAATAGGTCATATACTCGCAATATACTGCGTGAGAGAACCGAAATTTATTCAGGATTCAAACTACGTTTACAGTAGATACGTTAATAATTTATGCCGGTTATTACGAATTGGCTTTTAAAAAATTTTTTAAAAATAAATTTTAAAAAATTTTTATAAAACAGAAACAATAGAGATTAAAAAAGTCATTACCTACTAACGTGAAACACACATTAATATAGGAAATGGAATTTAACATAATTTTATTACAATGCTGTTACGCTTTATTAATTTTTAAGTAGATAGGTGAGGTACTCACAACACTCCAAACAATTTAATTTTAGTATATTTTTTAATTATTTTAATAATACATACAAGTATTTTAATAATACATACAAAGTGTGTTAAATTTATATTACTTATACTCTTACGAGATAGAGAAATGTAAAAATAATGAACTTTAAGATTTAAACTTTTCTGAATAATACTTTTTATTTTCCTTTTCCAGAGAGAATAAAGTTTTTAAAATAACTATTATGGGGTGCTGTGACTACCTACCTACTTAATCGTTAAATCTTTGGATGTCCCACATTCTATACAAAACATTTCCAAATTTTTGTTAAAGAATTTCACTTGAAATGTGTCGTCTATTATACTATTAAACTAGCAAATAAATACATTTTTTTCTTCGTTAATGGCGCGAACGGAATTATGATATTCTATCAGTTACTTGCGCATGCGAGACACGTAGATAGAGTCAATAAACTTCACATTATTTATCCAGGTCACATATTACGTGGTAAACAGCGAGAGGAACGAAGGCAAGGATTACTTCGAGATCAACAGGGAAACTGGTGAGATCTTCACGAAAGTAATGTTCGATCGCGAGAAGCAGGGTGCTTACGCCTTGGAGGTGGAGGCCCGAGACGGAGCACCTTCCGCACGACCTAACGGCAACGGCCAACCTAACTCAGGTAGGTGGTACGGAAAATTTTATTTAAAAGCCGTCTGCGCGCGCCGTACAGACTGTATTGCTCGTACTATAAATTCTGTTAAATAGCAGATTATAGGAACAATGTATTTATATTCAAGTTTATGAACGATTGAGGGTGTACCGGTTGTACGAAGTTACCGTATAAAATGGTACTACAACGGGAACAAATTGCTCAGTTGGGAAAATTATAAACGAGTTCTATAAATAATTTATTCAATGGATATTACATAGAGAGCTTATTATAAAAATGATGCAACGATATCACAGTGCCAACCATCATACTTTAGGTTACTTATTTTTCACTTCAAAAAGCACATGAAAAGTATTTGCAATTTTTTAAATACAAGAAAAGATTAATTGTACGTTAAAAAATATTTAAAGTAATGTTCGTTTTTTAATTAATTAATTTTTTGTATAAAGTATGAAACATTATGCTTCATCGAAATCAATGAGATATGAAAAAAACAATAGAAATATATTCTACTTTGTGCAAGTATTTTATGAAGTTGAGTAAATAATAGATTGTAAAAGAGTGATATTTATATTCATGCAGAATATGTGTACAAACCAGACAAAATCACCATATAAAATTGGAATAGAACCCGTTTATCGCTCGGCCAGTATGGTTCAATACCGAAGAAAAAAAAATCGTGTAGATCCGAAACTTTATAGATTTAAAAAATTCATTGAAAAAAGAATGTTTCAAAAATATAAAATATATTAATTGTATATATTCATGTTCCTATTTATTATAATTATATAGTTCTCTTTAAAGAAAAATTGTTTGAAATTACATACTTTTATGTATTTCTTTGGGGGGAAAAAAAAAACCAAAGTTATGGACTTTTATGTACTTCTTTTAATATTATAATATTAATTATAATTGTGATCTACTTTTGTGATACTTAATGTTATATTTTTCTTAAAGAAAAGTTTTTATTCGTATTCAGAGACACTCATAATAATAAATTTTTATATCTATTTTAGATATCATATTAAATATGCTTTAAAAATATCGAAAATTAATATATAAACATCAAATTACATTAAAAACTCGGTAGTATAAATACAAGAATTTTATTATACTGAATGATTATTGATTCGCAGTGATAAGTGAATTACTAGTGAAATTAATACCATTTGAGGGGAAAAGAGTCACCTTCGGGAAAATTCACTAAAGCGCTTTCGGCCGACAAAGCTTCTTAAGGATTTTTCACACAACATGTGATTTGCATTATCGAACTTTTATGGTATGAACTTTCGTGCATTAACGTGATTACGATGTCGTCTTTCGTCTTCCGCAAGAGCTTGCATCTTGCATTAGTTGATTACATGCTTATACACTTACTTGCATTTTGAGGAAACGGAATTGATTGGAAATAATTATAAACAAATGTTACACGTTTCTAGATAAAAGAGTTATAAATGATAATCGTCAATATTTCGCGTAACAGGATAATACTCATTCATGTAATGTAACTAATAAATGACTTTCCCATAAAGATTTTTGTATATAATATTTTGAGTATTAAGCTTTTTTCAAATAATATAATAAAATGGAAACGATAATCGTGTAAAGCTGATTATGATAGAACATAATAGATATTAATTGCGTTCTGCAATTAAATTTGTATTCCTGTTGAATTTTGATCAATTGGAGAGATGAAAGAATAATCAAAGATCTTGAAAGATTTTTAATACAAATTGTGAATCGTTTTGAGTCAATTCGCGCAATTATTACAGTATTGTAAAATTAACAATAGTTATGTAATGTGATTGTTAGTTTAATAGTGCAAATCATTAATCTTGCACTACTGTTTATAACTTGTTGCAAATTGTAACATTAATTTCTACGTTGCTCAGTATCTTACTTGGAGGTTAAAAAATTTAATCCAATATTGCATATGAAATTTATTGTCATTTATTGGATTAAATAAAAGATAATTGCGTCATTTTTGGATATATCAATATAATATATTCAAAAATAAATGCTATCGTCTCTTATTCAATCCAACAAATGATTTTTATGTATTTAGTAGATTAAATGCTGATTTTACTCAATTCTCTTTTTCTAAATAGAAAATGAAAATGTTTAATATTTAGAAATTTAGAAATAATAAACGAAAAAGAGAGAGCCTAACCCGACTAAAAATTTACCTATGTTATATTTTTTTTTTATATCTCTTCCTCAAGTATTCAAAGATTCATAAAGAAATAGTAGATCTTTTTTTTAATACTTCGACAGATTTTCTCTCTGAAATGGATACATTTCATCGCTAGAGTGGCACGTTGCGCTTTTCATGAAATTTTAAACACTGAGAAGCTCCGATTCATCGATCGGTATTAACGTATATACAGTTACTCTTCCTTCTCGCTATCGATATGAAATAGGGGAGACCGGAGCTAATAGACTCATTTTTTAGTTTCGAATTTTTACAGACGAAATTAAGAGACTTATCGAAAAAATGAATTCTACACCAGTTACTACATACACTTGATCCGGTCTCCCCTATAGACAAGAAGAATGGTTTTTGCTGAAGTATCTACAATTTAACTAGATTTAACTAGATTTAACTAGACAGGTCTAAAAATAAATTTTATTAGACTATAATATAAAATAATTTTGTAAAATACTCGAATTGATTGCTACACTAAAAAAAAGTGCGGTAATATCTACAAGTATTATTATTACTAAATCTAATAATATAACCAAGCGTTTGGTAATAATTAAATATTAATAACTAAATATTTAAAAAATTAAACTTTTGTTATATTAACTAAACATTTAAATAAAATTATTTCACTCAATATTTGGGGTAACTATTACTAGACTATTTTTTCAGTATAAAACATTAAACTTTTTGCCCCCAACATTGTTGGGCGGAAAAAATTCATTATTATATTAAAAATTCATTATGCTTGAATTTCCTACATAATTATTTTGATGGTCCAACAAAATTATTTTCAGATCTCTATTTACTTCAATTTTTAGATATTTCAGCAAAATTGTTTTTTCGATTGTATGTACGATAATTGACGGATAATTAACGTGATTATAATTAAGATTTTACGAAGACAATACGTACTTTCGTTAATTAAAAGCTAAACCTAAAAACTTTGAACGGATAGTTAAGTTTTAATAACGTAATCTTCATTAAGCATCGAATTGTGTTATGATGTCATATTATAATGCACGCACTATGTAGTGTACACGCATCGTTAAATAAGATTGATATACGGTCGATATGCGTTCCTTTCTCACTATTAGTCGCGGAAAAAATTGAACATTGAAGAAGATGTACGACAATTTGAAAGCTGTGTATAAGATTAAATATTTCTCAGCATTGCTGAGTCAGCAATTCTCCTGAGAATTTTACACGCTACATTGAGACGATATAATATTACTTATTTTACAAGTTATTATACTTATTTTCAATAAGTTTATTTTCAGTTCGGGTTCTCAAATTATTGAGAGGCAAGTCACTACTCGTTCGTTTTTTTATCTCTTTTGAAAGTTTAGCAGAAACGGGCTTTATATTCAAGTGAATATCTTCTTCAGGCCTGAGGCTATATTTTCAGTAAAAGCCATGTAGAAATTGTTTTAATATCCAATTAATATATAAAGCTCAAGAGTAATATATGATGTAAATGCTAATAATCGGGCAACAAAATTTTAATCAAGTATTTACATAGTACTGGACTTATCCTCTATAAATGCGATATTATTACTTTATCAAATACTTTTAACGATTAAACAACACTTAAATATTGTTTTACTTAAATTATTTAAATAGCAAAATCTATTTAATGTTTATTAACTAAATATTCAGCAGTATAAAATATAAATTTTAATATATAATAATATGTTAGAGATTTAAGATAAATTTTATTAAAGCGCAAAAATAAATTTCGTGTAAGTATTTCGTATAAAACCGCTTTATTTGAAGAAATATAAACACATCATTGCAAATGTTTCAATGATAAAATTTAGCTCGCTTTATAAATTTTAACATCACTCAAAATTGCAAATACATTGCCTTCAAAACATATAATTTATACGATACTCAATATTGCTATCTACAAAAAGATATGAAAAAAAAATGGTATTAAGCTCGTAAGATGAATGGTATATAAAATTGAAAAATGTGAAATAATAATCGTTTTATTTTATGGATTTATTATGAAATCGCGAGAATTACATATGGATATCTAAAAAGTCGATATGAAGTTCAAATTACTATTCGTTGAAAGAGTAAATTTATTCGCCTCGCGTTTGTCAGACTTTTTCATACAACCATTGAAAGAACCGAATTTTATTGATTCTTACTTTTACAAAAAGTCATACATATGCGTATGTAAGATTTTATCGCGTGATCTCAAGCGATCTATATATTTACGCATTCATATATATTTATTATATTTCTATTAATTTATTTATTTGTTTCTTTCTATTTTTCACTGTTATTTAAACAATAAATTCAAAAATTTAATAAATCATGAAATATCCTATTCAAAATAAAAATTTTTCATTTATATTAATAAGTATATAAATAAGTATATAATAAATATATAAATAATGCTTTTTAATTGAATTTCCTGACAATAGAGAATTTTAGAATGTTTGGTAAAAGACATAAAAGCAATAATATCTTTTTATTAGATTCAAAAATATAAAGAGTGCACTTTCATATGCATAAGAAAATAACAAATTAAATATCCTAGATTAAATATTGGTTCTAATATGTTTGAATATCCATTTTAAAGCAACAGATTTATGTAATGACATATTTATCTAACTTTATATTGTTGTAATAACATTCATATGTATCATGTGAAGCAGAATGTACCTGAATGTACCTGAATGTATATGATATATTATACCTAAAATGTTTTCTCTCGAAAAATCCATTACTTTAATGTAAAATAATTTGACAAACTCACCAGTACGATGCGCAGTAGCGGAGTTGTAAACTACATTGCAAATTTATCTGTAACAGACAAATGTAAAAATCAGATTAAAGTAATTAAATAATTAATTAAAATAATTAATAATTCAAAAAATAATTATTAGACGAGGTATGATACAACTGTGTGTGTTTTGCAATTTTATAAAATGTTTATACAATTAAAAAAAAAATTATTATATAAAATTTCAAAAACAAAAAATATTTCTTTCTTCTAATAATTATTGAAATTATTCACATAATTCAAAGAAACAAAAGAAGAAGGTATTAGTAACAAATAATACTTGTATAATAAATTACTCACCGCAAGGTTGCTCCACCATTTCCCGATGCCTCGCCTAGGCCTCCTCCTCCTCTCAGGTTATCAGAGTTCGTTGCACTCGCACAACATTCGCGAAAACGCGATGAACTCGCGATGAATACTCGCTAAACGATCGCATGCAAACCAACTATCAAAATAAAACTGTCGCGCGACTTTGCACGTCACTCCCGAAATACTGAAACTAAATGCGACGCGAACACACTAGCATTTATAAAAAATTTCCAAAAGGTTCCTGAAAAAAAAATTCAAAGAAAAGTAATTATAATGTGCTAAAATAATTATTACAACATATTCAAGAAAATACATATCGCGGTATGCTGAAAGATATAAAAACTTAATGTCGAAGATATAAGATCGTATATTTAAACAGAGAACAACTCTAAAGGATCTCTAATTGACCAATCGTAGTCGATTATTATCTTCACATTCGTGATTATAATTGATCAATTTCTTACTATTTACGGCTTACTATCTCCATTGTAGATGATCCTTAAAAATCCATGTGATTCTATTCTAGTGTCTTCCACAACGAGTATCATATTCTTCATATTTTTTATAATGTACGAAAAAAGGGAGCACAAATGACGCAATGAATACGTAATTGATTATGGGATCGAACAGAATGGGGCTAATTTCTTTCAATGCGTTTAATGCCAATCCGATTTGCCACAATTCATTATTATAATAGACGTCAAAATGTAATATAATAGTAGACGCGACAAGAATTGAAGCCGACCATTGAGAGTGGCTCCAACCTCTTGTCTTCGTGCATAAATCACGTCTAATACAGTCGACTGTATTAACCGCTATTCATGTGAAATGCTAGAAACGAGTCATATGGTAGGGACACGTGAGAGTTAAAGATACCCATTGGCGTCAATTCTCAAGATCAAACCGTATCTTTTTCTTTGAGTATTTAATTTCTCCGTCAGGAAAACTAAACTTTCCGGATATTGTTCTTTTATAAATATCAAAGTAATACTGGAAAATACGATAAATGTATTAAATATCGATAATGCATTAATCTGCATTAAGTATAGACAGCTGGAAATCATAAAATGCAAACACACATGTCATTACGTCTATTTTTGTCAAACTATAGCCTCTCAAAAATCCAACGCGCGTGCACCATTTATGAATGAACGCGGTACGTACATACATACATGCGATGCGTACGCTACTATATTATATGCTCAATTGATCAGCTGATTTATAGTAACCACGTATTTCATGATTATGTGAATGAAATAAGGCCCACACATGCCGGTCAACTTTATTTCTAGGTCGGCTCGTAGATATAATTATCCATGTTTTTGAATAAGAAATTTGTAGCAAATTATTATTAATCTCAGATAAAAGATAAAACTCTAATGCTTTTAAGTTAAACTAATTTGTCTTAATTAATTTATCAGATGTTATTAAAATTAATATATGATGAAATTGATTTTACTACTCGACCGTTTTTTTTAAATAAAAATCACTGTGAACTAATTGCATTTAAGAGAAATCATAATATTATAGTTTAAAAAAACAACAATGAAAAATGCACGCTTTCATAATTAATGATATTAAAATGGAATATTATATTTTTCTTTTTTTATTAATAAAAACAGAATATAAAAGAGAATACTGAAATTTCTAGTTTTTATTATGTTATATTTCCAATTCCATTATTCGCACAACTGTATTTTAACGCTCAAAATAAATAATATTTAAAAATAAAAAATATTAAATATAAAACAGTTATATGCTTTCGAAAAAAGATTTTCAATCCCAAATAAATTTGAAAAAATTGATAAAAATAGCTTAATATCAATAATTCAGATAACAAACAATAAAAAATGTTATCAATTACTCACGTCATACACCGCCATTGTCTCTTCTTCGGTTGAATAAAACACGAAGGATCATCTGAAAATACACAACGAAAATTTACTATTGTATATGCGCAATATATTTCGTTTGCGTAAATTGAACCGGAAATCGCTCATAAATATCGCATTGAAATAACAATTTATATTTCTCATCCCTTATCGTTTCGAACTCAACTCCAAATAAATAAATTGCTTGCCGAATACCTGCTTAGATAAATAACCATCGCCTCGAATGCACAAATCGTTAATCGATGAGAGTAAATTAACTACATGGGTTGATAATCGTTAATCATTCACAGAGAATAATCGCATTTTCCCCTGATACTTGCCGCGATCGTTACGAGGAGTAATGTGACGATACACGAAGTTGCCAGAGCTGCCTGCCCGCACTCGAGTCGCCATGCGAATAATAAACAAAACGACTTTGATATAAACATAACGTATCGTAAAAACGAATGATGTGTCAGCCGTTATGAAATATTTTATGCTTTATAAAATCGATGTAAATTTTTCATATTTCTGATTAATTTGGATAAACGAGTTGTTTGCTTTGCTTGCGCTTATTTGTTTTGAGAATTCGTTATCATTATCGGAAGATTATTTTTTTCTAAATTAAAAACATTTTAAAAACTTAACAAAGATATCACTGGAATTTTAATTTAACAAACGTATTGCAAATTTATCATAATGTGTATGAAAGTATATATACTTTTCTATATATATATATATATATAGAATATATATATATATATATATATATATATATACATTGATTTTTAAAGCAAAATTAACTCATTAATTCACCTGTTATTAACAAATATATATATCTACATAATTCTACATATTATATGAAATCCTTTGTCATATATACATTAAAACAAAATTTGTCTACGAGTCGAAAATCTAGTCATATTATCACAGAATTTTATTCTTTCTTTTGATCCTATTCTCCATCTTGACTAGCTATTTCGAAAAGGAAGTATTAACATTGCAATTGTCGTTTATAGATACATCGGATATCGTAAATGTAGTATATAAACTTTTCCTTCCCGATGATGCCATACAATATATGTATTTTGAAATATATTTTTGCATAGTATAAGTACGAAAAGATTCGTACAAGACGGAAATTTAAAAGTATTCAAATAATATTTTTAGAAATGACGTAGAAGATGTAAAAGAAAAGAAAAAAAAGTTTCTATATTGTTCTGCAATCTCTTTTCACGTAAATTTTTATAATCACAAATTCTGTTCTACAAAGTTTAAAAATTCATATGTGGAAAACATTAAGTTAATAATTTACTGCCACTTACATTTTTAGTTTTCCAGTTAAAATTGAAGCTATTTGTTACATGTTATAAATTTAATTCTAAGATTAAGAAATGCAAAAGTTAGTATCAATTTACGTTCAGTGAAATGCATATCGCCGCATAAATGGAAGAATAGAGAACGCTAAATCGTAATTATGCAAAATTAAATTATGCATTGCGTCATTGGATGTTAAAGAGAAAATAGAATGAACAAGCATAAATTTTCAAGCAAGATTCTTAGTGTAGATAACTTGATCTTAAGCTAACCGATTATATTAGTCTATTCTTGTCGTGTGTATCAGAAGTTATTCGAGAACGCGAAATTTTCTTCACGAGAAATGTAAAAAGAGGAACATATTTTCTACGCGAACTCGAGAACATATGATCTCACAAATCATAAATTTTATGCATTTAAAAATTAAAACACTAATTATTTGAAAATATTAAAACATTAACATTTTAGATTTTTAATAAATTTCCGATTTTAATTTTTCTACATCATAAAGATTACAAAAACTTCAGAACCTTTAACTTAATAATCATTTTTAACCTTAAAAAATGCTACTATATAGTTTCTCACGTTAACACTCTGGGTGAAAATTCATCCATAGTTAAGAATTTTTAAATACTTCTTTCTGTCTATTTTAAAGGTTGCAAAGTGCTGGAATATCTGAACTACTAACATTATTTCACTGTAGAAAGATTAACATTAATATTAAACATTTCTATTAAATGTTATTTTAAGCTATCAAAATTTTTATAACAAAAATTATACTAAACTCAAAGAATGTATGGGTGAAAATTCTCTTACAGTAGCACTCCGTTAAAAATATATTTCTTTTCAATATTTAATTTTAAATATTTTGACTTTTCCTAAAATATTTAAAATTGTAAATTATGATTTATTTTATTCAAACTATTTACATACTTTTAAAAAGGAAACATTTAATAAATAACAAGTAACGCAGTATCATCTACTTTCCTTTGCAAATAATGTTTATTTCAGATTCTATGAATATGATTGAGGTGAACACAAACGATGTGAAATTCGGATTCGTTTCAAACAATGTCGTAACATTGTTGCAAATGATCAGGGTTACTTCTTTGTAATGCATTTCAGCGGTAAATGCGATGCTCAGCGGCAATAGTGGCGAGTGTTAAATAACAATTATGCTAAACTGCGAGCGTAACTCGCGGCATTTTCGGGGCGTGAATGTGCATATTATATCGCAGGTACACGCTCGTTAACAATACAGCGCGCTGTTAACAATGCAGCTATACCATTGTAAAATTTTGTCCGTGTTCTTTGCTACGGACTTGTACATTCAACTGTAATGTTGGCTGCAATTAATCGCATAATAACGATAATTAACGGCAAAGATATCTAACAAAGTTTGAAATTAGAGAGCACACGTACCAATTATTCATATGAATAACTTTTTAATAAAAGACAGTATAATATAGAATCTCTTTTCAAAAGCATATAATTAACTCTGCATTCTGATATCGAAAATAAAATATAATATAATTTCTAGTTTAATTCATATTAAATTTTTAATTTTTAACAATAAACATTTATAATATTCATATATCGATTCTAAATCTATATATCAGCAATAATGTTTATAATCAATCTTTACTTTGCTTGATGATAGGTATCTTGCACACAAAATATATTATTTAATAATCAAAAAAATCATTTACGCTTTTTAATATACTAAAAATAGATTTACAGAAAAAAATTAATTTAATTTTTAACAATAAATATTTATGACGTTCACATATCATTCATATCAATTATAGAACCATCAACAAGTTTATAATCAATCTTTATTCCATTTAATAATATCTTTTACAGAAAACATTATTTAATAATAATACCATTTAATCATTAAAGAATCATTTGCGCTTTCTATAAAAACATACAAATTTGCCTATATTTATTATAGAAAGCGTGAAAGATTCTTTTGATTATTAAATAATGTTTTACGTATAAAATACCATTAAGCAGAATAAATATTGATTATAAACTTATTGATCGATTTACAGTCAATATATGAACGTCATAAATATTTATTGTTAAAAATTAAGTTTCAAAACGTTAAAAAAAAAATTCGTTTCGACATGTTATTTTAACTCTGCTATTGAATAATATATATATATATATATATATTTACAGCACTGAAAATTATTAACAAAAAATATTAATTCCAAAAATAAATCTTTGATTTCTCTATATACACTGAAAAAATTTTTCTCAAATGTTTTGTGTAATGTAACGGACGTAACAAACGTAACGAAATGCGTGAAATTGCCGCAATCTTTGCTGAAGAGCTCTAGTTTTATTTTTCCAACGTAAACATCAAAGATGTTGTTCGTGAGCGTAGGATTATTTTTGAGAAAGATAACGAATGCATCGTGCACAGAGGGTCGAGAGGTCCTATGATCTTCGTTCGTTTCCACGATGATTATTTTTATTGTCATGACTCGCCGGGAGCATTTTTCTCGGGGTTTTAAGTTTTAAGTGGTGGCTTTGGCGGCCGACGTGTGCGCTCATTCGCAAGGCCGAAAAAGTGAGCGTTTCACGCTCGCTGCATTCGCGGTCTGCAGTCTTCTCGGACGATGTTCTTGATTCTGGGCTTAAAGGGGTCGACTGCAGCCCAGAATATATGCATACCGTCTGGGTAGCCGAATTACGTTGCAACTTTAGCTATACATGCCGTTTCTGTGTTTTTCTTCGGATACGCTTCAAACGGGGGAGGTTAAATTGCATTCGTAGTTTTGGCCACGGAACCGCACTCCTGCTTGGGTAAACGCGAACGTTCATCTCTTTTCGGGGTTAACGCGAGTTTCTTGCTCTTCAGCGTGCAATGCCGCGGAATGCATTGCACTCAGTATACGAGTGCAATCAATAACGTACGAGGGGTATCTCTTTGAGCTTCGAGATCGATGCTATATCTATTCCATGGTTATGCAAACTGCCCACTGATAATATTTGCTTGCTTTCCTGCTAACGAGTTGATAATTAATTTTTGTGAAGAGTTTAGAGTTAACAATTTTTGTTTTCTGGCTATTCGAAATTCAATAAAGGAACAATTTTTATTCACAGATTTTTAATTGGCAAATATTGAAAATAAAGTCTAATATTGCAGTCTAATATTGCAATCTAATATTGGAAATTTAAATTAAATTCTTATTATATATAGGGAAATAAATTTATTTTATAATAAAAATAAATTTTGCGTATGAACGATAAAATATGAAACTGTTAGAAAATTTCTGATTATCGATTTGTTATTTGGTAAATAATGTAATAATCTTGCTGCTCCTATTGAAATTCATTAAGTTCATAAAGTTCGAATTTTCGTTTCAAAATAACTTAATTTTTTACGTTTTTTCTAACTTTTTCTTACAAAGAAAATACGTTTAATTTGTACAAAAATTTAACATTTTTATTACAAATTTAACTTGTGTTTAATTTATTTTACATGTGAAAATTTAACGTGTGAAAAATATATATCGATAAATTATAATTGTTCTCTTATATTTGAACAAGTATGACGATAATATTAGTTGGAGTGACATTCTCTCTATTTCCTACACAGCATGTGAGAAATTTGCATCACTCGGCGATATAATTCGCATCTCATCTGTCAGTTGGAAAGGCGTTTGAATTGAAAATACCTGATGCATACGGAGGACAGACAGCGGCAAGCAGCGGCGCGTCGCGGTTACGAGAATCTTACTTACGATGAACGAAACGTCAATATTGCAAATTGTTACTTTGACAGGATATTGACACGCACTATCGCAAGATAACGCGATGCATGGTATAATTTTCTGGGAGAGTGCTTTCGCGAGTTTGGCGACGCGTCGGACGTTTGCGATCTCTCGATTTTGCAGACGGGTATTATGCGTGACGCACGAAACTTGAAGTTAGAATCAGTGACGTTTCAAGATAAGGGGCTGAGTATCTATACGAGGACTGGTAGGTAAGATCCAATTGTCGTTCGCCGGTCCATTAAGCTCCCTGCAAATCTCATTTCATGCGAGGTTGCGGAAAGGAATATGGCGTGATAGCTTGCAATCAGCATCAGCGTCCTATTTTTCTTTGAACAATTTTTTTATCCATTTACGTATATGAATGATAAAACAGACAAATGAAGTAATAGCAATAGAGAGTTAAGTATTATTAACTCATTTTACGTGGATATTTTTTAAAATAATTTTACGTTTTGACTAATTTAATCAAAGTCGATATTTTTAGAAAATATGTAATATGTACATACATAATAGATACATATTTTATATTTGTAATATAGATTATGCAATTATTTTATTATATGTGAAAATTATCCAATGCATAATCTTTCAAATTACTATTAAATTTTATATTATATGATATATAAATTGATAACTTAATACAAATTGCTGTATTAAATAAATCGAATTAATATATTATCCAAAATAATTAATTAATAATTTCGTATCTTTATTTTTAATTTAATTTATTTAATTCTATTTCTCAATTCTTTTCATTTGACGCAAGTTATGTGTAGCAAAAAATTCATTACAAATTCTGACGGCGTTTTGGCCCATAATCTTATTTATTTTACAAATGCAAATGTACACATAAACATAACGCAGACCATAACTCAGAACTTCGTCGTTTCCGCAAAAAAAAAGAATTTTTCACGTGGGAATTGCAGGTTTCTGTGAACGTGGTACAGAGCGGAGAAATATGATTCAATATGCAGAAAATTCAATTTTCGGAATTCTTAAGTTGCGCTCGTTGGCGAGCACTTTTTAAAGGTTAGAAGAAAAAGAGAAATATGCGATTTTATTCCGCCCTTGTTCTTTCATATTTTTATTCTATTTCGTTGGACAACTCTGATGTCAAAGATACTATTGGACGTAAAAAGCTTCGTAGGACTTCTAAAGAAGGACTTCATAAAAACTTTTAAGGAAATAATAGAAATTGTATTTTTCGTCTAATTTTATTTTAGACGAAAATTAAACGACGACTTCAATTTAAAAAACTTGTTCAATTGTCATATTATCATGAATAATAATTAGCAATCCTAATATAACATTTATTATGTTGTAAAAATAAAATTCTCTTACAAGAAAAATTAGCATTATGTTAAAATAATAACGAGTCGACAAAAGTTAAGGGATGAGTTCCAAGTGTTTGAACTGACGACCACGACATTGTTTATTTAATGCCCCCAAGAACATCCGGGGGAAAACGGAGGGAGAAAACGGAGAAACGTTTTAAGCAAGAAGCACAATTTTACAGTTCGCATTCGTTCACAATGCGATGCTATTTTAATTTATTAAGCTTGATACTTTGATATTCTTTTTAAATAGATGTGGCTTTAAACATAAATTATAAACATTATCTAATATCATTCGATATTTAAAATATCTTCTCTTGTGGTTTTCATTACTGCCGGATAGAGAGAGTATCTCTTTTTGTATTAAACTTTTGTTTGAAAAAAACACATTTGCAATTGCCTGCAATGTATATATCGCGTGCAAGCACAATAGGTAGAATACGAATTGTCGAGGATGAAGAAAATGTTGAGAAACGAAAGAAATGATACGTTCTATTGCTCATAATTTCCAACGAACTATGCGCATCGCGGTCGATTTCCCAGGGATGACAATCGACGGCCATGTATAGTTATACGGGCGAGCATTCAACGCGAGTGCACAACTTATTTATTTACTTTCTTGCTAGTTACAGCGAAATGCCAGCGGTTAGAATGAAAAATAAAAGAATCGACCAAGATAAAATGTGAATAGAACTGTCCGAGGCTCGCACAGAAACTGCGCCTATAGCAAATATTGAAACGGAACTCCAATGTCGCGCGACTCGCTCGCTTCTTTTCATACTACAAAATATGTTCCCGTATACATGTTTTTTTTTTGTGAAACTTGCGACGCAAGTATGTCATTTCTCGGCTATAAATAATTAGTGAACGTCGTTGTGAATGAATCTTTCATCGCCAGATGCGGGGATAGGGTTACATGAGTTCGAGCCTGCGATAATTACACCGTTGTTTAATTATCTGGAAACTTCATCAATGAAAAATGCTCTCGTTAAATATGATATATTTCATAGATAGAATGTATCTAATTAAGATTAAAATATTTTCGTATTAATAAAATTTCGAGAACAGTTTACATTGCCCAGTAAACGTTGCACGTACTTTTAATATTTTATATCTTCATATATATAATATCACTGATATTTATGCGTTATTAAATAGATCATATTTAAAACAAAAGCAATGAGATTAATGTCTTTAAATTAATATTATATAATCCTCCAGTGAAATTTTGCACCTTCCGTCAGCAATTTGAATTTTTGAGCTTCAGTGCAGATTTTTATAGATACCCGAAAAGAACAGTTTTGCTGAAATATCTAAAAATTTAGCTTGGTACAAACTTGAAAATAATTTTGTTGAATCATCATAATAATAATTATGTAGAGTGATGACAATGCTGCAAAGAGCTTGAATATTCCAGTAATTATATAGTTTGAGCGCCCTACATAATTATTTTAATAGTCCAAATTATCCAAGAATTATTTTCGGATCTGTATCTAACTAAATTTTTATACAAATACATCAGCAAAACCGTTTTCTCCATGTATTATTCCGTATGTTACGTGCATTCTTTCTGCGTGTAAGACTAAAATATAGTCTTGTTTAAGATTGTATAAAAATCTGAAGAAAATCTTGTAAAAGTCTTAATAACGTTTTACTATTATAGAAATCGGATCGTATTTTATAAAATAGTTAAATTTAAATTTTAAAAATTAATAATAAGTACTTATTTTACTTCAAATTTATATTTATTTACTAGAATTCACAATCAAAATAATGATTGTATCCTTAAAGTACAATTTGGCCTATGGGAGGATAATAAATTTGCGAACTACATGTACTTCAAGGAATTACAATATCATAATTTTGAAAACAAATTTAAGTTTCTCGATACCTCCAGTTTCATGTCGTTCTCTTACTTCTTTCTAAGTAAAATTAGCGATATTTACATTTATATAAAATTGTAATTTTAATAGAGAGATCAAGGCTGTAACTTGAAATTACCATTCATTAATTTCCGTTTGACACAGCTGAGTTGCGTTATTTTACAGCATTCATTCATAGTTTATAAATGAAAGCCGCACTAGAAACTACCAAACATCTGGGCTCGACGAAGAATCGTCACAGAGACATAAAACAAAATCCAATTTTCTTTGCGTTTCAACTTGCGCTCGTGCACAAATGACACACGTATGCATGGGTGTATAACATGACATAATTCTGTATGATATGCCATAAAATGTGGATGGTACGGAGAAATAAGCAACACGAAGATATGAAGTATAAAATACAGAGGGGATTTGTAATAGAGGAAAACTTCTCCTACAACCTGCTCAACAGTTTTAGAAAAGAGATGAAACATATACTGTGCGCAAGTGACTTACGAGATTTGAAGCGTTTTATAAAGTAAAATGTTTCAAAACTTGTTTTCAGGAATGTATAATTAAAGAACTATTTAATTTTTGAAATTATACATGTCTAAAAAAAAAGAATTTTGGTTTTTAACATGGAGTAATAAATTAATCAGGATGTTTTAATGCAGTTATTAAAAAAAAAACTATTTCAAAGTTTAACTAAATATTATTTATTTATTCTATCTATGAACCAACCGCGATCTGTGTTAATTGTGCTAAAGTAAAGCGAATTAAAACTGTCGTGCAATGGCTAACAAATATACAAAGTTACATACAAAACTTGAGAAACTCAACACGAAAAGTTGTAATAATTTTATACTGACGGAATAATTAGATTTCAGGCAATTTAAAATGCAGACAACTTGATAATTGAACTTTGTTAATTAGAGCCCGATTATGTAAAATCTATTGATTATTTCTCACGCAAATTCTATGCTAATTCGAACAGAATTTGCAGTTCTTACACAAATGGAAAATACTCAGACTGAAATATATTTATATTTAGTAGATTTTCTTGATTTTCAATATACAAAAGAATTTAATATAAAATCTAAAAGTTACTCACACATACACACGCACGCACGCAGAAAGAGAGAGAGAGAGAGAGAGAGAGAGAGAGAGAGAGAGAGAGAGAGAGAGAATATAATGATAAAAATATTCAGATGCAAATATTTTATGAGAATATTGATAAATTTCGATTTAGTTATCGATTAAACACTTTCTGCCACGATCAACTTGTCTATATTAACTTTATACATTATTTATTTGAAAATAATCTCAGAGATAGAATTTTACGGACTATTGTAAAATAGTTGCATTAGGAGGAGACTGTAGTGAAATTACATCATTTATCTAGCTGTGTTTGCACGACGATGTATAATAAAATAATGAAAAAGAATTTCCATTGCCTTCGTCATGTCTATCTACTCGAGCTCGCGGTATAACACAGCCCGCGATGCAGAAATATGCGAAAATGTTGCATTTGTCTTTGTCAGATAATCTCGTGAGCGATTTAAATTCTCATTAAAAAAGTGCGCAGATTACAACTTTACGCCGCAGTCATACTAAGCCGAATACATTTTAAACGTGAATATATTTTAATTGTCAATTTTTGCTGAAATGTATTAATAGAATGTCTAGTGCATATTTTTATCATAATTAGGCGCACGTGAATTAATTATAATAAAAAAATCTAAAAATTATAATTGCGTTACTTATTAAGAAAAATATTAATTTCATCTTGGCAAAAATTATAAAATTATAAAATTTTATATAGTCATATTTCAGAATTAAAATGCATAACTTCTTTTTATTTTGTTAGTAATGTACATTGTAAGATAACCCATGACATACACAAGTAATCTGGAATCAGTGTATAATTTATATGTGAAATAAGAGTTAAAAGGAAATTATAGAAAAATTTTAGTAGATACTAATAACATATTATTATAATTTAATAGACTTCTCAATAATTGTAATTATTGAGCAGAAAAAAATTATCGGAAAAGAACCAATATATATTGATCACCTTTTCATTATTCACGATATTTCCAGAAACACCTTCTTCTTCACAATTGTACTGGATATTGAATGCGAATAATTTTAACACACATCGTTCCGAACAGCTCTTTCAATTGACACATGTAACTTACAGTATCACGTATTGTAATACATCCGTAACAGAGGAAACGTTTACGCTCGTCGATAGATATAATTGGTCCACACTGTGTACATTTGAATTATTGAAAAAATAGCGGCTATGTATTTTATAAAATTGAGTTCGTGTTATATAGATCAAACTTGTCGATAAGAAAGGAAGGTATGTTGTATGAAACAATAAATCATTTCCCCTCATTTTGATTAAATTTCCCTTCATAACAAAGTTTTTTTCACTATACATTGATATCAATTTTTTACTTGAGCTAACGCTTGATTACATATACGAAAAAAAATTGTGACCTTTTTACTTGGTTATATAAAATCGTTAATTTCTTTATAGATATTCTTTCATACTTAATTTGAAAGTGATAAAAACTTTTACTTTCCTTATAACAAATAAAAATTTAAAATTTAGATATGATATCTGTGCAAAGCGCAAAAAGATAACATAAGCGAAAAAATCATAGAACTTTATGGATATTCCAGCAAAATTATTCTACATTTTGGTAAAATCAGTAAAAGTTTCGCGTTATGTCAACAAATTATAGGATTCACAAATTAAAATTCTATTAGAATCAAACTATGTAAAAATTAGAAAAAGATTTAATTTGCATTTTAAAACAAAATTAATTTAGATAAATTAAACATCAATCTGGGCTAATTCGTAACGGAATTTCGAACGAGTTAAGATAGAGTTAAGACTTGATCGATATTAGGTTTAGATAGGTCTTCAGGACTTGGAGTTGGCGTCGGTTAAACTTACGCGTAGAACGAATTGAGTTTTGGCCAGGATTTGGTTAGGATCGAGCTAGAAACAGTTGCTCCCGTAATAAACTTACGGCAAATTTGACTTGATTCAGAAACAACTTGTTGTTCAGAGGTGGCGCAAAAGAAAATGTAGAATATCACGTAAGAATCGATTTATGCCCGTTTCTATCGATGTAGATTAACTTTAATCTCGGTTTAACTTACTTTTTATCTTTTTCTAGTTAAAAAATTAGAAAAAAATAAAGAGTAAGTTAAACCAAGATTAAAGTTAATCTACATTAAGATCAATGGACATTAATCAAATACATGCATAATGCTACATTTATCAATCTGTTTAAATTTAAAAAGAATTGCTTTAAAGAAATGTTCTTCTAATTTATTATAGATATTTTTAAAATGATTATTTATTACTGAATTCTTTTACATCAAAAATATCTATTTTACTATTTATTATCACTTCAATTATTTCGATTAAAGGTAACGTATTTCTAAGATGCAATAGCACACAGGAAAGCTTATTGTTAAACGTATTTTGGGTTGTTCGGTATATTGGATGAATCAAAATTCCTATTACAAACTTTGACAGACCAAGAACAACAACCAAAGTTTCAGTGGATCAATGGATGGAAAATGTTTCCTTGCTGCATTATCTGTAACAGTTCTGTATTTTCTGATGATATTGTTGACTATGTTGGGCATGTTGCTTTAAATTGTTTGATTAGATCACTTCCTAATTATAAGATATCCTTACTACATGAGAAATTTGCATTCTGATAAGGATACAAAGAAAATATTCCTTCTCCTATGTTGATAGAAACTTTTATTATTCTAATAGTTTCCCAAATACGTTTTTAATTTATTAAAAAACTTTTGATTTACCTGGTCACCCACGATTTCCTACAAATTAAGTTCGAATTGCCAAATTCTTCTTTAAAATTCCATTTATAAAATTCCGACGTACTTTCAAGAAATGTTTACAAGATATAGTATTTTTATTATAAAAAAAAATACATATAAAAGGTTACTATTAAAAGGTTATTTCGCTGATATAATGTTCGCGGAATTAAAATGCACGCTGATCCAAATCTTTTACGAAGTAAGCTGTTCAATTAGGGGCATTTCAACAGTCTCGCAGCGCGCTTCCGCCAGGATATCGATTCTGTCCGACGCAATCTCTGTGGACACGGAGACCACCACACAGAGAGGCGACTGCCTCGTCTCTGGTTCGCCGACCTCGGCAGCTGGCAAACTTACCCGGGAAAGTTTCAAAGCGAGAGCGTACGATCTCCTGTTTATCTGCGCGCGATGTGGCGACAGAGAACTCGGGAGGTAGAAGGGCGACTTTAAGGGCCGGGTCGAGCCAGGCTGGTCGCCAAAGGAAATGGTCTCTGAATTCTGATTGCTAGAACCACTTGTGTCCCTTTCGACTTTCCTGACGCGCGATACGGCTCTACTATCGCTCCGCTTCAACTGTGGTCGTGTTATAGTAGAATCACGGTGGTTATTGTCGGGCAGATCATTCCGTGTTAAGGTAATCACACGATACGATCACATGGCTTTGGATAATTTGAGTTATTTAGTTTTCGAGAGAAATCGATAAAGATTTTTTTAACTGATGGAAAATGAAACAACAGAGGTTTAAGATAGAACTTTATCTAGCAAGACTTTTTATTTCTTTTTATAATTGGAGAGAACGATTTTGTTCAAGT
Source organism: Acromyrmex echinatior (assembly GCF_000204515.1). Next base: position 109,820 of record NW_011626762.1, on the reverse strand, counting down.
ACCTAAAAATTCAGCTAGATACAAATCTGAAAATAATTTTGTTAAATACTCAAACTGATTGCTAGAATGTCAAGATTTTTTGAATGTCCTATCTATGAATAAATTTGGATGATCCAACAAAATTACTTTCAAATTTATATCTAGCTAAATTTTTCTGATACTTCAAGAAAATCGTTCTTTCCTTATAAAGATTTAGCTAGATACTTTTACATCAGATACTTTTCTCTTGGACTATTAAAATAATTATATAAGACGTTCAAACTGATTGCTAGAATATAAAAATTATTTACAAATTCATTCATCATGTTTGAGTTTTCTAATTATTTTGATGTTGATAAAAATAAAATTATTTTCAGATCAGCGTATCTAGTTAAATTTTTAGATATTTCGTTAATATTTTAAATATTTTAGAAAAATTCTTTTCGTATAAGAAAAAGTATAACACAGTATAATGTAATATAGATCTAACGGCATTTCTAATGGCGTTCTTTAACATATGACTACATTCAAGTTTTTGAAATATTGCCTTTTGCCAACTGTGTACTTTCGCAATACCTTTCCGAATAATACAAATCTTTTTCCCGTGGTTGATTTTCTTTATATCACTACGCATTACTATGCTACAGCTCGTGGTAGAATAAAATTTTAAGAGAGAAGTCCATTCGCTGAGGGAGTTCCGGATCGATGGACGCGAGTTTAACTTCGTTCAATGCAGCTATTGGTGGAACAGAAAGAGAGAAAACGAAATCCGCGTGATGGCGACCGTCTCTGAATTTCGATTGCTGCACTTTCGTCCGTCGCGAGTGTCGCATGCAATGTGATATCGTTTAACACGTTTCCCATTTGTTGTATTCGCGCGTATGCGTATTCGCACGGAGAACTGTGGAATCACGCAAGCGTAGAATTTCGCCCGCGGAGTTCCCAAGGATAATTTCACGTGCCAATAAATCGCCAATGATGGACCGTATCGAAATAACGCTGAGTGAAACAATCCGCGGGAATATGTGAAACTTTCATTCCGATACCTTTATAGTGAGTGCTCGAGCATTGCGAGAGAACGAACCACATTCAGTGTTGCAGTTTAGGCTATACCGCGATGTAACGCTTTCAGAGAATTTATAGAATTCGTGAATATCAAGTTGAAATATATATTAATACTGAAAATATTTGAAGCATTTACATTACATTAACTAGTTTCAGTAAAAAGAAATTAGGAAATATCATGTCGAAAATGTTTAACAGGAATAAGACACAAATTTTCTAGTATCTATTCGTTTTTTACATATTAACAGTATTATCAAAAAAAAAAAAAATAAAAATTGTTTAAAAGAAAAAGAAATTAATAAAAAGATAGTATAATTATTTACTTTTTAATCTGCTATATTGTAAAATATTATGGCTCGTAAAAATAAATTTTAAAATTTATATAAAATATATATAATAGAAAAAAATTATAATTAAAAGTTTTAAAATTTCAAATTTAAACATTTTACTTTTTCAAAAGAATTTTGACAGTAATACTTTCAAAAGTTCACATAAGTCTACAAGTCTTCGTCTAAATGTAATAAACTATCAAACGCGAAATTAATTAAAGTACTCTTTCATATGGCAATAAGAATGCTTCCTTTAACGTTCACTTTGAGTTATTTTAAAGCAAAATTGATTTCACGTCGAGGTATTTCGACGTGAACGGATATTGATGTTGGATTATATGAAAGCTAACTCACATTGATCGGCTTACTATCGAAAAGAATTGGCATTACACGGTTGAGAGGTTTTAACTCCAATATATGAGTTCTTTAAATCGCGGTATCGCGCAATCGTTAAATCAAATAGTTTCGTACGAATATTTTCCCTATTTCTGCAGAAATGTCAATATTTATGAAGAATTTTACGTCTTCTCGAGGAATATTCGCAATATAATGTTCCAATGATTAATTGTAAGAATTTACTCTGAAAGTTTTATTAGAACAGAAATTTTTTATTTATAAATATGGGCGCCTCGCGAAATTTTCTATTTATAAATATATACGTCATGCGATATTAAAATGTTATGCCTATTACATTCAGCTTTAAATAACTTTTATTACGATGGCAAAAATATATTGTGAAATATTATTACATTCATTTTTCATTTACGGTAGAATTCTTTCGTTTACATTTTTTGCTGAATACAAGCGAAATTATTTTTCGCATTAAATTTGTCGTTAGCTGTATTCACTGCTAACTTTTTATTTATATGACAAATGCGATGGACGATAAAGTAATGGTTGAATAAAAGACTTGAACAAAATGCTTCAACACACGTTGTTCGATTTGATTAAAAAGTAATTACACTCGGAAGGGGATTTGTTTAGAATTTACGTGTATTTTATCATTCTCTATAATTTTGTTCTTTTCTATGAAATATTGTGATTGCAGTAATAATAATTACACGGTATCTCTTTCGAAACAACCGATAGTATCATGTTTCAATATTATTGAAATTACATTTTCAATCCAATCATTTATGATAGTGATGAAACTAGAAAATTCTCATCGTAATTAACCTTCCAGAAAAGCAAATTAATATTATAATTATGAAACGTCCAAAGCATCATAAATCGATAATTACCGCGAAAATAATCGTTTACTGGATAAACGTGTAATATTTTTAATAAAAGAACAGTCACTTTTATCAAATGCACCGAATCTTTCTACGTTGCTTTGCGAAAGAATGTGTCTATTATTTATTTCTTAAAAAAACATGCTGTCAAGTTTGGTTTTTATAACATAAACTTTTCGCTTCATTACGCGATGGCTGACAATATAGTCATTAATTTTGTTGAGAACTTCTAATAAGTGTCAGCGATTAATATTATCATTGAAATAACATTTTCTTTCACTTTTCAAATTTTACTATTTCGTTTTCGATTTTTATATGTCTGTAATTTGTTATTATTAATGTTTTAATTTTATAAGCCTTTTTATACTCTTTATAATCACATTTAGAGATATAATACAAATACAAATATAATTCTTTAAACTACAAAATACAAATAAAAATAGACGAATAAAATATCCGATAACAGTAAATAATGTAATAAAATACGTATATTTGTATAAGTTCCATAAATTACTGTAAAACGAACTTTTAATCCATTTTTCAGGTAATCGACAAATTGCATTTTACACACATTTCTGTCACGCAAAAAATCCAGTTAATGGAAAAATTTTTTATCGTAGAGCATAGAAACGAAAACTTTATACATATTTTCGTTTCTATTTTTTTTTCATTCCTTTTAGTTTTCAGTTATTTTCTTCAATTTTTAGTTAAAATATGTACATATATATAATATATATGTTCTAAAAGGACAAGAAAAAACTTAAATAATTATTAAGTAATTATTAAATTAATATTATAATTCTTTAGATTTGATAATTTTAAAAATATAATGTTTCTTTTAAAAAAAAATGAAATTTTTCCGTATAAATGATTTTACATAACAGCATATAACAATTATTATAATTTTATAAAAATTGATACATTTCACTCGCAAATGTACGAAATATGTATTTTGAAAACGTTACGTCCTTTGAATAAAGATTCCAATCTTGCAGTTTCTAACTGCGGTCGGACATATACATAGCACTTCGCCAATGGTCCATGGAATAATATTGGAGCATAGAGACAAGTCCCTAGCAAACATACAGACCCTAACTTTTATCGAACACGATAACGTCCATGTTGCGCGCTTCTCCATAAAACCGAGTGTAACCACAACAAATAAAATAACATGTATACGAGCGGAAGCTTTCCTCATCAATTTCTACATTTTATGCTGGAATTCCCAGAGAAGCACAGAACACGCCCGCGACTAATTACGTTCCATGTTGTTCGCTCTTACAACGGAGATTAACGCGGAAGCCTTGAGCTGAGATAATTTATCCATCAAAATTGTTGCGTACGAAAAATTGCGAAATTCTTTCTCGTATGCTAAACATCATTTTTCATATATTACTAAGAGAAAATCTTTTGTGAAATTTTACTGAAATCTTCACGAAAAAAAGTCTAAATTTTTTAAAATTATGTAACTTTTACAAATGTTGAAAATTTGATTATAATGGAATTGTCGTAAATTTTACTATTTAACAAAGAATATATGTATAAAAAACTATAATTTTTGCACAAATGGAAATTTAATAGCAGAAATGTGGCACTGAAAAATGAATCTTTCTATCTTTAAAATTTTCTCGACTTTATTGAAGTAAAATTATGAAGTTTCTCATCGGGAATATAACGAGGAGTCTAATTCTCATCTCTCTTAAGTAGATAAAATCGTCATTTTTCGCACTAGCTTTTGTGTAAATACAAGAAACGGAGAAATGTCCCATGCATTACATATGTGATACTTTAATGTGTTAGTTTTTCGCACGACCATACTGAATTTGCTATTTAATTTCAAGGTACTTTGGTACGATAGCATTTTTCAGTCAACGTTAATTGCATTGTACTATCGATGGAAATGGGCAAAGCTGATTTGACCGAATTGATAGCCACCAAACGAAATGTTAAAAAAAAAAGGATGTTTCGCAAAAGTTTCCATGACAATACGCCCTGTAGGCGCGAGTGTAGAACTCGGTCAACGATTCCCTGTAATCTAGGATGAATGTGCAAAACGGTGCAACCAGTGGTATTCTGACACCTCTTTGTCTCTCTCGCGATACGCCATGCATGCGGTTACAATGGAGGATCGACTATCGACTTACAGTTTGCACAGCACCCACGTGGGTCTCTCGTTCCACAGTTTGCGCACGTTACGCTAGTGAATCGTAATGTTCAAGTAGAGTTTATTTTCTACAGTTAGCATTAAAGAACGATTAAGTTTCCCTTCAATCGTCATAGTAGATATTTCGATATAAATTCGCATTTAATTGATGTTCTAAAAAATATGTATGTTTGAAACAAAAAGATATTATTCTCGAAAAAGCACAAAGGACCAATTATTAAACAAAATTATCAGAATAATGATACTTTACACGCTACAATAGTTGCTCGACATTTGCTCTAATTTACTACTCGGTATAGACACGTATTTTTATCAAAATAAAAATTTAATTTTAATAAGATTGTAACATTACATAAATCTTTGTGAAATTACTTAATAAGAAATTTAAACATATCTAAAATAAAGTAATTAAATTAATACGATATTATTTCGACATTCAATATAATATAACAACGAAAATTGCTTTTTCTAAAGGAAATTTTGATTATCTCAGCAAAAAAAATGTCTCCCTTTATTTTCTCTGAAATCCGTTATTTTTCTATGCTTATAATATATCAAAAATGACGCTCCAATCTTTCTGGAAACCCGCGAAGTTTAATCAATTTTATGAACTATACTAAAATGAGATTCCAGACTTTATTACAATATCGATTAGAATATTTCAGATCAAGTTGGTAATCATAAAACTTTATATTTAATGCATGATTTATATGTAATATCAGTTTTAATAAAGGTAAAACGAGATTTCACCAACATTTCCGCGATTCAATTCTTACATTGGTAAAAATAAATTTCTTTTAAGTTCGTGGAGACAAAATTCTTTTTCTGCTGATTTATCGTTCAATTTCAGATGGAATAATAACGTTATCGAAAGTACTTTTCAATGCTTCTAAAATTATTTCTTATTTTTGTAAAAATAAATAATAAAAAACGAGAGAAAGCTATTTGCTGCTGTTCTCATTATTTAACTCTTCAACTTTTCAATAAAATTATAGCGAAAACTTTTAAGAATTTAATTAAAATTTCTCTCTTTCTCTTCATAAAAACGAATTTGTAAAGCTTCAATGATATGTAAAACTTGAGTTACATGTCTAGTGATTCCAGCAAAATGTCAACGAGAAGTCAATTCGAACCATTAAATGGAATATAAATGTTACTTTAGAAATAATGAGAAGTGAATAAATAAGCGTTCGTTAACGCAAAATAATCGTGCACAGTCTATGGCATCAAATTACTTCTTGTACAATGGCATTCTTAATATGATAGTACAATTTGCATATTCAAAAACACGTCGACGTTGTTCATGTACAGTGACGCTCGAATTGCGTTAGTTTCCAATTAAACTCCTCTTCCATTATTAATATCAGTAACTACAAACTTGTCATACGAGTATTATTGAATTTCAACGCTAACTTGTTGACGGTTTCAGAACATGACGTAATACCTTAGCTCCTGCTTATTTCCGTTGTTACTTTAATGATGAAAATTCAAGAAGTTTTGTGACATGATGTTTTAAAGTAATTATATTAAAATAAAAAAAAATATTGTAGAGAGAATTCTGAAAATATACTTAATTAAAATAAAATTTATATTAATAAAATTAACTAATTTCTCATATTTATCTTATATCAACTGGCTGATAATGGAATTATTAAATGTTATGTTTTTTAACGTTTAGACATATTTTGTAAACATTGATAATGATCCGATCGTGATCGAAAAGTTTGTTATTATTAGCCGGCATGTTATTAAATTTCATAATTAATTTATTAAGACTTTTACTTATCTACCAATTTTTATATCAAAAAAAAATTTTGGCTCGTAGCCCTTTTGCCTTTAACTTGGAATTATTAAAATTAATCATAATAAAATTTTTTTTACATTATATAAATAATGTATTAAAACTTGCAATAAAATTTTTAATTTATAAAATTAAACATTATTATCAAAATTCGGTAACAGTTAAAAAAAGGAATTTTCATTAAATATTTATGATATAAAAATATTTATATGAAAATCAATTAAATGCATTGCTATGTTATTAATCAAGAAGTATACCAAACAAAATTTTGCGGTTAATTATGTCTCACAGCCGCAGCCGCAGTAAAATTTTCTCAGTAGTGTTAACATAATGCATTCTTGTATCTATTTTCTTAGCCATTTTAGTAACCCAGTTTCCGTCAAAAAATAATATTGTTACAGTCTACCGTTTTTGTTTATACATGTAACATTATGGTGTTGAAAGCATTGCGAATATCCTGCGCAATTCCTATTGAATATTATTCTACACACATTCTTGTGTATTTTAGCTATTTAATAAATTGCACACACAATAGACATAAAATATTTTAAAGATATAAAGAGAAAATTTATTTTTCACAGGGACATATATTAAACCTTTCTCATCAACAGATATTTACTTTGAATCATAATTAAGATTATCAATATCGATAATTAAAAAGCTTCACTGAGATTTAGTATTAAAATGTCGTAACCTGATTTCATTCACATTATGTAACCGTGGATTTTTTTCGCTAAAAGCTAATTTGCAACTTCATTACTGTGATAATTGGTACTAAATTCAATAATCTTCAATATTTCATTCTTATTTTGTGGCCGCGTGCATATTACAGTATTTCGTGCCCGCTTTTACATAGAGAGGCGAACGAATGATTTCATAATCGGTACGAAACGCATCGGAACGCAATTTTCTAATCGACTGGCACACCTGGTAATATGCGAACCAAGCACACATTGGTCTGAAAGGCTCCTGTAAACGCAGTCAGACGTTAATAGTAACTGCTATGTATGTACAGCGGTATATATCACAATGACAATTAATAACGGTAATTGGACGAGGACCATTAAGTCGCTGTGTCCCGAACTACGTTCTACGTGCTCTATGCATGGCAAAGTGCATTTGACAGCAGAGAGAGAGACAGAAAGAGAGAGAGAAAGAGAGAGAGAGAGAGAGAGAGAGAGAGAGAGAAAGAGAGAGAGCTGCAGCATTTCGTGTTGTGCACAATTCACATTTGATATCGCTCCATATGCACATCGGTACTTTCTGAAGTGCATCCTGCAATAAATGAAACCCTTCTCTTCCACGAAATATCAATATCGACTCTTCGGTTTTCTAACTTAATGGCGTGCGATTTTTCCGGTTATTTTTTTGTAATGTAATCTTCTTTCACAATCTCTCTCTCTCTCTCTCTCTCTCTCTCTCTCTCTCTCTCTCTCCCTCGCTCGCTCGCTCGCTCTCTTTCTTTCCTCTCTTCTCTTCTTTCTTTGCGTGCAAGTTTCTACATGATGTTCGATTAAATGGCATACATGTGCGGATTTTCCGGGTCGGCCAGCAAAAGAGTAGCGACGCGTCCCTCCCTTTGCCGAGATAAACCAACGAGATCGCGACTATTAGCTCTGCTATCACCAATAATTTCCCGTCGCGTATTCGTTTATCCGACGCGAAGGAGTGAAAAAAAGAAACAAGGAAAAAATAAAGAGAAAAAATACACTTCCAACCGGTAAAAATTCAACAAGCGTATAATATCGGGGAGCGTATAACATCGCATTTCTCCTTGTTCCTGATGCACTTCGAGATGTGATATTACATGCACGTTTCAGTTCTTCGGATTTAACGAACCTACCGCAGTTATTTAATTAACTGCATTATTCTTCGGTGTGTCGTATTTACTCTATTTCGGATTGAGTTATACCAAAAAGCGTCGCGAAAATAATATTTGCAATTTCAGTAACGTCGATGATCCCGCATGTGCATCCCTTCATTCCGTTTCAACCGTCATGTTATAAAGAGCCGTAATATCTTTCCGATTGATTTTAATATCGATAAAATTACTTTCATTCGGTATTGCAATTTACGCTGTGCTTGATCGAACAAGCGTAATAATTATGGTATACGCAAACATTAAGCTGCCGCACAAACATCCATTACATTAATAACTTATAAAATAATGATCAAATGCACACATTTGCAATAATTTAATTTCAGCGATATTCAATAAACATCTATTTTCGTATATTCTGAATATTTTCTCTCTATGTGATAACGTATTTATTGTTAGATAAACTTTTTTTATAAATATTCAGCCACTAGTTGCATTAATTGATGATGCACCTTCGTGCTATGCATTTAACGTTAATGCGGTTTCTCGTTTGCAAGTTTTATTTGTCCAATTAGCTGGGGTTGTCTGTGTCTCGCAAGAGACACGCGCGTTAATTTGTAAATTAGATTTCCCTGTCCTTTTCTCTCGCACTCGTAAAATTATGGTAAAATCGAAGCAACCGTATGTTTTTTAAAAGAAAAATTTAAAAATTTTTAAAATAATACTTTATAATAATGCACATTCTAAGTAAAAATATGTCAGCTATATATTTTTATTATTATTTCTTTTAAATATATATTGCAATTATAATTATATATTAATATATTTTCTAAAATTCGTTTTCTCTCGCAAAGACGCTGATTTATAAAGATTTATTTATTTTATTTATGTCTAGGCATCGTTCATTTGCTACAACAATATAATTCAAAAAGCAAAGTTTTTTCCAGAAAAAATGAGTTTTCAATGTTTTGAATCATTAAAATATTGTAATATTAATTTAAAAATGCAATTTTGTTTATAACAGCAGATTATGGAGAAATAAAATATGTTTTTTTTTTCGTTTTTTTCCTGCAAATATTATATAATGAAAATTTATGTCACTGCTGTAGCAAATAAACAATATGTATTCAAGCTAAATTAGACATAATTCAAGATTTTGCTCTCGACGAACATACGTTCTCGATTGTATTGCGCGACGCCAATTCACAACTGCTGAGATTATTTTTGTCGTTATTAATAATTTCCAAAGTACAAGAAAGTTTCGCGGCGCTCGTTTATCTTTCGAAGCTATCCCGCTTATTCTGCGTAAAACGGAAGCTGTCGTTCGTAGAAGCGTTATAAATCTTAGATATTAACGGAAAGGAATACATGGTCAACATGAATATCATGAGTAGTTCTGCGATTCCTTGAACGAGCCACCACTCTTTTTGCAAATTATCTTGACATTTAATGGACTTGGAAGGCGAAAGAACCTATCTCTGCTACAGAAGGTCATGTATTCCTGCCACGTTTTTTTTCTTAAGTAGGTTTTTAATGTCATTCACAGGAGGATGTGACGATGACGAGATGCACGACGATGGAAAGTAAAATGGTTTCTTACAAAAACACGGCAGGAAATAAGCGATATTTTCTTGATGGCGCGTCGCTATTAACGAAGTAAAGTCATATCAAGGTGCTCTGTACGGAAGTTAAACGTCAAACAGATGTAAACTGCTTCTGATAAATTTAGCGATGGCAGCGTTCAATCAAACATGAATAAAATCATGAATTTAATCATGAATAATTATGATAAAGTGAAAAAATTAGACCGATAAATCAAATAATATAAAAAATTCTACTTTCGATCGAAGCGGATCTTGATACTTAATAACATTCATATGCAAATTTGCAAATACATTTTTTAGTTCCATAAATTGTACTCTGATTCGGTTTAAAAACGGTTCAAAAACGCAATAATTAAAGCTGGAAATAACAGCACAAATTACATTGATCAATTTAATAATGATATTTATAAGCAACTTAAAATCCTGCAAAGAATTTCAATTTTACTTATTAAGCACCGCCTCGGTCAAAAATAGGAGATTCTTTCTATTATTTAATCATAAAGTTATTCGGTTACGCGCATAATTGTGCAACTCTTTATTGTTATAATCCAACTTAAATTGCTCTTGTCAATTAAATGACAATTGTTATAAATATGAATTTTTACATTTTAATTTTTAAATTAAAACGTCTCGAAATGAATAAAAGGATTTAATTAAAAAGCATCTCTTAATTAAAGCTTCCATTTTTTTTAATATAGTAGGTAATAAAGTAAATATAAGATAATATATTAATAAAAAAATAACTTAACAAAGTAATATAATAATGCACTAAAAAAGTGTTCTTTTAGTGCATTATTATATTAAATTTTAATATACATTTGATAAAATAATACTAACTGAATATTTACTAAATGTAAATATATAATATTTATTTAATACAACTATTAATTTAATTTAAATATTATTTTTTTATTTAATAAATATTTATTTACCATAAGTAAATGTTGAATTAGTACCAATAAAACAAATATTTCTCAAAATTTAGTACATTGTTTTTAGTATATTAATACAGCAAAAATTATCGTAATAATTCTTCTTATCAACTTCGTTAATTCAGTTATTTGTTTCATTTACTTAATTTTGTCGAACGTTCGGATTATAAATCAACGTCGGGTATCGGAGGTCGACACGACGTTTCGATTCAGAGGTTAATTCATGATGACGCGCTGACGGGATATGTAAAGTGCGCGCCAAAGCGCAATTCCTATGGTGCAACAACATTCAATCATCGCAAAGCCAAACAAACCGGACAGTTAATCACGCAAATATAACTGTATTTACTCACCAGCCGATCCATCGTCCAACGGTCATTTTTTCCACCTTGTCATTGCGCCTTCTGGCTGTACTGCAAGTCGATGGAGGAAAAACACTATTTGCCGGGTTCGCACTCACGAATTAACGACCGCCCGCAAATCTCCCGACACTTCCGATATGCCACTGCCTCGTATTTTGCATGAGATCGAATGTAATACGACGCAAAAAGACGAATCGTTGCGTCGTGCGACTCGCGTCGTCTCGCGAACGGTTAGGCACTCGAGATATTCGAACGACGCGCTGCCAACTTCACCGCTGTGGCAGCGTGACGTCACGCTCAGTGGCGCGCAACCTGCGGATCGCGAGGGCGCGAATCGGAGACGTATTCGCGTTTAAATATGAATTCAATTACTACATAGAAAATGTTGGCTGCGTTCTTTTTAAGCGACAGAGTCGACAGAAGTTGTTTTCTTCTCGCTTTACTATTCATTGAATGCCGAAACAGATACAGAAATGTATGTTTGTATGAATGTTTCCAGCAAGAGACAAAAATGTAACATGGCGTCATGATACAAGTTTATTTACCAACGTTAAACAAATATAAGATGATCATTGTGTTAATTGTCTCTTGCTACATCTTGTCTCTTACTTGAAAGAGGCACCTGTGTCGCCTGAAGGAAAGCAACCGTTATCTTACATACCTAATGACCAAGTTCAGCAAGGCATTTATTTTGCAACTGTTGGAAATGTTCTTCGCGTTGGAAATGTTCACTGGACTATACTTTCTAGTTTATAGTTCTACAGGAATAGTCGATTTCAGCAAAGAAAACTTCCAAGTTGCGAAATAAAGGTACTATTCGTCTCGAAAATCCGTTCGGCATTTTCCCCTCGATGTTTCGTCACTCGGCAAACAATGCGAAACGGATGAGCGAAGGTCTCGTCGAATGGACGTAATTCAGAACGGCGCGATGCAGTGACAAGGGTTGAGAGACGCACGCGACAGCGAATTATTCCGCTAATTAACGCTTCACGGTGATCGCCCGTCACTCGATTCGACAGATATTCGTCCGTATCGCGGAATTCGTCTACAAGTCTTACAACGAGGATGATTCAGCGGGAACGAGAGAAGCGTCTTTTCGGTGCGAATCCTGCAAGGACAGTCGTGACGTTGGCTCAAAGTGAAGTACGACGCTATTCAAAACATACAGCGTCGCGCGGCGCCGCGAAATTCAAAACAAGACTTGTTATTGTTGCGTGTTCAAACGTATATCATAATAAAGACTTACCGATTAACGTCGCACGCTTTAATACGATTAATGTTACCGTGCGAATGATTTAGCGATATCGTTATGCGATAATTGTATTAATACGACGTAATGCGATTTGATTTCGAGCTCCGATGCTCGTGTACGATACGTTGATAAATGGAAGGACATTTAATTGCCTCCCACCGCGTGCAACGCGGGAATCTATTGTGTGCCTTTTAAATCCGACGAAAATTCTCGGGAAAACGTCAATACGGATTCTGAACGAGGGTCAAGAAACGCACAATAGGTACGATAAATGAACCGTCGTGAGAAAAATGCCACGCTTTTCTGGAAGCAGGACAGGATTTCGTGAAACAGGGCCATTAGATTATCTCAACTTTAATAACTTTAATGACGCAACGGAACTTTCTTTCAACTATCAATGGACACATCCCAAGTCAAAACAAAAAGTCATTAAAACAGCGTCAAAATGGCATTAAAATGATTATAAATCCTCCATCTACTTTTTAGTACTTTGAAATAAATGAAGGCAAAGTCTGATGTTCCTCCTCCTAAAGATTCTCGTAATATCTGTATATTGAATAATGTAATGGAAATGTTGAAAAATATTCCTAAATTTTTCTACATTTTTTGAAATCTAGAACAATAAAAAAAACTTGAATCGGACCTAAATTGCAGATGGAGAGATGGTAAAAATCAATCTGTGTGCTAAAAATCAGACCTCTCCGCCGAGTGCGACGCACGACACAATGAACGACACTATGATATATACAATGGGCTGCCCACGGCGTCTGTTTATATTTACCTTCCGTCTCGCGAGCCGACTCGCAAAAACTGCGTAACCGTTACTGGATGTACACAAACACTGCAATACACTCAGCGCGAGATATCCTTGTCACCAACACAAGAAATCTCGACACTCCCGATGCAGTTAGACGCGATGAACGTGTCGCGAAATTCCAAACACACATTTTTTCACACATAATTTGCGTAAGAATAAGAGAAGTGGAGAAAGAGAGAGAGAGAGAGAGAGAGAGAGAGAGAGAGAGAGAGAGAAAGAGAGAGAGAGGAGCAAATAGCTTCTTCATAAATATTTATGAGGATCGAGAGACGGGATCGCTCACCGCGCTGAGAAATTTCCGAGACGTGACAGTTTTTCATGGAGCACGAGAGACATTTCACCCGAATCATCGTGAATCCAATTTACATTATACATATGTACGTAGAACGCGATCTAATTCACGCTACGGGCGCATATCCTCTCACCACCGTCCTCGGATGAGCAAAGGACTTGCCTGGCAAAGGATTTACGCTTCACCGAAAAAGAAGGGAGGGGTACCTCTCGAAATTCCTTATCTTCCTCGCACGAGCATCTTTTTCACCCGTTCCAGCAGGTCTTATCGCATTCCGTAAATCCCCGCTAAAGAAGAGCATTTTTTTTTTCAACATCCCAGAATCCGGTTCAGGCAACCCCCTGGAAAACTGCAAACGTCCGCTTCAGATAAGTGCTTTAAACATTCTTTCTTATTTTCGATTGAAAATACATTCGTTATTAAATAATAGAGAAGCGTCAGAAAAATATAATTGCTATTATTTTCGTAGAAATCTTTGTGTATAGAAAAGGCAATTTTGTTGAAGTACCTAAAAATTTAGCTAGATATAGAGCTGGAAATAATTGTGTTAAACTATCAAAATAACTGTGTAGAATATTCAAATTAGTTGCTGGAATACCAAAATTTGCAGCGTTGTTCATTATGCTTTTCTACATAATTATTTCCCGCACTAGAATTCTGTAACTCTTAACGATAGCATCGTTATATTATCGTTATATTGTTATTGCAGAGATATTATACAAGAAAAAAAAGCTGTGCAATATAACGATAATTGTCGTTAAGTATTACAAAATCCAGTGCAGATCTATATCTAGTTAAAGTTTTCGATATTTCAGCAACATTCTTCTTTCCATGCAGGATCTAGTAAATGTTTCTTTAATTGTTTTAAAATAAAGAAGATCTTAAAACAATTAATTAAAGATTATTAAAGTTTATTGAACGATTTATTGATTGAACTACTGCGCAAAATATTTTTTTTAATTGAAAATGAAATAAGTTACAATAATAGATAGCATCTGCGAAAATTTAATTAAAGAAAAACGGCGACGATAAATCCGGCGAAGGATTCGCAAATAAAATAGTACGATTGTTTCGAAATGAAATACGACAGGCTAAAAATACAATGGTGATCTATTACTCGTCAACCATTCGTTATTGATTGGAAGTAGAAAACCAGTGATAGTAATTTAATATTATCGGACAGGGCTGTGACGCATTATTGTCAATTAACGTCAGATTGAGGAACTATATTGAAACAAGACTTTAATGGATAGTTTACGAAATGAAATACTATTTAGAAATCCCGTAGTCGATGTTGATCTAGTATTAACGAACACGATCGAATGAGATGAGACTATATAGCGATAAATGCGCACGTTTTAATAGAATTACTTAATGCTACAGGACAGTATCTGTACGTGAGCATATAATACGCGTGAACGCATCGACAAGCCATCCACATGAAGTTTCGTTTATGCAATAAATTTCTAAATTTATGAAAATGTAGTCGGGTGCTCGCAGCACAATGCATTCTGCGCGTTACAAGCATGATTATTACGAGAAATTTTTCAGGTCACATTACCACAAACCGGAGAGGAGACAGAGAGAATGGTTTATAGAAATTATATAACTGTTTCACATAGAAATGATAATAAAATAAGTAACGTTAATGAATTTGTTAATTGCATTTGAATTGAATTTTTATTATTATTATATTAATCATCACATGACACGGAAAAATAAAAACTATTTTTGTCATAATGAAAATGCATTTTTGCCTTCGAAAAGAGATTAGCTCAAAATAAAATATAATTTTAAATAAAATCAACTTCTATAAATAAGATTTAAATCTAAATGTTAAAAGTTACAAAATTTTGATTGTGTTTTCACGACTTTAACAATTCATATTAAAGGCTGTTGCTGTCTTCTAATCAATTAAATAATTATTGTGTAGCACATTTGATCAGTTACATAAATCATTGTATATATGGAAAAAGTAACGTTTCTATTAGATTTAGATATTATTATCTTTAAAAATTGATGAAATGTTAAAGTTCTTAATTTAATTCGGTTTATTCTTTTGATATTTCCAACATGGATATTTAAATAATTATTATCTTTAAAAAATGATGAAATATTTAAAGCTTTTAATTTATTTCAGTTTATTCTTTTAATATTTCCAACATAAATATTAAATTAAATCTTTCAAATTTTGATATATCTAAATAGATTTGGCTTACGATGACTGTCATGTATATTTAACACATAACGTGTTGTAATATAAAGATCAATTATACGACGTGCAGCACATACAGCCATAGTTAGATTAATCGATTGACGATGAGAGTATCGGATACAATTTATATCCTGCGTGTACTTGGATATTGCGAACATCGCAAATGCATTCTGCATTCCGTAGCGTGGTGTAAACTGCATACGTGACACTGAATGCATCGTCAGATACGTGTGCAATGAATGCAGCACTATTCGGGTGATTAACAATTTATATTTTCCACAGCTAAGCTCCAAAATATAACAAATATATTTATCAAGTCATCATATAAAAAGATAAGATAAATTACTTTTATTGAAAAAAAATTACTTCGATGTTACTATGTTTTAATGTACGTTCTCTAATACATGAAAAATTGTACATGATTCTAAACTCTCTTTCTTAAAATCTAATTAATAACAGGTATTGTTTTTTAGGTCACTTAATTAATTATTTCGTAGCTAAAAACGTTATTAATAAAAATATTGAGTTTACCGGAAAGTGTTGATTTTGATATAGAAACTTGATGAATACATATATCTACATGTATACAAAGGCAATGTTCGTACATATAGATACATCTACATATCTTTACTCAATTATATATAAAAATAAAAATTATCTTTGTCATAATAAAAATGCGTTTTTGCCTTCGATATAAAAAGAGAGTTAGCTCAAAATAAAATATAATTTTAAATAAAATCAACTTCTATAAATAAGATTTAAATCTAAATGTTAAAAGTTACAAAATTTTGATTTTATAAACATATTTTATAAGTGTTCTACAAGCATCCTTTTTATATAATTTGAAAATTCTATCAATATTCTATTGTACTTGATTATTTTAGCGGAAAAACTTTTTTGCAGTACATATAATACAATACGTTTTCATATAATACAATACGTTTTCTTTCCGAAAGACAAATCAATGTATCGCATGACGGATGGCTTTATTTACTTACGAAGAATGGAATTTTACGGTCCATTGCCAGATTTCTCCATGTGATGTATTTTGTATACAATGTATACTGCGGGCTACTTGTCTCACGATATGATCTAACTGGAACTTTGATGCAACTTTAATAAGATTACTGTACGCAGCGTGTACATTGTCCTAGATTAACTTTGTACGATCCGGTTTGACCTAGCTACAACAGCTCTGGTTAGAATAATCTATTGTATAGTGGACGTGAATTGTATTATCAATGACAATTAACGTTAAACATGACTATTATTCTCTGCAGTATTTTAAACATGCTTATTAGTATCAATAATAAATTGCTTGTCAATTTAATTTATAATATATTAAATACTCCAGCTTCAGTTTAAGACTACTATACTTTCGAAACAAACAAATAATCGGCGCTCAATTTGCTTGACTGAAAATTGTAAATATATTTACACAAAAATATTACTAGGCACCTGTTTTGATTAAACATAGCCTTCTTCGTTTTTATTTTTAAACAGGTCATTATTAGTTATAAATTATTAAAATGTTTATACTCGAAATAAACAACTGAATGATAAAATTAAATTAATGAGAGAGTTACGTTAAAGTATTGTTAATTAAAGTTACATCTGCATGCAGATGTAAAATTTATGCGTTTCAGCGAAAAATTTTACACAGTTTAGCTGGTAGCCGAGATAGGAAAAGATATCTCGGGTATCTTCTCGCGAAACCGGTCACGTATTACGAGCATAGATTTTCAAGGGAACGCTCGCCTAATGTAAAAAAGTGCACGACAGACCAGACAAGCAATTAGTCTCCGGCGACTAACTGCACTTACGAAGTAAGTGCATCATCACCGTACCGTGGGGCGAAGCACGAGCGGGCAGTAAAAACTTCCTAACGTCGCAAATTTTCCCGTCGCGTAAACAAACCATCGACGGCGCCCAGACACGCCAGCATAACGGAAACGATAGCGACTATATGGATGGAGACTGCACGATGCACGATCGTTTCGTTGCACGTCGGTAAATAACGAGCACAATAATGCACTCCGTTGCATCCCCCGATTTCGCCTACATAGAAAATCGATTTTAGAAGAGCGACCGAGGCCGTGAAGAGCAGTCGAGGTCGCTTGGATACTTCAATAGAGATACTTTATGATCCGTGAATATTCTATCTCTCTTAATAATAACAAATTATTTCCCGCCAGCGTAAAATCGTTATAAATTTGAGCTTGAAAGCATGAAATTTTTATACAATATATCCAGAATATCTCAAAACTGTAATCCAGATGTAAACGGTCAAAACAAATTTGACATTTATATAGCATCGATTTTATTTTTTATAAAAAAATATTGGACGGAATTTAAATTTTTATATTTTGACAATTCGATCAATATAGTGACTATATTCGGTATTTCTAGTGTTAAAATAACTACATTTCCGTCAGTTTTCGGTAATGTCTGTGATTGAAAAAAATGTTCGGTCGTTTTGAGATATTCTGGACCAATTCGGCCGCGTACTTTCCACCGCTGTAAATCCGAACCTGCAAATATCGCTGTTACAGATGGTGCACGAATGTACGCCAGTCTAACTGCAAACCGATCTTTTTCGAACACATTCAGCACGAATGTATTTCTTATTGCGTATGTAGCAAAAGCCAGAATTATAACCGGCGAGATACAGGTTCGAATGCACCATAATCTCCTGTTAATACCGCCAAGTTCGTGTTTCATCGCGCTCGGTCCGGGCTAAATAATTCACGCAGGCGAATGCAGACGAAATCACACGCAGGTGGCCGGATTGTATCGAAAAGCCATAAAAGCCTCCCTTGCGATGGTCTGGGATTAATTTCGCATCGGACACCTTCGCGCGTGTATCAATCGAATATTTGAAGGACCAGTCGCCTATTGCTAACTATTGATCACACACACACACACACACACACATACACACATTCGCGCCAACGAAGAGATTGAGTTGTTCATTTCGCTAGGAAAACCTAGTGAAGAAAAATGCTGTTTTCGCACATGTAGAATTTTTAATCCGTGTAGTTCGCATTGCTTTTTTGTTGATTAATACATAACACAATGAGCTGCTTTTCGACAGATGATAAAACAATAAATGTTTTTTGTATGACTATTTATTATTTGATTCGAACGCATTTCGAAAATACAAAATATTTCATGTACTAAAATAAGATATAAACCCGAATATGCAGATGGCAAAAAATTGTTGTTTGAACAAATACGAAAGTTTCGTTTACTGAATATTTAAACGCATTATATAATGCAGTGTGAGTATTTTTAAAATTTACTATTGTCCATTTGGAAAAAATCACATTTTTATTTAATATCAAAATAGAAATACCGCGTTTTCATATTTTGTCCATTACAAATTTATTACTAATAAGAAAACAATGGAGAATTTATGATGAAAAATTTACGTTGCCTAATTTAATTATTTTTTAATTACATGAACTGAAAAACTCAATCTTTTTATACAAAAGATAATTATAAACACATATGCATATATATTTGTAATGAATTATAATTAAAGTTTGCAGTTAACGTATCTTTATATATTATTATTTTATTATTATTTTATTACTTTTTTTTATGCACTTGTTGAAGATTGATATATTCGTAGACATATTGTCAAGTAATTACATACAGTAGATTTATTTTCCTCTAGGGAATACTACGAGTGCGTATGTACTAAGCCGAACTTTAAAAAAATTATGAGCAGAAAACTAACTGTAGCATCGATATAAAATTCTCTGGGGTTTCGAGTTGGCACGTGACTGCACCTCTGCACTGCGAAGTAACTTGTTATACACTACTAGATGCAGAATATTCCCAATGCGTACTACTATGCTCCCATACATAAATTCATATCACTTGCAAATATATAATACTTTTAAACACGTATAAATATTTACGGTCGAATAATAATTTACATAAAACATGAAAGTTCAATTTCTCTTTCTTTGTCTCTATGAAATATAACGCGTCTATGTGATATATGTGTGTAAACGTCTGTTAGCATATAAAGCAGAAAAACTACGAAAAACGATCAAACTTTAGATACTGAAGTATATTTACAACGTTCGTTGTACGTTTGTATTATTCAATTAATATAATTAAAAATTATATAACAAACATTTTACACATTAACGTATATGAAGATATATAACGTAAGAAGATAATAATTAAATAAAATAAATAAAACACGTGCCGTTTTTTAATTTTTAAAATCCATACGTTTGATTCTATAAAGCAAACATACAATATTTTATAAAGCACATAATACGCAACATGAAAAGAATTAAATATTTGAAAGCGTTTAACCATGTTCGATAAAAACGTGAGTTTTCTCAAATTTCATGTACGTTTAAAACGTTAAAAACAATAGAAAATTTATATTCTGTCATTTTTATTTTAGAAGCCGAATAAAAGTAAATCGTACGTGCTTTTAAATTTAAATAAAATGATTTGAAACACAAAAAACATTGTAAAAAGGTACTAATACGAGACGGAGGAAGCCAAATACACATAAGATTGCTCTTGGGAGCTTCGCGCGAGGAGCTTTTTATTTTGTCGACGCAAGCGATACTCAGCGAGCGGAGAATTGAGATCGACGCGAAACTACATTTGGCGACTTCGTGAACTAGATGGAAGAGTTGTTATCCCTTTTACGCCCTTTTTCTCGTCTACACCTTTATTTTTCTCGCGATTCAATTCCTATCACGTCGACGAAGTCGGAAATTATTCTGCTTGCGGCGCCTAGAAGCAGAATCCATATTCAACGTGATTTCCGCGATTGCTGGAAACTTCGACTTCCTGTACTGCCTATAGACAAACCAAAATCAATATCTCATTTTAAATATAAGGAAACATTTTCCATTCGTCCGATAACATGGCTTTATATCTTCTGACATCGCGAATTCTATCAGCCGCTCTATGATGATAACCCAAACCGATCGATAGACAAATAAATCTAGAGCAAACATAATACTCTTTTTATGCGAATTAAGAAAAAGAGATGAAAATTTTCTAATGTAATTTGGTTCAGTACAGAAATACAACAGTTCAGCCCATACGTATTTTCTCTTCGTCATATTTCCAATACATAGAAATATCTCAGAGTATCCGACATAATAATACATTTAATCTTCACATTTCCTCTTAGTTATAAATTTGATGTATGTATCTTTCCATTCATAAATCTCTCGCATTTCTTTTATTTGCGATATTAAATCTTTCCATAATTAAACTTTACATTATAAATATATTTCTAAGGTTAAAATTTTATTTGCAATCTTTCGAGCGATTTAATTATTTATTAAAAGTCTTAAATTTCGTTTAAAACTTCGCTGAAAATGTTTAAAGAGAGTTCTCAGTTATAAAGCTAAAGTTAAATTGTAATAATATTTTAGGGCATATTCAAATAAATCGTAGAATACCATATTCTTATTTCTTGCATTAAGCATCTTGCTCTATAAAATATTTAATCAGCTATCAATTATGCCATAGTACCTATCCGATAATTAATTTTCTAATTATTTAGTTGATCCTAATTGAATGGGTCTACATTAGTAATTCTAGTTTATTTCATCGCTATATTACTTACATGTGCCATAAAGTACTGAAATGGTCATGACTTGTGCGGATTATGTTTAAGGAGTTTCCGCGGGCGGTACTGAAAACGACGTTATTAATCATTCGGTAGCTTAAAGTTTTCCGCGATTTCTCGTAAATTTCATCTAACTCGCATCCAACGGAGTTAGAGCAACTTGATACTGGGTCAACGATATGTAAGGCGCGAGTACAAAGTGCTAGGTGCGCCCATCTACGAGCATTCTGCAAGATTCAGAGTTTCGCTACGTAGCATACGGAACAAGTCCCCGTAATTAAGTCGATTCCTCGTCCATTCGAATTAACTTTAATAATTTATTTCGGGATGCATCTTCTCTGTACTTCGTCACAGTAATCATTAAATTTTACGCAAACCACTAAATGTTTTGCAACATCACATGTTTGCTGAAAGAAACTCGAAATGTAATTTCTGTAATTTCTGTAAATCTGTATTGAGTGATGACCAACGTAAAACATTGGAAAAATTACACTTTAAATCATGTGTTTTTCAAACAATGTGCCGCAGCACACCGATGTACCTCAAAAGGTATCCGCACGTGTCGCGAAAATTTCAAAGGCACAAAGAAGTGAAAAATTTAAAAATAAATAAAAAAAAAAAGCGAATAAGGGAATAAAAAATATTTCACGCGAAACGAAAAATATTTTTGAAATTGTAAAAATTACAAAAATTCTATTTTATATTTGCTTTCATTTTGACCAAAGTGATATCATTGCTGTAAAATCACTTTCAAAAGAATAAAATAAAAACAAACTCTAAAAAAACTTAATTGTTTATTTTTTAATGTTGTGTTAACTGTATCCGATTTGGTGAGCATTGAAGCGCGTGCATCTACATATATCTCAATAAATGTTACTATTTAATGTGCCGTCAATTGAAAAAGTTAAAATACTGCACTACATTAATAGCATTGCATAGAATAAACCATGTAAATATTTTGCCAATTTTTTCGAAACGCATTTCATTGTTTTTATTTTGTTTTTATTTTATTGTATATAATAACTTAATTGATAATAAATTAATAAAAATAGAATTAATATACAGTAGAATTTAAAATGTCGGCTTTTTGTTTTCTTCCATTTTTTTCACATTATTATTGTTATATGTAACTACATACTTATATTACATATTATATATGTACATTTTGATTTAATAATGTGAAATGAAAAAGACAAATCTGCAGAATTTTAAATTTCCGATTTATACCATTCGTTTCCGCCATCTGAATTTGATTTATTCCAATCTCGACAGTAATCCGACATCTGAATATTCGGCTGTATTCGGAATTCGGATTCACTTCTCACGGTTCGAGCTTTCCAGACGCAATATCGACGGTTCGCTTAGGACGCCTATCGCAAAGAAGACAATCGTTCGCCTTCCAGACATACCTTCTCCAGACGAATGCATTTTGCGCAAGTCCGCGACTTTCTTCGCGTCTTCGAATTCGGAAATTCATTTGCGTGACGAATATCGATCCCATTGAGCTTTCGAATCGCTTGTAGCTCCAATGTGGAGAAGACCCTGCTATTCCCCTTATTGCACGTACTTGCTGTCACGGCGTATTGACCCGGAAACACGTATATTCTGATAACAACATCGGTGCCGATCCCCGTGAGACTTGCAGGTACCGCAGATATGATTCTAGATAATGTTCAGAGATCGCGGTGCTTTCGAGTGTAAGTTTAACGCGATTTCCACCAGATATCTTGGTCACCGAAGCGTTGATCCTTTCGACACGATGCATTCGAGGATTTTCGATTGTCTCCTCTTTTCGTTCTTCAACGAGGGTTACGATGAATCGGACAGAATCGAGGTATAGCTAGTTTTTGCCGTTCACGGACTTTTGATAAACGGCACTGAGAGATTGAAGGCGTTTGATGGATGAATTTGTTCGCTACAGGATATCCGCGGTATGAAACCAACTCGTAAAAAATACATGATTTATAAAAATAGTTTATAGAATTTATTTTCTCCAGGAAAAATATAGTGACAAATTCTTTGATGAATATGACGTTGAATTTCCGCTGAGAATTTTTTAAGAGCTTTAGACATTTTATGCTTATAATTAAGAAGTTTATGACTTATAACTTATTATACGAAAGAGAGATTTTCTTCTTTTAAATTTTTCTTACAAGGAAAGAAAATTCTTACATAACCAAGAGCTCCAATTTTAATAAGCTTTAGATATGTAAAAATATACAAAAATAAGAGGCACATATTTTTTAATAACGCTTCCCGTTAGGGGAGTAAAATTCTCTTTTAAAAAATTGATTTTTTTCTTCTTTACTGAATATCGTCTAAACTGTAAAATATATTTTAAAACGTTATAAATAAAATGGTTTCAAAGTGAATGGTTTCAAGAGTATTTTGTAATAATAAAAAACTGTTTTTACATTTTATTCTTTATAAACAAAGAAATTTTATTTTAAACAGAATTTTTTTATCGTTATTATGAAGTACTGTTAAAACCATTCAACGTTTATGTGAACTTTTAGTAAAACTTTTATTTTTTTTAAATATCTTTTACAGTTTAGACAATATTCAAAAAGAAAAAAATCTTTTTCAAGAGGAAGGAATATTTTTTTCACCGCCTCAATATGCGAAAAATTTATAACAAATATATGTCTTTTAATTTTTTATAAATATAATGCCTTTATTTTTCAACATATCCAAAGCTTGTTAAAGTCGGAGGCAGACACTTAGTTACGCTCTCTTGTTAAATAATCAATGTATGAATAGCTATATATATTCACTCTCTGGTTACAGTCCTATCAAATGATCCATAAAATGCCTTCAAGCATAAAATGTCAAAAGGGTATAAAATTGATTGTAATGTTACTTTACGTTAAACGAACGTTGGAAAAAAAAACTTTATTAAAAAATCGCTATAAAAATTAATTATATACATCGAAAATCTATAACTTCATGGGCTTTATCAACGTGGGTGTGGCTTTAAGGCGCTTACGATTAAATCACCCAAAGCATTGAGGAGCAGTAATAAATGTGCTTTCGTTATTTTTATGGCTACCGATGTTGTCGTAATATTCGTTACGGTCTAAAGCACTTTTGTAATTCCACCCGATCAAACTAGGATATTGAGCTTTTTTTTTTGCGTAAAAGCGATACATCCAAAATATTTTACAAAAATCATGCGAACTTTTTGTCGGAAATATTCCGCTCAAAAACTCGCTGCTCACACGCTTCGCAATTGCGATTTCGATCCAACGCATAGCGACAAAACTTCTATTTGATGAACAAACTTTGCCCTCACGTCCAACATCAAACTTCACAAACAATTAATCCGAGGGATTTCGGAGATACCTCGTGTCCGCCGAGAGTCGCCAACCAGCATCACATTTCCGTGATTCTTCCCGCGATTGCGGTCATGCATGACGCTTTTCATAGGGTAGTAAAATAAAAAAAGGTCATAGGTTGCGAAAAAAAAATAGCACATGGTAATAGATTTTTTTATACATTGAAGATTTAATGGTTGTTTAAATGCCACGACTAATTTTTATCATGTTAATATTTAATTCAAAAATTACAAAAGTGTAATAATAGATTTGTAAAATTTGTTTATATCAAAGATTGAATAAAAAAACTTATAGCAAATCCATCATTATTTTCCATCGTAATTTTAAGCTTAAATTAATTAAATTTATAACTTATGAATTGCATGAAAAACAGAGATTTGCTTTTTATAAATTTTTCTTACAAAAAACACAACCAAATGTTTACCTTCTATTTTCTTTGCATAAATTATGATTAAAAGTAATACGTATAGGTATTCATTGCATAACAAAAATGTTACGATTTATTCAGAAAATAAGGATGTTATTTTTCCTTGCAAGAACATGTTTTCAAATCTTTGTGCATATAGTACATTTTATATGCATTTTTGTTAACCATAAAATATTCGAGCGTTTTACTTTGTTGAGTTACGTTTACACAACGCTAACGTATTATTATAATCGAAGTGATGCAAATCGCTGTTTGCATTTGGAAAACGTTCTATATATTGGTTACTCTATACAAGCAAATTCTTCGGGTGGAAGACGATGAGCCGGGGTCTCGATTCAAGTCAGCGCTTTTGAATTCGTAGACGAATGATAGGACAAAATGTGAGATTGGAATGTCGAATAACAGGCAGTTGTAGGTCCGAGGAGAACAATGATAACAAAAATGCTAGAATAGTTCTGTGTTGAGCAGTGACTCTGTCGCTGCGATGATTCATATTGTCGTAACCATCGATATGCTGGAAAGGTAAATGGGATGAAACTTGAAAGCCATATTACGGTTTTATCTTGAAAGGTATAAACATATATTATACAAATTTTCTTTGTTCTGACAAAAAGCCATACATTACGAGAACATTGCGTACCTTTTATCGAGAAAAGCGTAATCTTCTATACTTGCGTAACGTAAAAGTAGTAGTTCATTTATCAATAATGAAGAGTCTAACAAAACCTGTTGTTATATAAAATTTTATATGCAACGAAGGAAAGAATAGTGAGATAAAAACTAATTAGATTTTAATAATACGTTTATAAAAAATGGACATATAATTTCGCAGAACGTGTTACTATATTCATATTTCGAATTTTATATGCATTTCAGTAGTATAAATGTAAATTATATAAATTATCATACGCATTAAAAATGTTTCTCTAAGAAGGACATACAAAATTATATCTCGACAGTTCCCGCTCTATTTCATATTCCTACTCTTTCTCTATTTTCTGTGTTTACAAAAAAAGATTTAACAATATCATTTTTATTGTAAAGACGCGCCACATAGCGACCTAGATTTGGGATCTTTATGTGTCGAGAGCTGTAACTAAAGTGACCATTCGGTTAACCTGTAGGTATCTCATTCGGTTAGATTGAAGAGATTGGAATTACGATGTGATTCGCCTTTATGAGTGCTCTTTAATTACAAGAACATAAGACGAATCCGCTTACCTTTAGCTTCTAACTGCGCGAAACCGCTTTTTCCCATAAAATTCTACAGTAATATCTTATAATCCCATAGATATTACTAAAAATTGAAAAACATTGTATTTATAAAATTTATTTATTTTTGTAAATGTGGAATATTTAATTGTTATTATTTCTCCAACAGATATTTCTCCGAAATAGAATAAAATAATTGTATTATTCCGAGCTATACTGCAACTGTTTTATTTTAACAAAATGGATCACAATTTTAGAATATTTAGTTAAAAAATTGTCAATTTTGAAAAATATTTTTTCCGAATTTTCCTATATTTCTGCAAATTACTACGTATACTGATAAAATCTTTTTACTTTTGAAAGGTTTAAAATGCGCTTTCTCTCACTGATTCGTTCAATCTGATACGTTCATTTCACACAGTTCATTTATTTCCCTCTAACTTCAATAATAGTTCAATAATTAAATTTCATCTCAGCAATCGCGCTTACGTTCGTACAAACGATATGGGCGTTTGTATCATTTGCGTTTAGATTTTCTCTCTTTTCGCGCGGGTATGTAATTTAGATACGGATGCGATCCTTTCGTATAAAAAGCAGAAGACAATTTGTCGCTCGGTACAAAATTAGGGCAACGGCGTATTTTTTTCCGGTTTTAATTTCTTCCTACTCTTTCCTTCTTTTCAGAGCTCGCTGAAACTTGCCGTCAACAGATCGATCATATTGAAAATTGTAAAGCTAGAAACGCTAACATTTCTCAGTGATATCGATCTGAATTGTCTTTTTTTCCCTTTGTTTTTGTTTCCTGCGCGCGGATCATAATTGACAGCACGATCACTATTGTAACTTTCGAATCTCGAAGCAAACCTCGTGTTTTGTTACCCTCCAGCGTCATTGTTGCACACAAATTCGCATCTCTATATCGTGTCTGACGTTTTCGCGTATACGGGATCTTCTCCGATTACTACTCCCGCTTTGCCGTTTGCGCTTTGTTGCGTAAAGTAATGATGACGGAGAGGTTCCGATGCACAGGTGCAGCAAGCGATGCGACGTCAATCTTCTGCATCCGATGTATCCGACAAGTTATTCTGGGATTATCATCATTTCTACACGCAAATAGGGTGCGTGTGGCGTTCGATTATTAAAGAACGATTTATGAGAACTGATATATATTTCAATCGGCCAAACTTAACAAGTAATTTTCATGAGAAAAGTAATAGTATTGAAACATTTTTTGATCGATTGATTTCGGGAACACACGGTGACAAAATATAATCTTTCGTCTTTAATAGCATCGCAATGTGGGAACTTTATTTAACGAGAGATTCAACGTGGAAATTATTATGAAAATTGTTCAATATTGATTGATAATATATCTTGAAACTAATAAAATTATTTACTACATTTCTATCTTAAGGATTATAATGTTAGAACAAGTATTATTATCTACAGATTCACGTCCTCTATTTCTCGCTACAAAGTTTGTTAAGTCCGCAAGGATTATAATCCTAAAAGTTGCCAGGGAGTGCCATCCCTGTATAAAATTCATTCGATATGGCTTAACCGCGCCCCAATGGAAATAATGTATTCGATGTTTTTCCGGAACAGCACTTTTACGAAGTCTCTGTGTCCCGTCTGAATTCAATTTGCGACGGCCATTTCTGCGCGCGCGCATAGGAAGAGATTCATCAAAATTTCATTCTTACTCGCTTAAACATAAAGCGAGAGTGTACCGCGTATAATTATCAAGTCGACCGTGTAATAATGGCGGGAGTAACGGGTGTTATTGTCCCCTTTTTCATGTCTCTTTTCACTAAACTACCAACGAAGTTGCTAAATAGATTAACATGTTCCACACGAGCCTTCCCTCGACTCAGCGAAAATGTATCTGTCCGCTCAGCAGCGTTTTATTACGCGAAGCGCGACTTTTGTTTAAACGTCGACTTTGTTAAAACTGTACAAAATTTTTCTTGCTGTATTAGGAAAAGTATAATAAAAAATTAGCTCTATCTTAATAATATCTATTAATTTTATACTAGAATAATATTTTACATTTTCGTTGTATAATATTACAAAAGGTGAAATATTATTATTAGAGTCATATTATTCATATAACAAAAGGGAACTCACTAGAATTTATGATCGCGTTATAATATTCTTCTCTATTTCAAACACTGACCAATGTAAAGAATGTACCAAAATTGTAGTACATTTAAATATTTCATTATATTGTCTTATTTTAATGATAGTTTCTTTAATATGAAAGTAATTACGAGAGATTTATATCATATGTCGTTCAAAAAAAATCGTTTAAACTGAAAATGCGAAGTGAAACGCAAGAATTTAATGTCGATTCAATATACATCAAATCTCGTTATCAGCAGACTTTAATCATGTTACCTCATTAAAGAGTTTAATTAACAGCAAAGCGTTAATCATGGAATCCTCATATTTCAATATCATTAAGTAGTGGAGAATTGCGCAGCTAACAGTTCATTTCTGTTTCTGTTATCTCTCTTTTTACAAAAATTATAGCTAATTTTTTTCATGTCTGTCTCGTAGAAGTTCATTGCTATCATGTGTAGCAATTTATAAATATTATTCATTGCATACTTTGCCAATAAAAGCTAATTAAATTTTTATTTACAAACTCAATGGAAAATGGCTGCGTATTTTCTACGCTTACAAATTACAATTTTATTTGACGAACGTACAACTTTCAAAATTAAATAATTCTATAATTAGGTCAATCATTCAGTCTCTTTGCAGCGAAAAAATTAACTTAACGTTCTTTAAAGAAATATGTAATTACCAAAAATGCACATTGGGTGCGTTTTCTCGCATATTCACCATTGAGTAAAAAATAAATTTTTGCAAAATTTAATATCCTTTGACTTCACCGAGAATTGTCGTTAGCAAGCTGTTTTTGCGAAACTCCTGCAAAATAAAAAAAAAGAGAGAGAGAAAGAAAAATAACAAGAGCTGCGAAAAACGTTCGCTCTTTTTGGTGAATTTCGTTTTCGGGCTTTCGTATGTACATCGCTGCCATTAACGCAAACTTCGTGGAAATTCGATATTTCGCCCAGAAAATTTACCAAATTCCGTTTGCCAAAATCCAATAGCAATTAACAAATACGGGAATATTCATGCGTGAGCACGCACCGAAAGAGACCGGACATCGAGGTATTCTTGACAGATGACACTCCGTGCATGCCGAATAATTCATATCGTATCACTTTTTTTTCGACGCTCATCATTCCATATCCATTTCAACGCGTGATGAATCTTCGGTTACCCGCAGTATCGATAATGCCATTAGGTTTTCAATATGATCCATATATGTTTGCCAGAAACTCGTAAATAATCGCAGTGGAGGTAACCGGTACGAGAGAATAACATCGCGAAGCGCTAATTGGCAGAATGTGTTTGCAACATACCTTCAAAAAAGTGCGACAACATACGAGAATGTATCGAACTAGTTCGGAAAAATATTGAAGGTAAAAGTAAACACAAATTCGCAAATTTTTTTTTATATGCAAGTGATATGCGTTTTCGTCAGAGACAGACTGATATCGAGTAAAGTAAAATAACATGCCTACGTTTAGGTGTTACTTTTTAGAAATACTGTACGCATTAAATAAAATCCAATTTGCATTTAAAATTAATAAAATCGATGACAGGAGACGTAGCAAATCTATACATTGTCATATATTATAGCTTCAATGATCGAACATTAAAAATGGAGATTTTTTTCCCAAACAAAAACTTGATAATATTAATGCTGCAAATTTCTGTAGATAAATTCGTCTTATATCTACATTTTCATCACAAACATAAAATCAAATCGATGAAATCACGAAAAGGGAGAATTTATTTATAAGGTATAGGGAAAAGTGGAGGAATTGCAAATATAGGTTAAACAATGCAAACTATACTACTATAATATAATATTAAAGAAGATTTTTTTTTTCATTTTTCTCTTAATATATTTGCAGTTCTTTCACTCTTCTCTATCAATTTAGATTCTCAAGATCACATTACGACGTTAGCAAAATGATTTGTGACTAAGATATATAGAACAGAAATATAGAATAGGACGTGTTCTCGTCACCATTTACTTGTTCAGTTATATTGTGGGGACCCAGAGATTAATAGCTTCGAAACTCGAAAGCCCTACCGGTTATTCCGCTCCCGCGAATTGTCACGAGGGTGGGAAACCGAAGTTAGTCGTCGGTAAACCATAAAGTGGAAAATGTTTTCGGATATTTGTTCGCACCGTCCATTTCACTTAGCCTGGATGCCCGCAGCTTATCCGGTGAGTTATACCATGGAACTTGGCGACGATTTTTATGTCGACCCGATCTGTCGTCCGTGTTTCTCAAGTTAAGTTTAGCAGTACGTAAGTTAGATCGTAAGAACTCGACTTCCAGGCAACTGGATTCGACCATGAACACACCAATAAATTTCGCAAAATACCACACGTTTCATTCTCTCTCTCCCTCTCTCTCTCTCTCTCTCTCTCTCTCTCTCTCTCTCTCTCTCTCACTTAAATTCTGCTCTTATTCAGCTGTAGATGATAAATATAAAATAATAGAACACAATTGATAAAAATACGCGCAAAATTAAATAAACCTTACATAGAAAAATTAATATTCCGACAACAGATCAATCCTTTTCAGAATCAATTCTTTTTAGGTTCTTCGAATTTGCATAAAAATCGTATAACATCATTTAATTCTTATGTAACTTGCGAAATTAATATATTTGTAGTTTAATAATTGCTCACCATCTATACCGCGATTCCCTAGAATCTGATTATCGTCATTCCACTTTTTTAATTATCCTCGAACATAATCCTAATTGTTTATTACGTTGATACAAGACAAGAAAATACATTATATAACGTAAGCGACGAGTAAACGTTTAAATATTTTGCAATTTCGATGTAAATAGCAGACATTAGTCATCCGTTCACGTTTAGGACTAATTCCGCAATCAGAACGCGGGC
Organism: Acromyrmex echinatior; assembly: GCF_000204515.1. Next base: position 78,358 of record NW_011626762.1, on the reverse strand, counting down.
CAATATGCCGGAATTAACTCCAGCGTTGTAATTCGAATCGGGGAGATGAAAGGATTATGCTGCGCGGAGGGGGAGTAAGTACTGATTGAATAGAGACGGAATGACGTCACGCTCGTCGTGGTTGTAGCATTTAATCCTGCTTCTTGTTCGTGCAATAGAGCGGATCACTTGAAAGTGCTCATTACCGGAAGTTTCGAACGCGGACGGGTATGAGTGTAACGCGAAACCGCGAGACGATTATTACATTCGCGAGCTGCGTGACGTGGCGCGATGCGCGAATACGCGATCGGATCACTCTTGTGTATCCTTCACATCCTCCCGCATTGTGGCCATCTCAATGTTGATCGAGGGATTAACTTTCGTAATATGTTTTTCATACACATATATATATATATATATATATATATATATATATATATACATATATCCGTCGCCAGCGTGGTAACGAAATTTCCGGAATTTGCGACGGATTATTAGCCAAATTCCAAACGCTGGCCGTCGAGAATGCTTGCGGCCTTTCGCTGTTGCATCCGCGAACGAGTTCGACGCGACTAAATGCGTTGGAGAGCTTCCAGAAGTTCGCTCCATCGTTATTATTATATTTCAGGTACGCGCACACGTGTGTTTGCGGGAGTACGTGTATATATGCCCCGGTTAAAATCAACGGATTATACCACGGCTATTTTCCATCGCTCGCGATAACCGCAGCGTAACGCGATGCATAGCCAATGAGCAATCGATACGCCGACATGCGATCCCTTCAGATACGATTGCTCTACGGATGCTCTTAATCCATTAAGGCCATCTGCACTCGTAATACATGATTGCCGCTACTTGCGTTTGCGTAACATTTGCATTTTTTTATGTGAGTTTTATATAAGTAGTTACAGAAACCAGCGGACGCTTAGAGAAGTTGCGCAGTTATTTTGCCCAGTTAAAGAATATTGTTGCAATTTAATTCTTTGCCTTTTTTCTCTGCATGCACTGAAAGTATATTATTCCCATATTCTGAGTTTTTCAGATGCGAAGATTTAGATTCTCTACAATTACTATCTACACGGAAAGAATTTTTTCTTAAAATTTATCCTGAAAATATGGCTGTCATGGAACAATATTTCGAAGAATATTTTAATGTAAACCTTTCTCATTCGTTAATAAAACTACGTATATAAAATAAGTATAAAATAAATTTGATCAATTTTACTGAAGTGCATAGTAAAAATCTTTAAAATATTGTCGGGGTAAATTTTAAAAGGAAATTCTCTCCGTGTATTAATAAAATTAGTAATTAATGAACTGATAAAATAAGTATAACTTGAAAATCAGATTGGAATCTCGATTAAGAAAAAAAATAATCACTTTAATTTATAGTAATTAGAGTGTATTATATTTATTTACAGAAAGCGGCTAAAAGTACAATCATTTATTATTACAAGCAAATGAGAATTTGAATGACATATGGCATCGTCTAATCTTCGGCTTGCGTAATATCTCATGCCTGTCCGACAGAGAAGCATAGCGTAAATGACCTCCGACAGTGCTCCAAGCAAACGTCATTACATCAATTAATTGTGACAGTCACTGATAATGAAGCGTGATGTAATCGATTCAGTCTTGAATCAATCGAATCGAAAATTTTTCACTTTATCTAAGAAAACGAAAATTACGATTTTCCAGCAATGGAAAGCTTTTTCCGAATAAAATTTATCTTTCTTTAAAATTTATATATAAAACAATATATTTCCTCGACTCTTGATCACTGAGAAAAATTCCACAGTTTCTCTGCTGGACTTTTTTTTAAGTACCGAATTGTACGTTTGTCCGCGCAAAGTGAAAAATACGCGAGAATCGTGCGAGCGCGAAATTCTTTAAATGAGATACTCGTCCGCGCACAGGAAAAAGCGAAACGTTGAAAGAGAGTTCATGGAACTTCTTTCCTCAAAAAGAATTCTGAGAGTAACGGATGTCCCAAGTTTCACTTCAATTCCTGTGTATTTCTTACTTTGCATGAACATCGACGTGAAAAAGTGCCGCATTCGCGGGCGCGGACCTCCATCTTCAGCAGTGCAACTGTTGATAGAATCGGACGGTCAATCATTATCTTGGGGAATTGTCTTGAAACTATGCGGGGAAACTGGGAATCGATAGGATTGCGTTGTGTCGACTCAGTTCTGTCGTCGCCAGTCTAGATTGCATACCAGCAATTCCCAGCATTTGCAGAAGCAAATGGGATGCACCGATTTAAGATGGATGAATATAGTGACCGACAAGCACAAAACATGCTCTCTCTCTCTCTCTCTCTCTCTCTCGAATTCAATTAATTAAAAGTCTCTCGCTTATACTGCTTTCCCGTACATTGTATTTAATTTCTGAATAAGCGGTATTTTCATTAAGTGCAATGCTCAAAAAGGAAAATAATGTCATATTCGATCGTATTTGATATTAATTAGGACAATATACCAAAGTCAACAGCTTTTGTATTAACGCGCAGAAAATGAATGCCTCATTAATTTCTGTCAATCAATCAACAATATCCATATTTAATTGAGATTGTTTTTCATTGGAAAAGAAAAATTCCGAGCATGTGACATTTAATTGCATGACTAAATAATCATTGTATGAATGCTCTTGCTGGCTGTTTGCGATAATAACTAACTATTATTGTCCGGCAAATGAAATTCGTTCCACACTTGGGTGAAATTATTTCACGGAAGCTTAACATTTAGGGATATCGTTGCTAAGAAGAGCTTTCTGTTAACTGTTTAACACTCCTACCTCTTTTATCATCGTAAATTCATTTCTTAAGGAATTAATCCAAAGTAACTTTCTCCCCCCCCCCCCCCCTTCTTCATTCCCTCTCTCTCTCTCTTTCTCTCTCTGCAAAATTAATTCCAAGTAAGTCAGCAGTTCTCGGCGAAACTTCCGACATTGAAATATCTCACTTTTTCTTTCTACTTGGCAAGCGAATGGCGAAAGGTTCAAACAGTATTCCATTACAACTCCATCGTTCAGGAATAGCTCTATCAGCTAGTGCACTATTGTTATTTTCAAGATAGAATGTCTTTTCACCGGACAAAAGTGGCAATGCAGAAAATTTACATTTAAATTTTAGATTAGCCGGAGTTAATATTTTCAAAAACAGGTTATTTCATCTTTCATTTTCCGGTGAAATACCTATGGAAATATTTTTTAATTGTCCGATATTAAGCATAGACAATGTGTTTCAATTATTATTTTGCATATGTGCATTATTTATTTCTCTTTTAAATTAAAACTATGTTAATTAAAATTGTAATTTTCTTTCACAAAACCAATAAATGTTAAAACAGGATTGTAAATTCAAATATCTGACGTTGCGTGTTTTGAAACGAAACCATTCTAAAACAAAATTGATACTGCGATTCGATTTATTTTAATCTAAAATGGAACAAATTTAATAAAATAAGTGAACAAATTTAATAAAAAGTACTTGAATTATGCATAACATCGTGCATAACACATGCAAACATTTTTATAACACAAATTATTTTTTGTTGAAAAAAATGTGGCTAATGGAAAATATTAAAATTTCCAACTATTTAAATCCGACTTTATGAATTTTTAAATATTAAAATCAATTAAAAAAATGGAAGAACGAAGATATCATATCCTACGTATATTTCTCTATGTGGGAGATTCTTTAACAATAAATTCTATAAAAATATATAATTTTATTTAATCTACATAAATAAATAATTAATTTTAAATATACGATTAAGAATTAAATAGATTAAATATAGGTTTTGAGCATCAACACTTCGAATTGAAAAATATCATGTATCAAAGGGAGAATAAAAATTTCGCGAGCGTTCCGGTCGATCGTCGCGTTTTAACCGGTTGTAACTTCACCGTCCATCGGTCGAGCAGCTGGATCCGTGAGCTCACATGAATTTGCCCGGAGAATAGAATTTTCGATCAGCTGCTATGTGGTGTCGGCCGTCGTGCCTGTCAACCACTTGTCGTGCCGCTTGTCGTACGAATCTGCAAATCGCATTTTACCGGTTCCGCATTCTATGCGCGATCACCCAGTGCATCGCTCTCGTAACGATGAACAACGAATGCATGCAACTGCGCATGCCAACCAAACGGGGAAAAACACTTTTGATGTTTTGCCGATATCGTCGTACTTTTCCTTTATTCAGAAAATATCCATGCACGAGCCTTCGATCGTATCCAGGTTTATGATAAAACCATGGCCAAAAGAAACAGTTGTGAGATATGTATCGGTTTACTTTCATATTGCATTTATACGAAAGGCTCCTATTCGGTTGTCAGATAGTTGCAAAAATCGTTAAAAAAGACTTTACTTTCAATATCGCGATCACACACGTATCATATTTCTTCTATTCTATAAAAGAAAAAAATCAATTATTAAAACATTAATTAAAAAAGAAAAATATGTTTACATACGACATGTGCATATATTTTTTGTAGAATTTTTAAATAAAATTTAGAATTTTTTTCGAAGATACATATATATCTAATACATTTTCCCATAAATTGCATGCTTACAAAATTTATTGATGTTACATTATAATTAGTATTTTATTGATCTTTTCATATTACCCTTTTGAAATGTAAATAATTTCAAAATATAAATTTCGGATGAAAATATATATATATATATATACACACACATATATTGATTTTATGTAATATTATGTGAAACTTTTATAAAACAAAAATCATAAATTTCTCTCTCTCTCTCTCTCTCTCTCTCTCTCTCTCTCTCTCTCTCTCTGAAATCATATTTGTTGCTGCAGATTATCTATCTTAATATTGCTTACTTAATAAATCAGCAACTGTAAAATTTGTGCACAAATTATGCACAGGAACGCCTCACACGCATGGTTACCGTTAAATTGGTTGGTGTATTAATAGCTACTATTTATGATACTCGATCCCGAAATCCATTATCGTCGCGTTTACGCAACAATTGCGATGTAATTAGTCTCCATACATATCTAAGTAGATGGTTACAAACGGCATTCAAATATGACATCAACACAATTTCCTATAGGATTGTATCCATGGAATATTTTGGATATTACTCTGCCTAAATGTCACTGTTCACAAACAATCAGTTTAAAAAGCATCGTTCTGTTAACAAATAGCAACGTTCGTTTACTCCTATGTTATTAATATCAATTTTTTATCGATTACAAACGACTGGAGTCGTGTCATCTCAAAATGCATGGCACGACGAATATGTTCAATTAGCAAATGGAAATCGATCGAACAAAATGTTAAGTACGATCAAAGTGCTAGATTACACTACAGATCGTTTCCGAAAAATACACTTTAAAGGATCTTGATTAACAAATGATGGTCGCGTGTACTTACTAATAATTTCTCGCTACTCTTTAGTGTATAAGATTGAATATTTCAGTTTCAATCGAGTCGATTATTTGTAAAAATATGCAATATTACAAAATGCAAAAAGTACGATCTTCATCTTAGAAATATAATTATATTAATTCTAAAATTTCGGAAATTATAAAAACACCTCTTTTTACATATAAAACTGTTATGCATATATTTATTATCTCAATTTTTCGTTGCGCTTTATTTCGAAGTAATTTTGCAGTCAGTGGAGCTGACACGAGAGATAGTACATGCAATTTTATTTATTTCAGATTTTTAAATATTATTTTACTAAGTATATAATAGTATTTTATATATAGAGTTAGCATTTATTTTAAATTGGGAATATTGAATATTTTCTCTTTAGATGGAAAATTAATAAAATTTTCTTAAAAATATAGAATAATAATATTATATAAAATATGAATTTTTCACTTTACTTGTCGTCGTCAACCAGTTTAAGATAAAACAGTACTGTTATAAAATTCATGATATAATGCCAGAATATCTAGAATTTCGTGGCTCGCGTGGTTATATGAACAATCAACTTGATCTGAAAATCGATACTTGACATCAGTCAGAAAAATTATTTGTGCCGACTATATTGCAGCCTGCGTTTCATGTATACATAATGGAGTATCTGAAAAGTCTCGAAATTGATTCAGGAATGCTTAATAGGATCTTTCCATCAGTTAGTCGCCCCACATTATCGACGACATCGATGTTGCCCTCGTTAATATTGTATTATACCATAATACAGCACGTCAAAGTTATGTTGTGTTTGAGTCAGTTTCAAGTTCCGCACGAGAAACGTGCAACGACTTCCGGCAAATCGGTTCGTATATTATTTATTGGAGTAACCTATGGCGTCGTTCTTCTTCGGAAATAGATTCCGGTACTTTAGTTCAAGCTTTCCGTAACAAGAAATATTCACGAATCCTTTTCCTTTGACTTTGATGAATATCAGTAGGTTTTTGGGACAAATGAGAGTTAGTTTACTAAATACCTTTGTTTCCCCCCCCTCCCATTAATACATTCTAAATTAAAAATTAGAATTGCAAAGTTTCAATATTATATTTTTGATGAGATAGAAGAGTTGTAGTTCTATTATAAAATGTTTCGATTTATAAATCAAAATTTCACTGTAACAAAAATTTGATTGAAATGTATCGAACAAAAAATTTTTATTAAACTGTACTAAAACTATAATTTTGCACAAGTTAAATTAGTCAGTTGGTATAAACAAATATTTTTGTTATCTACAAAGCTGAAAAATGTATTTCGCAGAAGCAACTAAATTTTTTGTTACAGTATCAAAATCGAAAAGCAAGACAGTTCGCAAAGGTATAAGTCGAAAAGTATTCGATTTCGTCTGTCGTGTTCGGGAATAGATTAGCGAATGTCAGAACTGAATGCGAAATGCTCTTTGAAGATTCAATGAAGGATGATAGATCCGGTGGATTGCGGTAATTCCTCGACAGCCGCTTGAAAGTGCGCGAACAGATGCACGACTTCTCTCTCGAATTTTCCCCGTGACTATGCAAAACTTTAAAATTCTAAGATCGGAGAAGCGTTCCTCAACTTCTTCAGTTTAAAATCAAACACAAAAGAGGGAGAGAGACATATAAACAAGGTGATGAAGTTTATCTTCTAACCATATATTAATTAACTGGTAGTTTTAACTGTATATTCTATGAAAAACAAAGAATAAAAAATGAAGAAAAGGCAGAACTAAAACTCAATAATATTTTGTACTCTATTTCATGTACAAAACTATGTGATTTATTTTTGTTAAAGGTAGAGGAATACCTTGACATACTTTCTCGATTGCGGTTTAACTTTAGTTTGAACCCAACTGGTGCAGAACTTTTTTGATACACATATTTTATAAGACATGTTACATACCGAAGATAGTAAAGGGGAGGGGAAGAGAGAGAGAGAGAGAGAGAGAGAGAGAGAGAGAGAGAGAGAGAGAGAGAGAGAGAAAGAAGCTGTGGAATTCCCACATTGATAAATTCTGTTCGAGTCTTCGAGTACGCGTTCAAGAATTTCATATATTATAGTTTTCTTGCGTAATACAATTTGTCCGATCCAGTAAATACATTTTACGTTAACCACTTCTATTTAACGAGAAATATACCGAGCAGTCGTCATTAATCATTTTAATTGTTTAGATTAATACTATATTACTTATGTAAAAGATAGGATTTTGAAATCTTTTGATAATACCTTTTTCAATAATTGTATCCTACAGACTGATGAAATATTTGATTTTTCATTATCTTTTTTATCTTCGTAATAATTCATTTACTTAGTCCTTTTAGTGAGTAGGAAACGTTGGTACACTTTTAGTGTTAACAATCAAAAAAAATGTATAGAAAGATTTTTACGAGATTTGAAAGCATTGAGAATCACTGCATCACAGAATTTAATCTACTTGGTCATTTCCATAACATCGTCTATAAGCTCTCCACTTGCTTCGTATCTCATTGATCGCTTTCTCCGAGATCGATATGTGCCACTACCGAGACGAAATCTAATCCGAGTATTTCGCGCGCTTAATTAGTCGGGACCACAATATTCGCTATAATATGGAGACTACCCCAGACATAGCATTTCGCTAGTCAGCATCGTCGCTATGTTTTGCCACTGTTGTTTACGACTATGCGCAGTAGTCGTCGTAGAATGTCCTGGATTTGTGGACAGCATTCCATACGTACCGAGTTACAGTGATCGAGATTTAACGCAGCGCTTTAATCCAAAGCAAATGTAACTGCGTATATTTAAACGGTTGTCAGTACCGGATATTCTCCATAATCTCGAATAATCTGTGTTGACGAGAACTATTATCTGTCCACATATCACACACGATCGTGCTCTTCTCTCGGTACTGTCACTGTATATTCTCTCTTTCTCTGTCAATATAGATAATGCAACAAATTCCACTCGGAGAATATTTAATAGCAAAAGTTAGATGCCATTTTTTTTTAAATTATAAGGTAGATAACAAAATTTAACTTTACGTGGACTTAGCAGAAAGTTAATAGGAAATTAACTATCGAGATAATCATAATAACTTTGAAAATTCTTTGTAAGTTACAATGAACCTTTCATGAAATAAGTTTCTCTTAGGTATGCAGCTCTCTTTCCATAAGATAGTGTGTCAATAATGTAGAGCATTGACACTTATTTGAGACGAACTAGTCGGAGACAGGCTAGAAGATATCAAGATGCGATATCAAGATATTTCGCATGCTAAAGGGAGTGCAAAGGAGACATTCCGTCTGGCACTTGACAGCGCGTTATATGAAACACGCATTACGAATAGTGTCTTACAGAGGGAAGAAAACTCCCTCTACGCGAATTTCGTACGAGACGCGCAGAAATAGAGTACCGAATAAGTGCTGAATCAAAGTTTCAGATTCAACCGAGCATGTTGCTCGTGAACTCGAAGCACGTGCACAACCCTTCCGGACAAGGCGTAGAACTATTCGGAATCGCATTCTCAGAGTAATAAAAAAAAAGAAGATCCAAGAGAACGAGAAGATTAGATAAAAATAAAAAATTCTTGCTAAATATTAAAGAAATTGCCATTTATATGCATTCAATGTTTATATAAGAAAAGTAGATTTATTTTGGATGATCAAATTCTTTAGTTGATATTATTTGAGATAGAATTAATATAAAATTACGTCCATAATTTTTCATCACTTTAATTTTGTTATATATACTAATGAAAATCACTGCTTAAATGAGAATGATAATTATTTATTTAAAAATAAAATACAATCGCAAGTTGTCCCGGGAATTTTTATTGATTTTTCTATATAGTAATTATAGAGTTGATTAAAAATGATTCTCAGATGTAACATTATAAAGAGCTATTATTTATATAGACTTATAGAGACTACATTGTCTAGTCTCAGTTATTTGATTGATCAATGGAATAACATAATGATTAAACGTATAATGATTGTATAACATGCATTTAACTCCATTTATACTCTTCAATTAATGAACTAAATAATTCAGAATAGTTCGTTAAATAACGAGAATGTTACAAAGAGTAATTTAGAATCGCGTCAACCCTCTATGATTTCATTACCTACGGATAAAGCGTCAGTATTCCCTTAAATAGAATTTCATCAAATATGTCTAATTTCTTTTATCTAATGATCAAATAATAAATTAATTATTTCATAAACGTATGCTTCCTGCAATAAGTTCGTAGCTTCTCAAATCTCAGATAAAAAGTGACAAAATACTTCCTCTCGGAAATGAAGTACGCGGAAAGAACGATTTTGTCGAAGTATTTAAAATTTAGCTAGATACACATGTGAAAAGAATTTTATTGAATCATCAAAATAATTATATAAGAATTCTCAAATTGATTGCTAGAGCATCAAAACCTTTCGCCCTATTATCATCATGCTTGAATCTCTCTTACAACTAATACGACGATCCAACACAATTATTTTAATAAAGTTGAACAAAATTATTTTCAGATTAGTATTTACACTTTTAGATACATCAAAGCAAAATCGTTCATTCGCGTTAACTTCTTCTCAAAGTATTTCTGCCCGCTTGGCTCTCTGATTTAGCTTCCATAGCTAATCGCTGTCGCTCATCAACGTTTGCACGACTCGTGCGAGTGTCCACGTAGCCAGGTGTATCCACCGTGGCGGGACCGCATTCCGACGATTCCGTGTTCTGCGTTACGCGGTGACACAGTATATATTGACTGAGGGTGGATTGTGCGCCCCCGACTGATTTGGCGCGGCTGCGCAATTCTGGGCCCCGCAGGCGGCCGTCGGTCTCCGTATACTCATTGCTTTCCCTGCGTATGTATCGCACGTAGCACGTTCGCGCGCGAGTCGTGCCTCGTCCTGCTTTGCTTCCCCGCGAGGACTAGCTGCACCGCCGC
>NW_011626762.1:4139-67835 GCF_000204515.1 Acromyrmex echinatior | reverse complement strand
TCTACTCGCGGCTCCACGTTCCTTCCTTTCTCATCGTTCCGTCTCGATCGCTCTTTTCTTCCGCTGGACCGTCTTCTGGACATCCGTCGTACCGAGCTACTCGTGATTACACACGTGTACATGAGCTAGAGATAGTACTAGACGGGGCGATAAAAACATGTCAATGACAGGCCCAGTACAGGACGACGTATCGATACGTCGGTGCCGGCTCGCGACGAGATAACGCGCGCGAGATTACGGAGTGCGCGAAATCGGCGCGTGAATTCGACGCGCGCGGCGGGAATCCATCAGAAACGTACGAAAGTGGGTAACGTGAGGAGCGCGTATCGGTGGTAGAAGATAAAAGAACCGTTTCCGTGTGTTTCCTTGTTCTCGGTAAACTGTATAACCAGTCTGTAACCGGAAAGACAGTGACACGACGAATCGTGGTGAATCTCCCAGTGACGTGTGCACCTGTGTCTGTAGGTGTGGACGACGTCCGTTGGTCAGCGTCGGTGGTCAGTGGAGATAAACGTCCACTCCCGGGCTCGCCGTGTGTGTGTGTGAGAGTGTGTGTGTCGACCGCGCACGACAGTTCCGACCAGCGGGAGGTCGACCGGAAGCGGTAAACTAGGTGATACCGTCCGTGGGGAACCGGTAGTGGCAGCCTGGTAGTGGTCTGGGTCCGTCGTCTATATCGGACCGGCTAGTTTATGTGATGAACGTGGTTTAATGGTTGATCCGCTAAAACTCTTCTGGGTTATTACCAACAGCACCTACCTGGGTATGTCCGAGATCGTGGAAAGAGTCGACCACGGGGAAAGTGGGGCACAATCACACGTCCGTTTGTTCATGCGAGAAGAGTAGTTCACCAATTCAGTAACGTGTAAATGTGGCCGCAACCACTGCTGAAGCGTAATCTGAGAGTATTGCCGTGTCAAGAATTTCATTTTGTTGCACTTCGTGCGATGGTTTCTCGTTTTCCCTTCAACGACGATTCTTCAGTATCGTACAACAAGCGTGTTGACAGTGATATCGCATGAACAATGTGATATTTTAAGGAGATCTAGCTCTACAGAAGAGAAAAACTCTTCGTTAAAGATGAACTTATTATTTCTCTTCATATTTTATATACATGAAAAGAAGAGTTTTGCTAATATATCTAAAAATTTAACAATACACAGATCTGAATGTAATTTTGTAGGTTTCTCATGAAAATAATTATGAGAATGTTTAAAACGTTAAATAAAAGGCAGTAAAAGGGTTTAACATTCTAGGAATCAGTTTGAGCGTTTTAATAATTATTTTGATAAGCCAAACAAAATTATTTTCAGGTCTATAAGATTATAATTGAAGATTCTAGATATATTTTTGACAAAGTCGATTGTCGTTCAAAGAACTTTGCAATTGTCAAAAATATATCTAGAATCTTCAATTACTGATTATTGATTTCTTCTAATAGGTCAATACTAATTAAACGAATATAATAATGTCAGTCAGACAAAGCTATTTTTAGGCAATTCTTCGATCGTAGGCCCTTACAATTTTTATAGCAGAAATCAGAACATACAATATTTGTTACGGATTGTAACGCAAAAAAATAAGCAAAGCAATAAAAAGTTAGATAAAGATATCTTTAGGCATTTTTTCGACGACGGATTCTTGAGAGAGAGAGAGAGAGAGAGAGAGAGAGAGAGATTTATAGTAGAATTATATATACGAAACACAATGTTTGTAATGGAAAGTTCGTAAAGTAAGCAAAGTAATTTTTTAATGAAAGATCATTATCAATGAGAAAATCGTGCAATATAACTAGTATGAAACTAGTAAGTATATATATTTGAACCTCCGTTATACGTTTGATCCTAGTAATCCACCTTCCCGTTATACCGCGTTTCGTAACACGATCCGTAACAACGACAACACAGGGATGTTTTTGCACGAGCGGATCAACAAAAACAACTCCGTAGGAATTTCGCGGAAGTGCAGAGTGGTATGGACGGAAACTGACGGGACAGGACCCGTCGCTTTGTGAAATTCGTTACCACATGTCATCGATTTCGTTTTTTATTCAAGGAGAGCAGCGGTGTCAAGAGCAGTGACAAATCCTAGCGTCCCTAAAAGCGAGACTGTATTTCGAAAGAAAAAGAGAGCTTGTGTGGGATATTGTCGAGGAGGAGGACGTGAGAGAGAGAGAGAGAGAGAGAGAGAGAGAGAGAGAGAGAGAGAGAGAGAGAGAGAGTTGATGATTCCATGAGTTTGATTATTCGTTCGATTGCGAAACTGCAAAAATTCGTTGCAAGTGCGAAACAATGGCACGATTCAGCGATGTGAATTTTAATGAAAGATACGACGTCGCTCGCTCTCGCGAATTTTGCATGTGCGTCACGCATGCCGACAAATTGCTCGTACACGAGCTGATGAATTAATATGCTCGCGGGTGTGTGAAAAGACCGTGTTTGATTTGAAAATTTAGAAAATTTAGCCAAGCCTTTATTTTCGCCGTTAAATCCGTACACACTTCACGATCGCCAAGTGCGACTTCTTTATTCATCTGCGTTATGATTATTGAGTTTTCGTTAAATATATCCTGGAAATTACACAAGAGGACGAGAATATAGAGGCTACAGTCCATTTCCTCCAATTATGTTGCTGTAATGTTTCCAACTGTAACGACCAATGAAAGTTAACGATGCTCTGAAATGATGGTCCTAGCGCGACAGAACACAACAGAAATGCTTTACGAAATTCGCATTTCCGCAAATTCATTTCGGTATTCGCCCCGCATTTCGTGTTCCCATTAATGCTAAGTCACTAACTTATATTAAATCTTTGTCTTGGATTGCACTAAAGGATTGACGAAATAATAAGTTCCACATCTCAGACAATTAAGAGTTCCCCAAGATGTCTCTTAACAAGAACGGAAGTTACGATCGTTTCTAATTTCACAGCAATTTCGTAGCAATTTCACAACAAGTTCTCAAGTGTTGCCACACGGAGAAATCAGTATGGATGGTCCTGAGCGAGAGAACATAACGCGTTTCATGACGTTTGGCCAAATTAATTCCAAGTAACGGTCATTTCGTGTCTCTCGTTTCCTCGACCCGAATACAGATTGATGTTGAATCTCCGTGTCGGATTGCCAACAGGTGATCAACGGGTTAACGAGCAAAGAAGCGTTTAAACTCTAGACGGAAGGCATTTCGCCAGTCTTCGCCTTTCCACGTAGCCACGAAAGTTGGCAGATTATCCGAACTTTTTTCTCGTTTCGTAGCAAGTCATTACTGGATAACTGTTTATCCGTTTGAAAGAGGAATCACAGAATTACCACACATTTCTAATAGAAATTCATCTTACTCCTCTCTCTCTCTCTCTCTCTCTTCTTTTTTTGTCCATGAACATCCGGCTACAAGATTCACAGCGGCAAAAATACTAGGTTACCATCGCGTTTAATCGCGCCGATGGTTATCTTGACAGAGAGCTTCTTTATAGGAATCCACAGTACGGACGGGAACTAAAATTTAAGCACGTCTTCCATTTAAATTCGACCGATAATCGTGCCCGACGTTAAGCCATCCTAAATTTTCAACGCTTATAGCGTACAACTCGGGCTTACCTTCTCGCGCTTAGCGAGAATGACCGGGACATATCGTTAATTGCCGAGAAACAAGGAAGCGAAGGACATCCTGCACTAAGTGTGAGAATTACCAAGATTAATCGTAGGTAAATTTTATGTAAAAGCTGTCGTCTCTACAGCAGAGGCTTACAAATAAAATGTAGCTAAACATCGTCAAGTTCTATCAACGTATAACACTGAAATGAAAATATAACGATCGGATTTTTTGATCCTGAAAATGGCTGCGCGAATTTTTTTTCTACCTGCCCCAGTTCGGAGTATGTGATATTTTTGTACGACTCGAAACGAAACCCCGCTCGAAGTAGCTTACTCGGTTCCGCACTTTTGTTATTTCCTTTTTTCTTTTTTAATTTGTAAAACTCGTTCGGTCGAGATCGAGGTGAATTCGCTGGTGTAAAGTATGGTCGAGATTACGAGTATTGGTGCAGCACTAGTGCGGCACTACCGATCAATAGTTTGAGTACAATACGCTTTCCTCGGTGAATCCGCGAGTCCTCGCAATTCTGAAAGGTCAGGAAAATTATGTCGGCGACAGCAAAAATTTATCGGCGTCACAAATTAAATTAACGTTGGTCTTTATTCTCCACGTCTCTACGTCGAGACAGAAACAAGACACTCATAATGACTACTGAAGATAAGAAATTTGTGCCACACTAGCGAACTAAGATTTCTCATTTATTATTGACTGTTAGTACTATACAACAAAAACATTCTGATAAAAATTTCATTTTTTATAGCAGTTACTAAAAAAATAAAACTGCTTAGGTATACGTAACGCTTTGCTTGCAGTTACTTCAAAAGTGCAAAATTTGAACCCATTTATCGAACAAAAATGCGATACTAAGGCCTATTTCCACCAACGTAGATAATTTTAATCTCGCTTCAACTTATTCTTCTCGTCTTTTTTTAATCTTTAGAATTAGAAAAAGACAAAGAGTAAGTGAACCGAACAAAGAGAGTTTGAACCGAGATTAAAGTTAATCTATATTGGTGGAAACGGGCATAAATGGATTACATGGTATTTTAAGTAATATAATAATCCATTGTTACTAAACAACAATAATTGTACTGTATCTACGCAAATTGTATATATTTTTAATTTTTTACCAGGAAAATTGTTTCAATTATTAAATGAAATTCTATCAAACTTTTATCTGCGCGGTATTGTTACAACAAACGAAAATATTAGACGATAATTGAATAGATGTTTAGGAAAGCTGCGAACATTCTTATCAGAGCAGTTTTGGAGAAGTATCTAAAAATGTACCTAGATACAGATTTGAATATAATTTTATTGGGCCAAAATAATTATGTAGAACTCAAAATGATTAGAAAATTGTTTGTAACTTGCTCATTATGTTTGAACATCTATAATTATTCTGATAATCCAACAAAATTATTTTCAGAACTATATTTAGCTAAATTTTATTCCACACACACACACACACACACACACACACACACACACGCACGCACACAATAAAATCCGTAAATACAACAATTTCATTTATATTTCATTCATCGTTATAAATTTATGCACGACTTCGCTCTGCATAAAATCGGAGACAATCACTTGACGCCGTTTTCGTAAGGTCCATCTAAAATCCTTTTCACCCACCAATCCTATTCATCCGAGTACATATAGCCATCTTTCCTCCCGAGCTTCTTCCTTCCGCCGAGTGTTAAAACGAGACGGAGAAAAATCGTCAGCAATCATTGTCCACAAAGTGCATCGCGACAGGGCGACGACAAAAATTCAATACTTAGGTTGCTATTTCCGTGACGGTGAATTTCCTTCATGTTGTTGGCGAAAAGGTGATTCTTTTCACCGAGTCGCAATACAAACAGCCGCACGCAGTTTCGTTGATCAGCCAATCGACGCCACTGGTACAGCTTTGAAAGGGCTTTCTCCCTCTCTCTCTCGACATACGCATGCAAGGGTGTATTGTATGCCAGTACACAGCACCCTCGACCTGCGGGCGACCAATTGGAGTATCGTTCAATTGAACGAACGGAAAATCAATCCGACAGGGTGGTAATTACGTCGTACATGAAACCGCGTCGAGGTATCCCGTCGAATCGCGGATTTATATCGAGACAAGCATGTAGGCGCCATAGACGCGTTTTGTACAATCCGAACCAAGCCGCGGATTTATGCCATCGGGTTATAGTTCGCCTGGTCGATGAATGAGCCCCGTCGGCGACAGCGGGCAAATCATAGGGATGCCGCGGATGACACGCATAGCGGTAAATCTCGAGGGTTCGTGGGGCCAAAATGCCGGATGTCAGATACTGGCACAGTATCGCAGCTCGTCAAAATTGTTATTGTTCGCGATGAATCGTTCCTCGTAGAGATGTTAACACGACCGCTGGACGACTGGAAGATTCAATGCCTCTTTTTACATCGGCGCGTTTGTTGAAGTTGCAACTAGTTGTGGGGATACCTCTCGGAAATCTCAAATTTTCATAACTTCTCCTAATTTAAATCGGAGCATATTTTTCTCAATTAAAACTTTCGCGAAGAAACCAATCATGAGTTGTTAGTTATTTCAATAGCTCTAAATTATAATTATACAATACGATTAATTAAGGAAACCATATTTGTATTTGAATCCATATATAAATTCTTCTTAGAATTTTAATTTAATATTTTATTATGGCAGTAATTAATCTCGAATACTAAACAAATAAAAGAAATACGTACATATATATACATATATGTGTATATGTATATATTAAAAAGCAGATGGAGAATTTTCTACATAGTCAAGTAATTTCGATATTATTAAGCATTGCTAATATTATTTTATTTTTAATAATTTTCTATTAAATAAAGAAAATTTTTTTTTTTATTTTGTTTCATTTTTGAAGTAAAGAAATAATATGATTAATTAAAATAAAATATAAAACACTATAATTATTAAACGGAAAATGATACATTGAATGTCCTCAGAGGAAATGGGTGTTGAATAAACGTGATAAGAATATATAACGTAACAGAAGATAATAGAACAATAAATAACAGGACAATAATTGAACTGACGTCATTTATTAGCACTGTTCATTAAAATCGAAAGCGACGTTGCGAAGTCTATTGCAGTGTCCAGCGCTGGTTCAATCATCTCTTCTTCGCGATTGGAAGCGTCGCTCGACGTCATTAAGCGGAGCAAACAAGTTCCTCGAGCTTCTTCATTTTCTCCCCTAGTAAAGGTCGCTTAATAAACTTCGAGATTCTTCCCGTGAACTCTCTCGCATTCATGCTGTTCGATCATGCGTCACCTCGACGCTCATCGAGTCTACCTGTTTCGTCGAATTCACAGCGCAACTGATTACTTTCTTTTCCTTCCTTTAGCGCTATTTCGTCGATTATTCTTATTCATCGTGTTGCATCGTGTTTGCGATGATACGAATACAAAGTGGAACTTAATTCCGCCACTGTGTATACTTGCGCGTGTAAATCCGGATTTCTTTTTCCATTTTCCGTTGACCGATGTCTCGTCGTCTCAATTATCGGACAACTGTCTTTGCCGATCGATGGGGATTGTTCGCTCTCCATTTTTTTCTCCATCGTTTCCGTAACTTTACCTCCTTCTCGTCGTGTCTCGTCGTGTCTTCTGGGTCAGAGGTCTCAGTAAGTCTAAAAATAATCCCTTCATTTCTGAACGATACCAGCACCTTTGTCTGTCGAAGGAATCAACTTCGCTCCTGCAAAGGTCCACTTGATAGATTAAAACTTTGCTTTGTTAAGAGCTGCTGTTTAACTGACAGTTCGTTATTTTAGCGCGACGTTTATTAGAGGATCTACCAGCGCGTATCTTCTTTGCCCGCTCAAATTGACTTGTCAGTTACTTTGTGACAACCGCGGAACTTTTCTTCACAACTTTTCTCCTATTATTAGGGAATACGTTCTATCCCTTTGTGTTGAGACAAAATTGTCGCTCAATTCGAAGTACGGGTAAACCGCAAGCGAAATTACGGAACAGTTAACGCTATGTCAATTTATTATTTACATATAGCTTTCAATATAATATGACACGTACTTTATTTCTAGGATGTATAATCTCTGGAACATTGCAATTAGCTGATGCTTCTCTTTTCTCGTTTTAATTTTACAACATAATATCAACTTTGCATATCAGTGGCTCCCGCAGCCACTTTTCATCCAAATGAAAATTACGCGCGCTATTTGTAGAATGTAAGAAAATTAATTATTTATATAGTTTACATTATTTTTCGCCAAATTCTCGTTTATTATCAAACTTTATGTATGCGTCATTTTTAAAATTCTGTATAATCTCTTAAAACAATCGTCATTTCGTTGTTTATTTAATTTGAATAATTATTTCGTTGATTGTTAATTATTTTACAATAATTCTCATATCAGGAAGTGCAAAGTGCTGATTTACATAAATAATAAATTCTCGCGACTAACGCAGGATTCTTCAAGGACACAATTTGGGGCACAATTTTCGAACTGGAATTACTGCAGACTGGTTTTTAATTTAAAAATGCAAATACACTAGATTCCCTTCTGGAGATGTAAGTTATATACACGCGTGCCATATTAATAATATTTTCTTCCGGGACAGCGTCGTAACTTAATTACACACAAAACAAAGAATGCGAGCTCTCGCCGTGTTAAATAAGAACGTAACACAATTAGAGGTGAATATGAAACATGCCGCAAGCAACTTTTCTAATAAAATATCCGTCTGTCAAATAGAAATCGTGCTGTTCTTTTGGATGGTAGAATCAAATATAATTCAACCATACAAAGAGAAATGTTGTTAGTTACGACTAGATTAAATTGGCAATTGGAAAATTATTTAATTATTGATCTATTTAGTTTATTTAATATTACTAGAAGTTATAAAGTAAAAAAAAATTATTTTCAACAAAAATGTTAAATAAGTTTAACTTTAATAGGAGAATTCGATTTTACGTTCGATTAATGAAAAATATTTGAAAGTCAAAAGATCAATGGGTGAACGGTAATTTTTTATCTGGAAAAATTCATTAAAAAATTCTGCAAAAATTCGAGGTTGAGAGAACAGTTGCAGAACTTTTCGGGAACATTCTTGCATATAGGTATTATATACTAAAAGCATAATTGCGGACCCATGTTGGTGGCGGTACATACATATGTGCCCTCCATTTCCGTGAGATTGACTTGCCGCGTAATCAGTAAATCCGTAATTTATGAACGCGAGGAAAATACTACAAATGGTCAGTTGAGCGCGTATAAACATTAACGGCAGCATTAACGGATACAGAAAGCGGTATGTTACGAGCAGTGGGACAAAGATAGAGACAGCTCCATTCGCACATTTTCCCTTGTCCGTACAGTCCGCTCTTGTCAATAGAACGTATTTGCACTCACCTACATATGGTTACATGACAAATATGAAGTTGTGTGCTTCATCTTTGGGGATTACTATTCATTTTATTTTACGTTCTGATTCTTGCACGAGTTTTAAAGGTACAGAACTTGATGAAAAGTACAGAACACGTTTAAAGTCACGTAATTTATTTTAAAGATAACCATTGAAATAAGTAATGGATTTAAAACTGGGAAAAGGTATTCTAGAAATCTTCAAGATTTTATTTATGTATGCAAGCTTTCCTCTTGGCGTCGCTATTATTCTTTTAAATAAAGGGTAAAGTTCACTATTTTTTGTAGCGTTAAATTCTTAGAAATACGCGTAAAGAAAAACGATAAATCCCAAGGAACTTTTGTATTTGAATATCGAATAAATGCGAGTCCAACATTTTTATTCTTGCAAAGCCGATTTTGCATGTTGCTGCGAAATTAAGCGTGTACCCTTGCAGACAGTTGAGTAGCAGATACTTTCGGTTATTGCGAGTATGAAAATATTATCTCAATCCGTCTCTCCGAACGCCAGCAACGTGTTGCATAATGCATCGTTCGTTGCGGCGAAACAAATGCACCAGCGCATCAGGCGCGGACCGATCAAACAACAAAATGCAGCAGACCGTAAAATGCCTCTTTACCGTGGAAATCTTATATTGTATTTATCCCCATATTCATTCACATGCATCGCGTTACGTGAATATGCCGTTCATTGCAGACCGACGATAATAAATTCTATTTATTGCGACGCGGCTGTGCACGTTGAAAATCGTTTTGGCAACTAAATTAGAACAAAATGTGTCGCATGCATTATTTCGCCGTGTACGGTACCGAAAAAACTGTCCATCATGTGCTTAAGCGGTGTAATTTAGTGATTTATGCTTGGTATTTCGTTGATGGAATTTCGTCACTAACCAAGGATTTACGTTTGATATTAAATTTGCGGATATTACATCTTAAATATTTAAAAAAAAAAAAAATTGACATCTCCATTCCGATGTAATTTCGATGAAAATCCTTGTTGCTGCAATGCAGAAAAATGTACATTATGCCATCCAACTGAAAATGTCACGAGTATATGCTATGAATAGCTGCTAGGAATATAAACTATTTAATATCGCGAGAACGCAATCTCATAATGCATTATGATTCTGTACTATTCGAAATAAGAAATATTCTTGAAAATTCTTATGTAAACATATATGAAAGGATTTAAGGATTCTTAGAGGATCGGAACTTATTTTTTTAATGTTAAGAACTTTTCCGTGAATAAGATTTGTTATAATTCATTATATTTCTTGCCTCAAAATACCAACTGTTTCAAAGCCACTATAGAGACTTTTCCGTGTAAAGATTAAAATTTGTAAAAGCATGTCACAGTTAATTCTTATTAAAATAGACATGGCTTTTAACTCCGTGTACCATTATCCACTCAGTATTTATTTTAAAGTCCATTTGCGACAAGACCAGCTCGTACCACCATCTTCATATTTTAGGGACTAAATTACCAAGTATAAAAGTTTCTCATTTCGCAAAAATCATCTTCTGTGACAGGGATTTTCTTAGTTTATTCTATCTGCAGAAAATAAATTTTTTTTAGCAAGTTAAATTTTTGATAGCACGTACATATGGAGAAATGTATTTATCTGGCTCCATTTGTCATAAAGTGAGATTGTTCTTGCGTGTTCATAGCATCGGGATCGAACTCGCTAAAAATTATATTCGAAATCTCTAAAAAAAATGATTCTTGTTTCCGGGTTATATCGAGCGACAAATCGGCAATTAGTGAACGCCATTTATTTTGCGTGTCAAAAGTGGCGCGAACGAAATCTGTTTCGGTGGGCATTGGAGGAAACGATTATTGCCGGGTAACCGGGTCTCTCCTTTCTCGCGGAAAATATGAATGACCTAAACGCGTGTGATCCCATGACTGCGATAGGCGGCACACGCTCGTAGTCCTTTTATCATTTATGATTTATGACGACCGACCCAGAAAGGGGACATCGCTCAATCCGGCTCTTCCGCGCCCATATATTTGCGTTACCTGCAAGATTGCGCACTTTACGGCACTTTGCGAGCTTCTTGAAGTGTAAAGGAAGAGGTGCCTCTTTTTATTTTCTATCGCTGCCATCGATACCACGAGCCTTTTGAAGAGCCTTCTTTTTCGGTGACTACGAACGTCGGAAAGTATACAATCGATCATACATTCCATAACTCAATCCCGCGAATCGACAAGAAACGATCAAAGAGACTGTAAAAATCGTAAGTCACGGGAAAAGCTGTGTAATCGTGTTTCTTTCACGATATTTACATGTACGCGCACATGCACCGCATTTTTGCTTATGCGCCTCCATCATTCGCATCTACATTTAATGCGCTTACAGAAATCTGCAGGAGGAAATGCCTGGAATTGACGTTACCTTCCCTAGTTATTGCAAAGATTTATATCCGCGATTTTACGGGTGAATGGTATAATTAACAAGTTCATTTTGTCTACGACTCTAAAACACACGTCGGCAATAAAATCCCGTTGAGCATGAGTTATTCTCTTGTAGGAATGCAATTACCCGCTGTGTGTTTTAACGAAGAAACCGAGGACGTTGTGGGAAGGAGTTGCCCCCGCTTTGTACCTTGTGGAAAATTTCATTTACGACTACAGTGCAAAACGGGTGGGATTAAGAACAAGCGGAATTAATGTTAAGTACCGTACGGACGGCCGGATTCGAAAGAAACTTCATTGCGCGAAATTTTGCCATTATACTGGTGGTACCAAAAAAATTCCGGCTAAGTAACCCGACGGTGCGGCACTCCGAGAGGATACAAATCGTACATATTCTTCCTCGATCGTAATCCAGCCGGGGTATTTGTATAGGTGCATAAAATATGCTACCGTAAAACCGCAAATCCTATTTACGTAACGCATTTCCATCGTGTGGATTTACAGAGACACCCCGCGACGCCGTAAGATTAATAGACACGAGATGAAACACAAAGAAAAGCCACGTTCAATATTACAAAAGCGCAACTGACGAGCAAGCGCCTCATTTTTTTTGTCTCGTTTGTTTGCAAAAATCCAAACATTATTTTTAATTAAACAATAAATCTTGCATCTTTTTAGCATCCCAAATATATTTGTCAGTTTGGTATTTTTATATTCATTATTGCAGTAGTAAAATATTATTATCATTAATCACATTTATGATATATAGTATAATATTAGAATTTTTTATAAATTGCATACATGTATTGTTTATTAAAATCTAACAAATATATCAATCATTTCGCATGTAACTGATCTTCGGATATTTATTCCTGTTAATGATAATGATTATTAGATTTTTTATTTATATCGTGACTTGTGTTTATTTTATGTATTATTATTCGCGATAATTCAGTATTAATTTTCAATACTAATTTTTTTCTCAATTTTCAAGAAAACTAATGCACTATATTGGCTATTTCTGCTAACACAAATTTATTAATGACATAATATTAACCAACGGTATTAAACATTTAAAATAAAATAACTATTAATTTCTCCAAATACACGCGTATCATATAAATATATATGAGATGCGTATATTCAAAATTCACTAAACACAAATGTTGGATCTTTAAACATAACTGTTGGATGTTTAAATATATTGACCCGCTATTATCGGAATGTCATCATACCGATATCTCTATGGCCGGTATTTTTTTACGCCGCGAGATTAATTGAGACCGCAAATCAGATATTACCGAACGATGCGTAATTATACGCGAAAGCCATGCCAGAAAACACCATTTATTGACGGCACGCGGTACCCGTAAACTGCCGAACGACCATTTATCTGTCACATGATGATCGAAATATTTTATAAACCCCGACGTGTTGTCAGGTCGATGAGTTGCGGTTGAATACGTCACGACCGATTTGTACAACCACAAATTGGTAGACCCGCCTTTTTTACCAACAAAATGAAAATGCATATTTGTTCACAGTCTATTCGATACCGCGGGAGTACGAATTTATAACAAGCCTATAATAAGTTTATTATTCTCGGAGATACGCGGACTTTGTCGATATCCGATTTGATGTCGGAGATTATAAAAGAATTTTCGAAAAGCTTTTGTAGTTTAAATAAAGTAACTCGTTATGTAATCCGATTGAATGAATGCTTGCATATCGAAAAGACTTTTTGTTCCCCGGTCCGCATCGAAGCGAGAATTGAACCGCGGATTAATCTATGTACTCCAGTTTCACGTAATTCGCAACGTATATTCGTTAATTTAGTATGATTTCTTACTAAATTATTTATTGTTTGTTAATTTATTTATTACTTAATATTCGTATGGATTTCTGATACATTGATATGTGAAAAATGTACATATTTTCAAAAATTATTCAAAAAATCGTACAATTTCGATTGTTTCCCAAATGTATTCAATTTTACGAGCTAATATAGGTATTGTGTAATTAAATTATTTCAAACTATCGTCCTAGTGAACTTGAATTTCCGCATGTTGCACGGCTTGAGGCTGCATCGCGGTTTATAGCCCTGCATGGCTTATAGCTTCGTACAATTAAATTTTCCTCAATGCGTAACGATCTGTATCTAATCCCACTATCGCACACCGCAATTTTCACGCATATATCGCGTGAAAATTGCGGTGCCCCATTCATAATACCTGCGCGAGAATGTTTGACAAGATGCAATTTTCTTTTGTTTAGCATAATATAAAATCTAGCTCTCATATATTAAAAATAATATGATAATAACATTGTAATAAAAAAATAATAATACTGTTTCCATACAATAAGATATTATTTTGATGTAAAAAGGCAAAAATACGTCATAAGTATAAAATGTGTTAAATGTGTTTTACAATTTCATGAGCGTATTTTTTGGTAATAATATGTATTCATATTACAGCAATAATATATTATAATTAAGCAAAATATGACAAAAATTAATTTCCATCATTTTGGTCATATAAAGAGAGAAAAGGAAGAGATACATAATATGCGTAATGTTAAAAGTCAGATATTATTATTAAAATGTATTGTGCATTTGGAATAATTGTACATCTCAAAAATAATCAAATTTCAAAATTTATATTACAATACAGAAAGAAGAGAGTCATCAAAAAGTACATTGTCAAAAGTATCGGTGCTTATCAGCGTTTGAATAATTTCTACAATATTATTAAATTTCAAATTGATATTGTTCTTTCGACTACGCAACATATGCAGTAATATATTATATTGCGTATCATTGATATTTTGTTTCGTACTTATATGCTCTTGAATACGAAAACGATATTAAAATTAAATGTTAAAACATGGAAAGAGGTCAACGAAATATTATCAATGTTTCTATAAAAAATAAATAAATAAATAAATAAAACTCATATAATGCAGATCGTCAATGATTGAAATTAAAAGTTTTTCTTTACTCATCAATTATGTTAATCAAGTAAAAGATTCTTGGAATAATTCAAATATGATAAATCATTTATTATGTCAAATATGAAATATTCAATTTAAGAATGCTTAAATATTGATATTTGTTTCACATTTAAATTATAATATATTCCATACTTCTCTTATGGAATAACCAAAATATAAAATAGCAATTTAAGAATACTTACTAAATATTTATATAACATTTAATTAAAAACAAGTTGCGTATAAAGTATAAAATATTTAAAATAAAGAACGTGATTTTCATAAATAATATGCGTTCGCGTAAATATTATGTATCTATATTTTTTATCCTTTTTAATTGTGATCAAAATAAAAAAATCTAATCAGATACAACGTATTACACAAAAGAAACTTTTATTCTTCTTTAAATCTCTTCTTAAATTCTTCTGTTAAATTTTCATTAAGCTCTCGAGAAATTCGTTCTAAATTCTTGGGTTGTTTAAATTTCCGTCCTCGTCTGTTTACGAGGAATGATAAAACTGCTTAATTCTGTGCTGGGAAAGAATGTATGTGAAGTTCCTCTCACGCGCGTTTGTGATCCATAAACCCCGGACCAAACTCGAGAGAAAGAACGCTTCTTTTCGGGTTTATCTGCGCTCGCTCACCGCGAGCACAAACGCGTCTGCGAGCGCAGACCTGCGACGGTTACATGGTGCAAACTCATTTACGTAATGAGTGTGTTTTATTATTTAATCCCCTTAAATTCTTCCGGATTATGGCACTCACACCTGGCACTTAAGAACGCTGCGCGAAAATTCCGCGTTGAGCATCTCCACGCTAATTAGCATCCCCCAATGTTACGTTTCGCAGAACGTCTAACATCTTTTTGCCTACGGATACTAACTTCTGTTGTTTGTACGTTGCATCCAGGGAAAAAGATTGCGTTTGTGCCTTTATGAGTTTCCATATGCGTTCGTAATCCCGAGAATCGAGGGGCTGGTACGAAGTGTAATTGGTTTTCCTGACTTAAATATAGCAGATGCAAACGATGCCGACGAGAAAGGTCGAAGAATGAGTGTAATTTTATTAGAACGTGTGCTGGTGAAAATGGGAAAGATCAACCGCGCAAATTTTCTCGTATTTGCAAAAATGAACGTATCATATCTCTCTGCAAGCGATAAAGTGTTAAACTTATACGGAAAGAATAATTCTGCTGAAGTATTCAAAAATTTAGTTGGATATGGATCTGAAAATAATTTTGTCGGACCATTAAAATAATATTATGTAGGAAGCTCAACTGGTTATTAGAATGTAATAAAATTACAGTCTTAATAACTGCAATGAAAATTTTTATATCGTTGCTCATCGTGCTTGAGTTATTTATAACATAATTCTATGATCCAACAAAATTATTTTTAGATCTGTATTTAATTAAGTTTTCTTCTAGCAAAATCATTCTTTTCGTGTAAGTATTAAATAATTAAATATTAAACATTCAATATGAAAATTATTTTCGATATACAATTTTGCCTGTATAAAACACTTTCAATTTACTATATTTTTTTGGAAAAAAAAACCAACAAAAAGAGAGAATTAATTATAAAATATTAATAAAATATTGAAATTATAGAAATAAGCATTATTTTCCAATAAAACTATTTTCTAATTTATTTATCATCAGATAGAACGTTTTTTATGTCGATTTGTAGGTGTATTTCATACTTGGCTATACTTTGGCTAAAACTGTACGGAAAAATCATTATCCATTATAATCTCGTTATAATCTCATTATAATCCATTATAATTTCTGTATATTACAATAATCTGAAGCTTTTACTCTTCAGACAATTTTGTCTCGTTTACATAATTTGGATAAAGAATACTTCCTAAAGAAGGGAAAACTAGTCTTATACTTGGAAGATTTTTATCGCCAATAAAAACTAATGGGAAATTACGCAATAGCTTAATAATCGTATTAATTAATGGCAAATGAAACTCGCTCGAACAAAACAAGCGGAAAAGCGAAAAGTTGAATGGCGAAGGCAGTTTCAGCGTTGCCTGAAAATCCTTCCAACGGCGAAGCAGATGGCGTCAAAACTAGTAGGAACTTTTCCTTATGTGCACCTGTGTCTTCATTAGAGATGAAAATTCATTCCGCGGCTTTCCATCGTGTTTGAAGCAACGATAACGACGTCACGTAATGAATACGCGATGCAGCAGTTACACAATCTCGCGTACCCTCTCCAATATCCTGGAAGATGTATACTTAGAATGTACTACATGGATATTTATTGTATAGAGAGAGAGTAGAGTTCATTGGAACGTTCAATTTCAATGGTATGTAGTTTAATTTGTTTGAAGTCACTTTTTCTTCGCCCGAAAAAACATCAAAAAACTAATATTTTCATCAAACACAAATAATTTTTTGTAGATTATACTTCAAAATGGACAGACAGAAAAAAAAATTGTATTTTTCAGTTATTTTCAAGCGAACCGTTTTCTTTCATTTCCGTGAAACATAAAATAAAAAAAGGGGGAAGTGGGGAGGGGGGGGGGAGGGGGAATCGGATGTTACGATATTAACTTCTCGTTCAAATCACTATCGGCCGCCGCTCAAAAGCCCGGCGTTTATAAAAGAAAAGTGGAAAAAGAACGCTTATTAGAGCCGGTCCAAGTACCCACATCTCAATTATAAGATCCGCGTGTACCCAGGCGCGATCGTCCGGATGGTATTAAAATCGCGCAGAGAAATACGTCGCGCATTTGCGAGGAGTCTCTGGCAAAAGCGAATGACCCAGATTTTAAAAAAATTACTGCCTTTATCCTGGCGCATCCAGTTTCGCGCGCGCACGCGCGCACTTCATATATCGGATTCCTGCGATCTGGCGCGGAATAAAAAAAAAAAACTGTGATACGTGAATATAAACGGTGCATGCCGCAGCATTTAATTACCTGCCGCGGGCGTATGCATAAACCGTGCGTTCTTCGGCGAACGTATACGGATGCATCGCGACGTGCTGATTCGCCGATAGTAGCGGATTGCGGGACGCTCTCGACAGCCTCGAATGTGCTTTCTCTCCCGTTAAATACATCTATATAAAAGAGTTCTCGTTTCGAAATTTTGCCGAAAAAATAACATGACGGTCGCAGCGAAATTTCAAATAGGTAGAGCGACGGAGCAGAGAGGAAGAATTTAGAAAATTCGTAATTATAGGTTTTTCATATTTTCTTGTTTTTAAATTTAAATATTTAGATATGTGTGCACACGTATATTTAAGTATTTCCTATTTCGCCCAAATTGTTACGAGTGAATATTTGTATGCTAGAATGTAGAACTCGACGACGTGCGACGTTTTGTACGAAAGAAATTGCTACAGTAAAGAGTACAGTTTTGAAGTATCTAAAAATTTAGCTAGAATGAAAAAAAATATCTATTATATATTGTTTCTTATGGGTATTTTTTTTATTCATCTTCTGATTTGTATTCTTCAGAGTTTTAATTTACATAATTTACATACATAATTTAGTTAGATATAGATCTGAAAATTTTGTTGGACCATCAAAATAATTATGTAGGAAACTCAAGTTTGATGAGCAATGCTATAAAAATGTTTTATTATTCTAACAATCGCTTGAGTGTCCTATATAATTATTTTGATAACATAAAAAATTTATTTTCTGATCTATTTAAATTTGTAAATATTTCAAAATAACCTATGTAATTATAAATTGCAATCCAATCCTTTGAGCTAAAGATAGATTTCATTATTTTGAACTTCCATACAAATCGATCCATTTTTGTGATTAGTTTCGAAGTAAACAAAGTTTATATTAATGCGCGTGTACTTAATAAATAATAAACTAAATTTAAATAAAATTTAATACATCTTAGATTAAATTGTTCAACTTCATGTTTTTAAATTAAATTAACAACATACCGAATAGACGCAGTGGTGATCTATTAACTGAAATTAGGTGATTTAATACTATAAATTTAAGTTACAGTGCAGAAAGGAGAAAATAAAAGAAATTAAAAATCAAAAGAAATTGTTACAGTACGGATTTTTGCCCGCAGAAAGGGCACGTCTAGTGCTATACTCTGATTGTCCCTCTTTACGAACTGTATAGTTTCCGTATATACACGAGAGAACAACCGAAAGCACGCACTCTCCCGAGTGATATACGAACGGAACATATTTCACTCGCAGTGCGTGCACCCAGTTGTTTCTCTACGCCCCTACGTAGTAATGCATGTGAGGGACAAACATTTCTAT
The DNA here is from genome assembly GCF_000204515.1 of Acromyrmex echinatior. The sequence continues at coordinate 49,164 of NW_011626762.1, read as the reverse complement.
ATTTCACAGATAGAGAAAAGGCTCGGACGTTACTCCCGTTTCTATAGCTGGCGTCGAACAATACATGCATTTGTCAGATATTCGACAAATGCAACCGTGTCGCATTTACATCGTATGACGAATTTTTGGGGGATGCATTGTCATATACGGAATTGAAGAAAAATTGTTTCTCCCGACATCAATTTAATTTCTGTCGATTGTTAAATCTCACGCGATCCGAAGGAACGCGTGATGCACAGTACATGTACACGTGTGAAAAGAATCGTAGGATGTAACTCAAAAAGAATAAGAGGAAGAAGCTATTTGTTCAGCGCCGCGGGAAATCTAGAAGTTGGTCTTCATATCCATCGGTCTTTTTGATCGAACAGCATTTTGTCTTGTTGTTAGTGTCTTCCATTGGGATCACTGAACACACAAGTGGGATGTGAATTGACGATATTTTGATTCTTACGTGAGGATGTGCGATATTCGTATCCGTGAAAAAGTCGCCTGCTACTGCCTGCTCCATAAAATCCTCGCCTCGGTTCGTAGTATACTCTTCAGCATCAACGACAATGTAAAATGGATTACCGCCTCTTTCCGTTACGCGACGGCGCCGTCGTGCCGTTGAAAATTCGCGTAAACAAAGCGCCGCCGATGGCCGTCGACAATCAATGCCTGGCGAAATAGAAAAAGCAAAACGACAGACGTGTGTTCGCTTTATAAACAACGGTTTAATGCATTTATTTATATTAAAAATACGCGCGCACGTGGATGCAAGTTGAGCAGATAAAAAGTACCTTCGGGTGTTGCTCTTGTATTTTCCGTGGAAATTGTATTTTCCTCCTTGCACGGAATGTCAAACAAATATATTTACATAGCTTTATACAGTTAAAAGCTTCATATAGACCAGGAAACGGGAATGCAAATGTCTCTTTAATTTAAAAAATGTAGATGCAGAGAAAAAAAATAACAAGGACTAGCACACAGAGATAAATTTTTAATTTTAACACATGATACAATCATCATGTTGACAATCATGTTGATCATTGTGAGGATCATAGTACATACAAAATACACAAGTAGAAGTGCCGAAATAGAATAAGTTCATATACTAAAATAGTACTTATTTACATAATTAATCTTCGAACTTTTAATTAATGAGTCAAGATCTTACATATTAGAGTTTCAAATTAATTCTCTTTATTACTTTTGATGTTTTCGTTGCACGCGAAGTCACAATAATAACTATATGTCTAACAGAAAACCGAAAACAGTTATCTAATGGACATCTAATGGAAAATCAAAAGAGAATTTCGTTCCTTTCTGATAAATATCATAGAGTTTCAATTTAGTACTCGATTATGGCCTTTGACATCTACAATCTATTTTCTACATTATTTCTCAAATTCGATAAACTTTCATTTATATTTATTCGAGCTTGTTTTGCTATTATCACGAATCAGAGATATTATTCAGAGATATTATTGTACAAACATAAGAACAGCGTTGCGGTTATGTATCCCATTGGAACTCAAAGATTTAACAAGTACTTAACTGTTGTACTTTACTAACGGATATCCACTAGGGAAGCTATGCCATGCAATATGACGCTGAGAATACATAAGTTAATAAAGAGAGAAATTTCCTCGGTGCAAAATTAGATTCATAATTCTTTCGTACCAATCAAGGTTCGTTCGAAACTTTTTTGATATATGCATTACAATACAACTATAATAAATAGAATATTTCTTTCTCTTATTCTCTTCTATAGAAAAAATAATATAGGTAATTGCTGGGTTAATTTGTTGGAATAATTAGCATACTAAAAAGTTTCATTTATTAACGAAGGAACAAATGGAACTTCAAAAGCAAATTATAATTTTGCTCCACTTTTATCTCTATCTTATTTTCTGTCATACAATTATCATATAATCACATACACACACACACACACACACACACACACACACACATATGGAGTTCTAATTTATTTTAAAAATTCAAAATATTAAATCTTTTTCCTTTGATGAAAGTGGAATAATTATAGCACGTATTAAAATATATTTAATTTGATATTTATTATTTTTTATTCGAAAATTAAATTGTCAAGTGAACATAGTAAAAAATTTAGAATAATAATAATAATATTAACAATAATAATAGTAATATGCTGAGAAAAGAAATGCATGCGAAAAACTTGTCAAAGTGGAGACAAAGATTCCACAGAGTAAAAGAAACAAGAATACCGTGGATTTTAATCTCATGAAGCAATGCGAGATAGCGATGTTCTTGCATTATTTCCTTCTCTTATCTCTCTCAACATTTTTCTTTTATTTAAACATATTTTTCGTCTTTTGTTCTTCGTCTGTATGTATCAGTTTTGCTTTTGTCATGCATAAGTTTCACGTTTTTGTTCTAATTCACTGAGAATACAGAGCACCAAAGAAAGAAATGGACTCATTTCTTTTTTTATACCATACGATACATGGTTGACACACAAATAGGTCTTTGCGTTACAACGCTTACAGATAACGTTGTGTCAAATGTAACGCGTGTCGCGAAAAGATACCTGCTATCTTCCTGCGCGATTTAGACGTCTAGCAATATGATATGAAAACGACACTTTAAGAGCTTCTGACGCTTTTCCGTTAACGAAGCTCACGAACCATTTCTCGATTCGTCGGTGCAGTAAATCCTCTCGACGCCGTTTATCGCAACGTAATAAAAAAAAAAAAAAATGAAAAAAAAAATGAAAAAAGAAAAAACGAAGGCACAAGAGCATGAGTGGATGTTAAGAATCGCACTCGACTCTTATATCGATGATTTAACGGCCACTCTACGAACGGATAAGAGGCTTCCGCTCGCGTTATGACTTTTGACTCGTTTTTCTTCTTGTTCCGCATCCATCGTGCGCTTTTACGATACTGTAAAAGCCAGTTTGTATGATTCACTTTTGGGATTTACCTCGAACAAATCGGCTAACGTAAATGCACTGAATGATCTTTTATTCATCCTCTTAAAGTTTAAAAAAAAAAAATCGATGTTGCAAATTATAAATATCTTATTACGTGCTGCGTGTTTGCAAAAATTTATCAGTTTTACAATTTTTTTTTTCTGAAATAAAGAGATCGAATTTGTTTATCTACTTTAGATCGTCAAAAAAAATATATAATTTTTTCTATATCATTTTTTCATCATGCAAAAATTAAATGTAAATAAAAATTGTAAAACTGGGAAAGAGAATTTTATTTTACTAGTTTATTCCTTTCTATCGTTGAATAATTTATTTACTGTTGTACATGAACGTTTAAAAACTTAACTACTTTAATATTTCTTTGCCGTAATGTCTGCGTTGTCTAATTTTTATTTCTGAATCCAAATTTCTTTTGCTTATATTAGACCGACTTTGCGATCGTAAATGCGGCGTGCACGCATGTGTATCCCGTAATGAAAACGGCCCTAGTTTCGCATTTTACGTTCTGCAAACGGGGAGATAAGCTTACGATGTTACCACAGCATTCGCTTTTATATCTCCCGGGCGGTGCATCCTGGCGCGTCCCGGAGATCGCTAGGACTCGCGTCAGGAACGAATGAACTTCCGGAAACGGAGATTCGCGAGGTACGCCCCCTCCCTCTCCCTCCCCCACTTGCATGGGCGTCGAGAAGCTATGACCCTGCTGATGTATAATACCTTCGTGCACTTTCATCCGAGGAAAGGAAATTCGATTAAATTATATAACCGCCCTGGATGAAAATTTAACGAGACCAGACACAAGACAAACACATCGTAAAACAACACCGTAATCTGAGTTAACTAAAAATTTCTCAGAGGAATAAAGAGACTTTGATAAAATAATTCTATTGTCGATTGAAATTCCTTCTAACAAAATGTGTCGAGTTTAATTGAAATTACTTTAAGCCTTACAGAATTTTTAATCTCATAAAAATTGAAATTATTTCGTTACAACATTCTTACGGCTTATGATTCATGGTATTGATGGAAAATGTAAAATGAAGTGAGCGCCGAAAATATTTTTCACACTTTCTTCCTAAGGATAAAATCCTGCAAACGCCCATGCGCGCATAAAAAGCGCCACGTGAGAAATTCAACGCTGAGACGCTTCCTGCGCTTGTTCCGTTTAGCATCCGTCCGCTCGTAGAAATATTAATATCGGTGACAGATCATTAAACTTCTGGTGTTTATTCGCCGTCTAAGTTTTTATACTCAGAATAAATAAACTGCCTGCGAAACTTATAATCGAATTTTTAATTAATTATTCAACTTTTGTAATGAATATTGAATTGAAGTAAAAGATACTTTCCTCAATAATTACGTACGGTTATAAAATTTCAATTTATATTTTATATTTTTTTTTTCAACGTATTTCATAAAAGACTTAACTAAATGTAACGTAAATAAATAAACGTATAGAAGAAATTATATTAATTTAAAGGATTAATATTAACGTGTTTTTTGTTTTAATTTTTAACAAAATTTATTTCACTTAAAAAATAGGCAGACGATTGGAGAAGAATAAGGAAGATTATACAATTATAATTTTTTATCAAGAATTTATAAATCTGTAAATAATTTTTAATTTATTCGCGTTCCTCCAGAGACTGCAAATTAAATATAGTCATTCCCATATTCATATTTCATTAAATATTTAGTATATAAGCTGTTCTTTTAGCGTGTGTTAACGCCGAGAGATTTCTCTTTACAAAATTATAACAAACTTCGACTATTTCATTTTCAACCATATTTCGACATTTATTCACATAGCCGAAGAGACGTTGATTTCTACATAACGGATCTCGTTAAGTTGTAAACGTGCCATCTACTATATCTCTATCTCGCGCAACGTTACGCGAAATGTAACCGACATAATCGTGGATTAAGGATGATTCAGTTTTATTCAGCCGCTAACACACGCGCGCAAGGGCACTCATCTCGTATTTAGCTGCACGTTCGCCATGGAAAATCGCACGCCGCGGATGCGTATTTTGTCATGCGGAAATCGCTCGTTTCCGACCTTTTCGGAATTCCTATCATTTGCATCCGATTACTCGATCCTGCGTTACACGGAAATCCGATTTATCGTCGCAGGACTTGACGATGTGCCTCGCCGATTTTGCCGGCAGCGCTACCGGTTCACAGAATCTAATGGCAAGTATCCCGGAAAATACGAGAGTGAAACATGAAACCGGAAAATATTCGAAAAAGCGGTCTCATTTCTGATGCATTTCGAATCTGTATATGTATCATACATTTTCATCCCTCAATTATACAAATCTGGAAAACAGCTGGAAAATAAGCTTCATATTAACCGATTTTTTTTTTCAAAACGTGTTTATTTTTTAACAAGTAATTCAGTAAAATTTTATAAATGTTGAATAATCACTTGCTAGATATTCTGTGTTTGACGTTACCTTTTCGCGACACTCAGAGTTTTTTACATTCGGCATTATGACAATCAGAATTACACGCAATGCGATTTCGATATTTTAAAAAATTAGTGCGCGCTGTGGATTTCGTTACATTTTACATTTCTATATTTCTCGAAAAAAAAAAAAAGCAAACGTAACAGGACAAAAATTTTACATATACAATATATTTTTACGCGTGTATAAAAATATATTATGTTGAATAATGTTTGAATTAAATATTGTAAATATTCTAGAAAAATGTACAGTAATATATCAAATAACAACAAATAAAAAACATTTCCTGCGTGTATATAAGATTAATTATATTTTAATTTTTTATGTATATTTTTGATAAAAATAATATTCAAAAGTTCGAAATAAAGCCGTAAAATGTTATAAAGTGACAAGCCTCGAAACGTTCTGTTTAAACTTACAATTCCAAGCAGAAGCAGAAAACTCACATTCACTGAAAAATATCGAGGGAAAAGTTTCATTTTATTGGAAACTACTCTTTAGGAGTTACCGATAGGTTTTCGATACGACCTGTATTTCTACTCAAAAACCAACGGACCCAAAGCGTTTTACTCTTCTTTATCCAAAGCTCGGGAAATTTTCACGATAATTCCCTCTCCCCCTCCCCCCTCCTTCTCAACCCAAGTTGAGGAGTATTACCTAGAAGAGCACACATCTTGATTAATCGAAAGATTTCAAGTGGAGTTATCGAACTTTTATCGTTTCGATGGGATATCATCGGACGAAACGAATCTTACACTCGAAGTGGAGCTTTATAATCTCTTCACTACAATTTTCATAGCAACTTTTGGCTCTTTATTCTCTTTCGAGTACTTGCATCTTAAGTTACAATATCGAAAATGATTGGAACTTTAATGATCGTTATTATCTGCGAAGCCGAGTAATCTTCGTGTTGTATTAAGATCTCAATCCTGTCTTATTCTCTCCGAGCTTCACTTCACTGTATTTTTAACTTCAACCAACTTCGAAGAAACGAAATAGCGGTCAAATCATAGTAATTATAATGAATGTGTTTCGAATGTGCTTTGATTGTTGTAATCCTAATTTAAATCGTTGAAACGCTTTATGAATTATTGAGAAATATAAATATATATTTCCAAATGCATATAAAATATATCTAAAATATTTCATAATTTCAAATTCGTACAAATCGGATTTAAATTCGCCATTTTACGTCCAACCAGATTTAAATTTAAATTTAAATGAATTGTATATATAAATTTATATGTTAATTAAATATATTAATTTCAATTTCCATTGAAAATACAATAGTATAAAATATGGAAAATGTGTTTACCGTTTCTATATAAATATACAAAGTATCTTTTTCAAAATTTTGTTTCTTAAAAACAGTTTTTAAAGACTTTCATTTTGAAAGTATCAACTTCTGATTTACATGCAAATTTGTATAAAAAATTCTATAATATCGTTACATAATCATTATATAATATTTACTTTTTTATATCATATTTCATATCATTTTGCCTATAATAATTTTACAATAATAATTTTATAGAAAATAATTAAACTAAATGTATCTAATCGATCAAGTTAATTGCATGAAAGAGATGAGATCGATAATGAATAATTAAATAATTTAATGATAGAGAATAAAGGTTTAAATGTTTATTCAACGGAAATGTTTATTATATAATCAAATTTCACATGATTATTTTCACCGAAGCGATAATAAAAAGAACTCTATCAAAATAGTTCGCTCCCGACTTATAAAGAATCGAATTATGTAAAAGCTGTCTTTTGCATCAAAGAAAATTTCATTATCGGAAACTTCTTTGAATGTACGTTGTCTGCATATTTCTATGCTCGTTGCCATCAAGCCTGCCTTGACATGAAAAGTGATGTGTATACCTACATGCGAATAATATCGATTAAAGTGTCAATCACTTTATTGCTGGCCAACAATGTTTATCGCACCTGCCGAATACTAAATGTAAAAAGAATTCAGATTAAGCGATTATTTTTGCGCGATAAATTAAAGAATAATTAAAGTGAGCAGATATTTATAAATAACAATATCATAATATTAAATTAAATAATTATGAAATCAATTTTTATTCATTATATATTTTTTATTCGTTGTTATATATAGATGTCGAAACGAGAAAAATATCTTTTTAAAGTCACGCTAAAATTTCTTAAGCTTTTGCACTCAAAAGGATCATAATAATTAAAACGATATTAATTAATCTTCTTTAAACTGTCTAATCAATGTTAAATTAATTCTTAAGAAAAACCCGACTGCGCCAATTACTTAAAGGATCCGTCACTAAAGTTTTATGATAAAATCTTCTTAGAAGAGTCTATAAAAAAAATCTTAAAGATTCCAAAACAGCAAAAGCTTAAAAATCTCGCAAGCTTTAAATAAAATGTTGAAACCTTTCACTAGCATTTAATTAAAAGTTTTGCAGCAATTACCTCGTGGTGCATTCAACCAAACTCTTTTAATGCGGTCGACGCGATTATGACAGGAAATAGAAACAAAAATAAGGCTCTGAGAAATTAAGAGAATTAATGGTTTCTCCAAGAGACCCCCTTTTTTTGAAACGACGTTCAGATGTTCCTCTTGTTTCTCTCGCGAAAGCGGAGCAAATCCTCGAAGCGCGTCATTCAATGGCGACGTATTGTGCGAGGAAAATCTCCTTTCCCTCAGCAAAAGCAATTTCAAAGGACAACGCCCCGGGGGATAACGAAATAGAATTTACGAAAACGCAAAGCTGCGATCACGATACAATCGAAGTCATTAACGACCGGCAAAACAATCTATTCGCAGATTCCCCGCGAGGTGCGTGTGTTTTATTAACGTGAAAATATCTATGACGAAACGCTTTAATGCGAATCCCGAACACGCACGGCTATATATACAATTTCAGCGCGTTTGCTGCTAATAACAAAACTTACTTCGTTATTTTTACAGTTTGCTATTCGTTAAATAAACACGTTCGATTATTCCACTACGAGCGGCGCCGACTGAAAGCCGATTATTTATCGCTTAATCGATCGGCAGTACATTACTTTTCGTTATTCTGTACATTCCCGAACATTTCTCTGTATTTTCTGCTGTGTTTTCACTTTTATCGAATTTTTATGTCATGTATTTCATGCGTCTGTAATAGTAGTGTAATACTTGGAAAAACTGCTGTTTTTATTTCTTTATTAAGAAATGTATAGCTAAAAAAGCTTTCACTATCAAATGTTTCAATCAAAACATAATTGAATTTTTAACAATCGATTTCTTTACAATTACTAGAATTTTTACGTATGATATTATTCTTTGAATTAAAAAAAATCTCAAGCGCAATATTAAAATTGATTGTATTCCTAAAATGTATAAAACTTTGATAGTACAAATTTTGATACTTCAATTTTTCAATGATATAAAATATTATAAAAAGTCAACATACAACGATGAAAAAGCCGTAAAGAAATTTTATTTCATGATTTTCAATTGTCTTGTGTGTGCATAATAATGTATATATTATTTCAAAACTTAAAAAACAAATGCAAATGAAGAGATTATAATCTCGTACGTCGAACATAAATATTTATCAGCGCTATATCAGATATAAATAATTGTCTTTTCATTCGTAATCATTATTTTATTTATCAATAATTAGTATTAATATTATATTGTAATATTAATATTATAATCTAATCATTTGTATATATTATATATATATTAGCTTTCCTGCGCGCTTATCAAAATTCTCGTTAATGAATCGTTAATAAATCATTTATATGTAACAATTCACTTCTATTTTGCTCTGAAATTAAACTACTGATTAAACGTCATTTGAAGCTATCAAAATTTTAATAACAAAAACTATATTAAACTAGAATTTTCACGCAAAATGTTAATTCAAGTTTAATACAATTTTTGTTATTAAAATTTGGATAGCTTAAAATAACATTTAATAAGATTATTTAACATAAAAGTTCATTTTTCACAATAAAATAATGTTAGTATAGTTACTTCTTGCAACCTATAAACTAGACAAAGTGATAAAAAAATTCTTAATTATCTATGTGAGTGAATTTTCAGAATAAAAAATTAATTATCACTGTCACTATAAATCAGAAAAAGAAAAGGTTTTTAAATTATAAATGCAAAAGCTTTAAAACAAAGACTGACAGATTGATATTAGATTGGATAAACGCAAATGCATTTATTCGGCGCCTTCATACAGAATAAGACCGCGGTATTAATTAACGTTTAATCAATTAACGTCACTGGATAATATTGAACAATACTCTCACTCTGCGACACATGTGATTGATGTTTATCAATGACGCAATTTTGCGAGAGCACAATGGATTTATATTTTTATAAGCCACGGCTTGTCTATCTCCGCCAAGCGAAATGCGGCTATTTTCGAGAAAAAAAAAACATAGTTTCTTGTTCGGGCAGAATAATGTCATGTTTGCAAAGCGCTTGCATTTCGCACTCTTCTGTTCGCCTTTCCGCTCAATTTACAGCTGCTTGTCGGTAAACGTCACGGTCCTGTATAACGCTAGTGGAATCAATCACGCCGTTCGGAGCAAGCATTTTCTCGAGGCTTGCTCGAGTATCTCTACTGAGACTGACGAGTATGAATGAGTCGTTTCTGTCGAGTGTGGAGTAATTTTAGTTTATCAAATAATTTGAAAATAAATGCGCCGCGGCTGACTTAGACAGTACTTTAAAAAACGAAATTATATATTTTAATACATGATTTCGTATAAATTTGCCACGCAAATTTTTAAAAGGCTATATTAATAAATACAATTCATATTAATGATAAAAACGAAGTTTGGTTAGCTTATGTACAATAATAATACATCATGTACGCCATTCTGTATTCGACGATATTGCTGCAATCAATTTTGTTTCGAATATGCATGATCAGCGCTTTGTACGTGACATGAAAAATCGGTGAAAAAATATCGCCCAAGTTACAAAGCTCTAGCTCGTGTTTGTATGCGTCAGGTATATTTTTTTTTATAAAAGTCATATATAAAACACGTGTTAGCTGATTCTATTGTTCAACACAAGTCGCGTGGATATTCTCTCCACAAAACAATGTTCATCTCTCATATAAACATGCATATTTAAAATTTACCTATATGAACAAAATGATTGTAAAATATAATTTAGAAAATAATTTTTCAATACTTGGCGAAGGTAAAATATTACATTCTGTAATTTAACAAAGTTACAAGCACATCAATTTGATCTGAAATTAATGAAAAAAAAATATATTGTTTTGTTACATACGTTATGTTTTTTTGTGAATTAATTTCCTTTGTTAAATTTAAACATTCTCAAACCGAGATTTTATTTAATTTTCGCCAAAGAGAACTATATATATATATATTCAAGTTCAATGAGTTTGTAACTTGACGTGCACGAAATGCAAGATTATCGATGCACCGATGCACGCTGTGCGCATCCCTTCGTTCTCGAATCGCTTTGATTACATATATATTCTAATCGCTTATAAATTTCCGTGTTTAAAGCAACCTCGCATTCTAAAGCAGCGCAATCGGGAGAGAAACGGGGGAAACTAAGTGCACTGCTTCACATCTGAGACATTATGTGAGCGAACGTCAGGGATTAGCGTGTATATCTCGCCGAATGAATTAGTCGAGGCGGCTAATAACACGGACCGCACACTGCCGGCTTCGGCGCTTCAAAGGCCGGCTCTTGCGGTTTCCGGCCGCTTTTCCGCTTAATTCAGAGGAAATTTGCCAAGGAGAAGTTACCTCGGTTTCTACCGAGTTTACTCTCCTCGTTCTCTCTCCTCTTAATATCTTCGCCGACGTGGCGATAATAAACGGTCAAGAGGAAGCTTCTTCGAGCAATTAGTTAGTGAAGATTCATTAAAATAATAATCTTCACGTTACGGTGTATTGAATACAAGCGATTGAAAATGAAAAGCAAGACTCGACTCGCAAGCTTCAGCAATCACAAATGTACAATTTGATTTTTAATTATGTAATTTAATACGATCAATTTGTACGATTAATATCAATTCAATCCGAGATTGAACAGTTAAAACATTTAATACTGAAAGCGAGAAAAAAGAAAAGAAGGAAGAAACCGATTTGGCTTTGTCTATAGAAAATAGCTGCAGATTTTAGAAATTGATCGGGAGGTGAAAGGTAAACTGCCGCAGCCATTTCCTTGCGGTAAGCGCCTTATATATCTCTCTACGCGGATGAATCGTGTTTGAAATAAAAATCATTCTATCGAGGCAAACAACGATGAACGTGCGCCACGATCTCCGATAGGTTAGCCTCTTCAGCTGCACCTTGAAAAAGACTTGAAAGTGTCTCAACGGCAGCGAGGAAAGAAGCTGAGAAAACAGGATGAGAGGAAAAACGCAAGAGAAAATTCGTTGTTGTTATTCGACCGACAGGAAATGCGTTTATCGCATTAACCGTAATGGCAAACTGCCATTCGACCTGTCCGTTCCTCGCGTCTTACCATCCGTCATGTTTATCATCCCGCACGACGGGCGATTGAATTTAACGCACCCGCTGCAACATAGAGGATACGTTTAATCAAAAGCGACAGGCTAATTGCATCGACGAATTTCGCAATTCGCAAGAGCAATTGAATTCCGACGATACACTGCGTTAAACGGGACGCCTATCAGATAAGGCAATCGTGATTATACAAGGAACTAAACAGGTTCAAAGTCAGTTTCATCGAGCTAATTAGATCTTCAACATGAAATAACAAAATAAGTAGGCGATTCGAAATTGTTTGTAAAATTAATACGTGCTCAGTAATTGATTCCTATATTTTTTTCTGTAATTTATTACATAATCAGAATAAATTTAAAAGATTATTAATTTTGATTATGATTTATAAAAATATGCCTTAGCGTCTAGAAAATGAAATTATTCAATATAAAAATTTGTGTCTTTCGTAATAAAAGTTGCACTGGACTAGAACTTTCCATCTCGTTTTTGTCAAATATATACCTTCTTTTTATTTTACTTTAAGTAAAAGAGTGTACACATAGTTCAGCTATAAAAGACAGACCTAAATTACGAGGTCTGATCGAAACGTTAAAACATTTTCATTCGGAAAAAATCTTGATTAATGCATAAACAACGCATTGTGCAACGGTACTTTTGTTTCGAGCATTGCAACAAGGACAGAAATAACCACCGCAAGTTACCACAATTATATAGGACATAATTATATAGGATATAAACAAACACTTCTACTTGTTTCTACAATGTCAATTTTTACTTGCGAAAAAAAGTCTTATTCATATTTTGAACCACCTAGTTACAGAACAGTTTCTAATTTTTCGAATATTCTTTATTCACAATCAGACTGGATGTTCTTCCTGGACAATCAATGGTTAACCATCGCATTTGAGATCTCACTTATAATCCTTGGTGGTTACCAATTCGACATGATAATCGGCGGAAGCACGATTTTGATTACTTTGTCCATTCACGCGGCAGTTAGTACCATCCTTCGTTCTAGATCAATATGTCCTTTTACAGAGAGTTCTTATCGCGATCGGTCGTCGAAGATTATAGTGAGATTTCACTAGCAATCCCATCACTAAACGATAACGAGCAAGTTCGGTCGGTAATATCATATCGATTTAAGTTTAATTATTACTCCAATATCGAGAACTGTCGTTCGACAGGTTCTCGTTAAAACCCATCGTAAAGCTTGAGATAGCGTTGAATTCGTATCCAACATTAAAATCTGTCTATTTTCATATCTGAATACTTTTTTCCAGTTCTATCTACTCCTACTTGTTTCAGTATTTGTTTGAATATTCTTGAAAATATTCCTGTACAGATATTTTTAATAATTATTCAGTCAAATGAACTTTGTCGATATCATTAGCGACAATGCTGAAGCTGAAAAATTTATTTGTAGTCTCACTGCGTTTGTGAACCTATAAAAACATTCTTCATGAACATCATGAACTGCGGACTATAAGAAAATTTCATTCACAAAAGACTTTTTTAAGACTCGGCGAAGCATGTCGACCGCTTCTTCAGAAACACACTTAAAAGTCTTATCTCAAGAAACCAAGTCGCGGACAAAGTCATAAACGTCGCTGTAACTTTCGACGAACGTTTTAATAACTCGGACCGGTTATAAAACACGCGTGCTGTAGAATCATCTCCGTGAATTGTGGGTCGAAAATTTTAATATTTTTCCCGTTCGCGAATCACCCCGTAAAAGAGATTGTAGTAAAAATCGGACTGTCCGTTCCACCAGACTCGTAGTTTTAACAACCAGTATCATTGATCGTTAAATGTCTCGTTAACAAGAGTCTATATAAGAATTTAACACTTGTGAATTGGTAGGATTCGTGTAATTTCTCGTTTTAATTAACCTTTTAATCAACGTAACGCGAAAACCATAATTTCTGGAGGTGGTGTGAGACAAAAATTTGTATTCTCACTACTGTAGCTATCGGCGCTCAGCAGTATTATTTTATTAGTCTTGTTCAGCAAACAGATATGCTTGTGAGAAGAATTATGATGCAAAGTGACCATTAGAATTCTGATACAGTCGCTAAAATTTACAACTGCTGTAAATTAATTCTCACTCACCGGAAATTAATTCGCCCTGCTCGCATGCCATTTTTCATTAGTGTCCGCTTATTGTCGCATAATGTTCCACGAGCGGGCATATTTTCGAAACTCTAATCAAAACTAGAGCTCACTACATTAATATTCTATAGATTACATTGTAAGCGTTGTCAAATTGATGCGTAAATCAAAAGTGGAGTATTTTCGATTCATGTAATTTCATTTAATATTGTTACTGAACAGCTAAATTTCATCAGTAATTATATAATGCAATATCACAAATAGTTCCATTTCAGTAATTGTAATTTGATTACATTAAATTGCAATAGATAATAATAAATAATTTGTAAATTAAATTATTGCGTTATAATTAAATTTTTTATCAAAACTTAATTAATATTCTCTGAAAAAATATCTAATTAAGTTATGGCAAATAATTCATATTAAGTTTGCCTTTCTTTCTTTGTAAAAATTTTATCACTAATCTCTGATATTTATTTCCAGAAATATTCCTTTAATTTTAACATTATCATTCTTTATACAAAACAAGATTCAACTTTACGAAATTGTGAAATACTAAAAAAAAAAAAAAAATATTACACTGAAGAACAATCGAATTATATTTTTAATATTTTTAGTATTTTCTTCCCCAAAATGAGAATTGCATAGTGATACATTATAGTGCTACAGCGACAATATATTATTGTTCTCCATGTAAGAGCTTATTCAAAGTTTCGACGATTGAGTTTCGTCGAGGCAAACTCACTCATCTCCGAACGGAAGATACTTTTGCAGCGGCACGCCGCCGATGCGGGATCACGAAACCTGAAATTGCTTCCGAAAGTAACTCTTCCCAGTTGAGCAGTACTGCGCTCCAGTCAAACAACGCGAATTCCTCCGATCTCATTCGCAGCATGCATTCCGTGAGCGTTTGTTGTGTCTTCCTGAACGAACGCTGCCGAGCTGTCTACCGGCTTCTACCGGTCAAGAGAGAGCTCGTAGTTTATATTCTTTATTCCCGCCACGGCTCTCTGCAGAGTCCGCGTACGGATGTTGGGAATTCCTTTCTCTGTGAAATAGAAGAAGCCTTCCGCTCCGTCCTGCATGAGGGCGAAGAAGGAGTGCTTCTTAACGAGGACGCGATAATACGACTTCATCAGCGGTTCTTGCTCTGACGCAGCTGGAATTTCGCACACTTCGGCCACATTCCTTCGAGAAGTTCGCCATCGTCTTTTCAACCGCAGTGACAGACGATGACTAGGAGGACGACGACAACGATGGAAGGCTCGGAGAAGCTTTCCGGAACTTCTCCTAGAGTTTGTGGCCTCATAAGAGCAATTCTCCCCCTCCCCCCTCCCTCGCAAGTTACTAGCGACTGATTTTAATGGACTAGTAGAGCAAGGAATAACTACTTAAACTTCCACTCTACACACTTCTCAGTTTTATAAAAAAAATTATTAGTGTGTGCCATTAAACATTACACATTAAAAGTTATACTTATATATTATGCTTTTTAGCATTAATAACATTGACTAATATAACTTAAAAATTAAAAATTTTTATGCTGAATAATTTTTGTTTACGTTCAAAAAAAGTTTAAATAATATTTAGACTGCTAAATATCGTCGCCCATTAAAAATTATTATCAAAATAATGAAGAAAACAAAACAGCGAATTAAAACGGTAAAAATATTTATTAATAAATCATTGATAAATACGATGAACATAATTACTAAAAAAAAAAAAAAAAAAAAAAAATAATATACAGTCATGTGGTAATGATAACATCGTGACCTCTTTTCGCATAAAAGCCATCACAAATACATCGATCATTTTCGTAATACGTGTGCTTACAAATTACCCTGCGTAGAATTTGGTCAAGTGCAATTCGTAACGCTGTACAACATCATTAAAAGCGAAACGCTTCAATAATTTGCCTGAACTCGAGCGCTACTAATACTACACTACTATACTGTATAGCCAATATGAGTATCACGCTAATACTAATATGATGTTTTGCAACGAAAAGTTTCCATGAAGGTGTCAAACTGTCGTCGGCAGCGATCGATCAACCTTTGTCGTTGTACTTCACGTTTTGTCTCGCATAAGTTTATGTGTAATTAGCTTTTAATATGTGCACATTCACATACATTTACTTAACGATCGATTCGACAAATTTTGTTTCTTCAGAATTTCAAATCGATATCCAATCGTATTTACAATGCAGTATTTAAAAAAAATTGGTCATATATCTTGGTCAACCAATACATACATTCCGCTGGTCAACTGGTGTGACCGTAATAAATATTACTTTTAAAAAGAAATATTGCTAGAAATATTTTTCTTCTACGTTCTAATCAATTAATTACTTCATAGATAATTTAAAATGTGTTAAATATTATTTCTTCGAAAAGTAACTTTTTTCAAAAAGAACGATGTTACTTTTAAATTTTCCTCATGGGAAATTTTTAATATTTGACGTACAGCTCTATAAGTGGGAGCAAAATATTTTAAATTGATATGTGTACCGTATACTCAAGTTGACAACATGAATAATGCTTATAGCGCGCAGAATATTAACAGCATAGTTTGGCGATCAGTGATATACGACTTTTAAATATAAAATTATTCGAAAAAATATCTCTCTCTCTCTCTCTCTCTCAAAGTATTCCAGAAATACAAAATAACAGAGATAAAAAGAAATAGTAAGAATTGTATAGAGATTAATTTACCGTGAATGTGGAACAGCGAACTCTTTTTTTCCCTTAAATCACGATGAAATTAAGCTAACTTGAAAGTCACCGGAACAGCCAATACCGCTCGCTGAATCGAAACTAATTTTTCATCACGATCTAAGCGTGCCGTTGTAAATCAATACAGTGGTGCACCTGTGCACGCGTGCCCGGATTTCGCTATGTCGAGAGGGAATTATTTATGGGAACAATGCGGGACGGTGTGGTGCAGCTTTTATCGCGAGCATCCGAGTTATCCAACGTGCACCCGAGAGATACGGGAATTTTTAATCTCGCTGTTACTGCGACTGCCACACGAATTCGCGACCGGATTCGCGGTGTTCGTAAAAAAAAATGAAGGCTTAGCCGCCTTAGGAAACCCGTCGACCGCACACGCGTCCCGGCTTTCGATCTTTTCAAAATTATTTTGGCAGCCTTTCAAGCATACGCTACGCCTGGAATTGCGAAAGATTCCGCGAACATCCGCCGTAGGATTTTCATTACCAACGACAACGGAGGCGAGAGCTGCCTTGCTGCGAGTAAAGCCTGATTTATAGCGCGCATCCGCGACCTAAACTGTCGTGCAACTCGCGGAACAGACGGTACACGAGATAGACGATTCGGAGCAGAAATTTGATACATCTCTCTATACAATTAATTAAAGAATGAAATTGTTCAAAATCTTTTAAAAGCAATTTAATGAAGATATTCAAATCATATAATAATATCAGGATTTTATTCGTTGAGCAATTACAGATCTAATAATTTTCAGAAATAAACATAAGGAAAAGATGATAATATAATCTTAATTTGCAGTTCATTTATGAAATCTAATATACGAGGAGATTATTTTAATATTTATTTTAGAAAGTTTAATATTTGCTTCAGAGTATTTGTTCGAGTTGTACCAATTTGTATAACTTAAAAATAAAAAATTCCAACACTTATTAATTTTAATAAGCTCTAAATATTAGGTGTTGGAATTAATTCGTAGCGTTTTTAAATGAAAGAATGTTATTTATTTCACATGAGCATTAAAAAATACATTAATGAAAGTACTTCCCATCACTTGTAAAACGCTACGAATTAATTCCAACACCTAATATAAAAAACATCACGGCACTTAGAAAAACACGTCGTGTTGATAATTTATCACAATTTCAGCGATATTTCTTATTAATTCTAGCAGAATTTTATGTTCTAAAATTATTTTTAAATAGAGTTCCGGCTGTTATTTTTTCAATTTTGGTTTATAAAAAATGCGGAACTCGTTTTTATTTTTAAACAAGGAACTAGTAGAACTGTAAAAGAAACTATAAAAAGTGTTATCGGAACTGTTATTATTTTTTTTATATTAATAGAATGTCGTGCTTTACGGATTCACATAAATTTGAATTTTGAAATTAGCATGCCATTCTATTAATGTACAAAAAAGTAATAACAGTTCCAATAGTATTCTCTCTCTCTCTTAATAGTTTTACAGTTTCTTATATAAATAAAAAACAATTCCGTATTTGTTATACTAAAAATCAAAACTAAAAATATTGCGTGCTAACTTCGCAAATCTAACACGACACTCTTCCTCTCTAAAGTACAAGAAAAGGAAAAATATTTTTACTCTTGGCTACAGTTATAATTATTTTAGACTGAACATTTAATATCTTGAAGAGAGCTCTAATATATAATCATTTATATTAAACAATACATTTTTTCATTGATTTAAACTGCAGGTTATACAATATCAATACTTTTCTAAAAATTATTTCTTGTTAATTCTTTCTCATTTTCTCTTTTTTTCTGTCTTTCTCTCCTTTTCTCTTTTCTTGTATACCACATGTAATTCTAATACTACAAATCATATGATTATATACATCAAAGAGATATTATAGCATGTAGGATTTTACACTATGTGTTTAGAAAGCTTTAGTATACTCCAGTGATATCAGCTTTGAACCAACATGCATGCCTGGGGAAACAGCGAGTAACGGGTAGCCGGTTGCCAACAAGTAACTTCGCTTCCAACAAACCGTCCGCAAATTAGTAGTACAGCATTGTTCTGTATTTGCATAAAGAGGAATTTATAATAATCCACACAAGCTGTGTCGACTAAATCGTCAAAACGGAAGCGATAAAAGTATAGTCATAATATATGTGTACTTCTAACCTCACATATATTTTTCATTTTAGAGCGATTTTGACAATTATAATAATATATAATAATAATAATTCCCTTTATTATTATTATATTAATAATTTAGCAAATTTAACGAATTTTAAATGCAACACAATTGCAAACGCATTTATATCATTACATAATATGTCTCTGATTAATAAATAATTTTAGAATAATAACATGATCCATCACATAATTTCATTTGCCGATATTGGTAGATATTAAGAGAATTTTAATCAAAAATCAAATATGAACAATTTTAATCGGAACCCATTAAATACTCATTAAATAAATTCTAATGCCATATAGAAAATACACACACATATATATATATATATATATATATGCGTTTGCAATTGTGTTGCATTTTCTTTAAGTTAAATATTACATTTTAATTTATTTCTTCTTACGGGATCTTATTGAGCCATTAAATAATTTCATTCAATTTAATAAAGAATTTGTTTTGCTGCAAACCTTTAAGTATTTAAAAATTATATTGCCTTCAACTTCAATTTAATTTAACTCATACAGGCGTCTTATTTCAGTCTAGAAATAATCTAGCCCTCAAGAGTCACGTAATCACCACGAACGTTCATTAAAAGCGAGATGATGGCGGATAAAATTCTGCAATTTATCACGGTCGATGAATGGATCCTAAAGGTTTCGCGAGAGCTGATTATCCGCTTCATTATATTACGCCGTGTAAACTGCTGAGCTGCCCGCCATGTGCGCGATTCTAATTTTACGAAAAGTGATTATCCCCTAAATAATTATCCCGTGGAAAATTATGCCGTGAAAAACGAGTTAGGTATATCAGAATTATATCACGGCATGCGGACAGCCTGCGCGATTAAACAATGCATAGACGAGTAGCAATAAAATGCAAGTAGCGCAATATTTGCGCCCTGCGACTTTCATGTCCTAACTCGTTCCTTGTACGAGATATTTGCCTCGCGGCGAGAACATTGCTAGTGTTTGTTCAATTAAAACTGGTCAAAAAGAGAAACTAGATACACAACGCGGAAAAATATTTGATTAAATGCCTAGTGTCTACAAAAAAAAGCATTGTTTTTTCTTTTATAGATATATTTATTTTATTTGTTGTTGCAAGTTTAGACACGTACAATACAAATTAAACTAGACATATATACACAGTAATAAAACCGCGAAATATATACGCATTTTTACATTTTGTGAAAATGCTATAATGTGAATAAATTACAGAATTTGTAGATATAATTGATATTTGTAGATTTAATTATATTCCTGACGAAAAAGCATTTTTCATCAGGAATATAATTAAAAAGTTATTAAAGCGAAATTGCCTTAAATTTCGCGTGATGTTTACAAAGGTATTCAATTTTTCTAAAAGTCATCACGTACAGCTTAATGGGACTGAAAAAAACGAACGCCGGAAATATACGTCTCACTGTTCGGAGATTTCCTTATGACGGCAGGACTTTGCGATTTTCTCGGTTACGTTGCTGGTTACCGCTCATGAATAAATCTGGTTACTGCTTTCTTATTATTCTAATGCAAACTCGGAAGTCTGCGCCCGGAAGCTTACGTTCATATTGCATAAATCTGATGTCGGGTAGGTCGTTGAAATTTTTACATCAAGCGCAAAGCTTCCAACGAATCGGTCTCCAGGGTGCGAACGTCTACAGCACGCAAGATATTTTTCCATTCTTTTACATGCCGGCCACGGCGAGGGGATCGCAAATATAAAATATTACTCGGAAACGCCAGAGATTACGGCACTTTTCCTCGAGATAATATTGTCGCCATTGAAAGCGTAGCCGCTTAATTTTTTTTCTATGCTCGGCGCGCAAATTTCTTTCACTATAGAGCACTTGTGACAACGACACAATATCCCATCTAGAGGATTTTATCAACAGTTATATGCCATTTCTTGCGACTTGTTCCCCCATATTTGAATATATTTCTACTGCAACCACAGAAATAGAGGAATGGGGGAGGTAGATATTTTCCTACTTTTCCATTGCCATCCTTGCACAAAAATACTCGAAATAAGATATTCTAAAGAGAAATGTTTCCGATTGCAAATAGCTTCATGAAAGTCCGATACTGTGATGTAAATAAAAAATATTGACACAACAGAATCGTCATAAACTACAGACTGCATGAGTTGTCATTGCCGGATTTCACGGCAAAAATAAAAAATTTGCGTTTTCAAATCTTTTGTTAAATCAAAAATTGCAATTTGCAATTTTTTAAATTTTCCTATATTTATATTTTTAACACCCAAGCATTATCAGATTTAATTTTTATAATAAAAAAATTTATTTAAAATTATGTAAAAATTAAAAAATTGTGCCTATTTCTACTCTCGCAACTTAATTCAATGAATTTTTGAAATTTTAATAAGATATTTCTATAATTATAAATCCTAACAAAATTAACACTATATATTAGGTCATTTAAAAAGTATCCGCGGTTTTTTGTTCAATTTTTGAATGAAAAAACCGCGGATACTTTTTAAATGACCCAATATATATATATCTAATTATACATTTTGCACATAACAGCAAATTCATTATTATTGAAAAGTTAATTACTATTAATTTAATTATTTTACTATTAATTTAATTATTTTATTACTCATTGATTATTTATTTCTATTGTTATTTTAAACATATTTTATTGATACGGTAAATCACATTTATACAATATAAACGCGTACACAATGTTTCGCAAATTTTATCGCACTCCACGTATGTTGAATGAAACAGTGACGTGAAATATGGAGCACTGGAAAAGAATTAATGATAGTCGCCGGAAACTTGGTTTGTCTACCTTTCTTTGCTGTACCCGCAAATTTTCAGCTCGATACAAACATTTCTTTGTACAGGAACGGAAACATTCTCCCGACTTTACACACTTCCGCTCGTGGATCAACGTCACACGCTGCATCGTCCTCGTTTGGCAACATTATTCTATACTTTGACCCACAAAGTTTCTCTTCGAGCGATGTCGATAAATCTTTACGCAAACACGACCTCGGGAAAGTTGTGCGAATATACGAGCACGCGGGAGTGTCTTCGTCGATAAACATGTGAACAAAAACGACGATGTACGTTTTACAGCGTAATGCTTCTACCATTTTGTATATCGAATAACAAAGGATAGTGAAACTTTCGCGACGAAAAGATCAACTTCAAACTTGGCAAATCGAGAAAACCGAGGAATTCTATAATCGAAGAGAAATTTATCGTATATAATATAATAAAATAGAGAATAATTTATACGTAAAGATAAATTTCATTTTATAGGCACTTTCTTGGCATATTTATTTTTTCAATTTTTATGTTGAATGTTTCACTTGACTTCAGAGAAAAACGATTTATTTGAACAAAGTTGAACGATGGCAAAGTGTGTGTTCAATACCTTACTATGTAACAACAGAAATTTATATTGTTCTCCCGCTAAGTATATAATAAATTCAGGAAAGGATTCGAATGGTTTCATTCAATTTATAGATGTACCCTCGTTTACTTTCAGAGCCACCGCGAAAAGACAAATACAAAACAATCTTCGAAGTCATTCCCTCTTGAAATTTCTATCGTATCGCGAAAACGATCCTCTCCATTCCTCAGTTCGGGCTCAGAAACTTTACAGTATATAATGATGCGTATCGGCCTGTCATTTTTTTAAATTGTAACAATACGCGTGTTTGCAATTATATCCACATGTACGAAAACTCAATAATTACAATGAAAACATAACAATTGCAATCATCTCATGTTTTCATTAATACAATAAATTAGTACCTAAATGTATAAATTGATTTTCGACCACATTTTATACACGCGGAACGAGATACTTTATTGAAGCTTGTCTGACTCTGTCGCGCAGTAACTACTTCATGCTTTCTCTTGCTAGCAGCAGCTACTTGCAGTAAAGATTAAGCAAATTTGCCAACTTTACTAACTCCGTCTGTTTCTATATTACATTGGTTACACTGAATGTAATCTCAGTTAGAACATAGAAAGAACCTTTACCTAACTGAGGATTTATATAGCGCAAGTCGTCAGTGAAAGCAACGCAGTTAAATAAAAAAAAAAAAAAAAAAAAAAAAAAAAGTAAGAAAATAATCTACGCTGTCAGACGATTTTCGACCGCGACATTTGGGATTTCGACGTCGATTGACTTCGTCGTTGAAATAATCCTCGCCGGGTGCGCGGGTTTAACATTTCCCGATAAGCAAAATATATCGTCCTGGCCAGCGTTTGACGTCGCCCGGTTCCGAGATATATGGTTCTCGCTAACACCCCCGAGAGTTACCGAAGTCGATGGTAAATTTCGTACCCCCGTCTCCCCTCGTACCTTCGAATCCGTCGCCGCGTTCTCGTATTACGGGGAAAAAATATCGAATATTTTCAATGGAAAAGCGGCGGCCATTGCACAAGAATGAACGAGAAATTTCGGAGTCCGGTACGCCGAGAGGCTGTAAATCTCTTTCTCGTCGGTACGACGACGACAACGACAACGACGATGATCGAGACCGTTCTATCCATTTAAAATTCCGCTTCGATCGCGTTTAAAAGTTCGTCAGGCGTGACATCCTTGTCAATTTTCCTTTTTACAACCACCGGTTATGCCCGCCATTGCTGCGCTACAACTTTACGGCACGTAATCGTTTAACTCTTTCAATGCGAAAAAATTCTTCTGTTATTGTTAATAACGTATTTATGAGTCATAAAAAATTTCTATAACTTAAATTTCTATAACATAAATTTTTATATTATAACTTAGAAGTCTGAGGTTAAATGAAATATTTCTTCAAGAGTGGCGAGATTAATTCTTTACGGAGAACTCTGACAGAAGCTTTCTAACAAAGAAATTTAAAGAAGGCTGTTTTCTAAAGAATCGCTGAATTTGATTTTGGTTCTCAGAATACTAAAATTGGAATTTCAAAAAAATTACCGTAAAATTCAGTTTTAGGAGGTTCTTGATATCGTCGGGTTAAACGTAGCTTTTGAAATTGTTAAATTTTAAAATAAAGATAATAAAAAAAATGTAGTGTCACTCAAAACTCATAATCAAACTTCGAAAGTTAATTCTAATCATTTGAAGAACGACAAATAAATCAAAACTGGAAAATTTGATATTATATATATTTTGCAAGTAGAAATTCCCTAAAACATCGAGTTTTATGTTAATCAGATTAATTTTTTGAAATTCTATCTGCCATATAAATCTATCTTGAATTTTTTATTTTTGACCTTAAGATACAATTTCATGCAGCGAAGGAAAGCTGGCTCCCAATTCACCACAATCAAAGCATTTAAAGCTGTACGCTCTTCTCCCGCTTCCTTTTCATGGAGCATACCTTCGCTGGCTTTAAATTTAAACTAACGAAGACACTCATTTATTTTCGCTAGCTTTTAATTCATTTTAATAAAAATGGATTACGAAAATGAGAATACATCGGTATGTAAAAGAATATAGTAGCAATTACAACTGCAACAGAGATTTGGAGGCATAGCCGTTGTAATTGCTAATATATATTAAAAAAGAAAAAGTATGGTAATACCCATTTTAAAAAATCGCAGCGAATGTGATTTATTCTTTGCTTCGCTTCCAAAATTAATCTTAGAAGTCATACGATTTCATGAAATATGACATGTCATGTATTTCAATGATGATTGATGTTTTGCTATTAGTTGAACAATATCGAACTATGAGCAAAACTTGTTGTATACGAAAATTGATAGAATGGGGGATTAAACGCCAGCTTTTATTAGCTGCATGAAATTATCTTATAGACTTCATAAAAAATATGTTTCATAAAACTCGAGCAAGTAGTTCAAATAAAAAGGGACGGCCAAAACAGGATCGCAAAGAGTGTGCAAATACGAGTTACAATAAAATTAATTCTAAATTGACAACGTATTAATTGAATTCTAATTTCAATTTGTTAAACACAATTTGTATTCACAAAAAATGTGTGCCATAATGTTTTGGCCGACGATACCAACTCTCAATTGGTCACCGAGCTCATTCAAATTACGAGAGACGCGGGACACTTTGGATACGATATACCGGCCGCGGGAGAAGAATTAATCCTCAGAAAAATTTACGGCCACAAGGAGATATGGGCGCTGTCGGGACAGCCGGTGTATACGCACATCGTTCTCGCGATTTATATCCTAAGGAGCAAAACGGCGACGAGTAATGGCGATACAGCTCGCGGAGACTGACAGGTGAAATACGGAACAGATCCGGGCGTTTTGTTCAAGTCGCGTAAACTGGAGGTAGGAACGGCTGGGCGAATTATGGGCGACGTTGTGTCAGCGTACTCTCTCCTCTCTACGGGAATACGATTCCGCTTTTCATCCGTTCTCTTCTTTCTCTCTCATTTCCTCTCTTTCGCAGAATCTCACCGCGAACCGTGATTCCGATTTCACGGTACTCCGGATGAATGCCACGCGTGCGTGTACAACACGGGCGCATGATGAAGCTCCAGGATCATCTTTCGTTAACGCTTGATATCATTTTTTTTTCGCGGCGATATATCTACCTGAGATATATTTATCTCGTCCAAAATTTACCCCGCGGTGGGCGGGGATGTAATTAAGTTAGGTACACTTTTTCCGCCGCGCTCGTTTAGCCGCGTGAACAACGGAATTCCTTTCTGAAGGGCGCCGCGTTCTTTTTACACGATAAATTGTGTAAAAAGATATACGGCAAAAACTGATGTGGTTAACCACGAAAGAAGAAATCCTTTAAATTAAAGCTTTTGAGCGCTCGCAGCATTGTTCTTTTCACAATTTTATTTTAACTACATCAGCGCATTTACCGATGCTGTGACGTTAAGTTTGCACAATAAAAGACTCATACTGTGAAATGGCTAATCTGGTGCAAGTACAAACAATTCGAATTTATCTGCCAAAGCTACATGAAATCCCGCCGATAAGTTATTATAACATTGATGATAATCCCGATAAAGTTATTATAACATTGTTATTAACAAGGATCCTATTGTAGTTGATATTCATCAATCTTCGTTTCCATCATGAAAAATCAGACAATGATGTAATGAGAATAATAAAATGTATAGTGTTATTAATTCTCGGAACTCGCCATCTCTCTTCCTTCTCCTTTTTTTTATTTTTTTTTTTAAATAATACATAAACGTCACCTGTTTTTACGTCTCAATTAAAGTTATATTACTAACAATATATTGTATCGTGAGAAAAAAATGCTGTTCATTCAATTAAAATCTATATTACGGGCTGTCACTAACATAAGTGATTAATATGACATATATTTAATATCATGTATATTTTTATTGACATAAAGGCTTGATTATTGAAATAATTTATGCCTTTATGTCAATAAAAATTTAGTTGTTTTTCGATTTATTTATATAGTATTTGAGAACATTATAAATATTTAATCACAATTTTCTGTAAAAAGTAATAACATTAAATATAACTTATTATGACAATATTTTTAAAATAAAAATAAAAAATCTAAAAAATTCTAAAAAATAAAGGTTTTAATGAATATAATGCTTTCTTATTGCGCGTTTTTGATAAAATTGTATATTGAAAAAAATCGTCAAAAACAATTATTAAAAAAAGAAAAAAATATGTTAAACAATAATCCATATAACAATATTTTAGAATTTACATGTTTTCGCCGTTGGAGTGCAAAAAACTCCAGGTGATTATTCCCAGGTTGAGAGACAAAATCTCATGAAAAATATTTAATCTAGAATTATACGTATGTGTCATTTGTGATGAGAAAATTTGCCGATTCGTCGCGAGATACAAAATTTCTACGTGTCGGGCTTTCAATCCGCCAAATCCCTACGAAGGAAGGAAGCGAGCCCAAGATAGCTTCGGCGGATTACCTCATTCCAATAGGTCGATTTTTCACGAAGACATGACGAAAGAGAGATGTCGAATGACGTTGCGGTGAATCACAGCGAATCAATCTCTGTCTCGTTACAAGCGCCCTTCCTTCATACGACTTCATGAAGTCATACGTTCTCCTTCGATATTTTGTCAGAATCGATCGTTCACTCTCCGTACCTAGTTACTCGCTTGAGTAGTCGAGAAGGATTAATAACTATGTGTGTTGCGCACATAACGTTGGAATACTAATTAATCGCCTGTCGGCTTTTACGTGAGAAGGTAGGGATCGAGATATTAATAAACTTGTGGTACAGAGAATAACTAGAATTGTTGTCAGGTTTCTGGGATTGCGAAAGTTAGTAACGATGTTCTTAATTATGTCGATATTGCTAATTCTGAGGAAGATGGAATTTATTGCACGTTGGTTGGCGGACGTTGTTATTAAATGGTAATGCCACGAGATAACAATGACGTCAGATGATTATTCCGATAAATAAATGTAACGATACAGATAAACGCAGATGTTGGAGAACATAATCCTTACATTTATAGAATTACATAATTGCTAATCGAAAGCCACTGGCTCGTGTAAGTACAATTACAACGATCCTTTAGCAAGACATTCTCAGTGCTTATTATGCAAACTTCAAAGTCCGAAAATTGGCAACGAAACGCGTTACACGCTCACGACTCGTAACCGAGTCTAACTTCGACTATTAAACTTTACCAAAATGGCCAAAGTGGTAGACTGCGATAACACAGCTGGTTCTATTAGTAATTGGACAGTAGCTTTATTGATTACGTTCATTTCTAGATTACGCTCATTACCTTTCTCTCTCTCTCTCTCTCTCTCTCTCAACATTTTAGTAAATTATTACTACATACTCACTATGTGAAAAACCACATTACAATGCTATACAACACCCGCTATTACGCAAATTAACCATAATGCGGTTATGTCAGCAACATAAAATAGTGACATATTCCAATTAAACTAACGAATGGAACGAAGTTGAGTCGATTTTTTCCAATCCGCGAGCCGCGACGATATAAACTTCATGCACAATGTGAGAGAGTTGATCATCCAGATAATTAATTTACATCGCGCGTGCTATAAATTTGCGGCGAAATTCCGCGGTATCTGTCGGCAATGTATATACGTAATTAGCGTTAATCGATTAATTGGCTAATATCCAATCTTATCCTTCCGTCAACATTTCATAGTTCATCGAGTGACGGCTGAGCAATTGCTCAGAAAGTTTCAAATAAGAAAAAAATTTCCTCTTGGGCGTTCTATAAAAAAGAAAAATATTAAGAATAAAGTAAAAGAGAAAACAGGAGAGAAAGAGAGAAAGAGAGAGAGAGAGAGAGAGAGAGAGAGAGAGAAAGGGAAGCAGGGAGGGAAGAAGGGACTTGAACAAACTGTTTAAATCGAACGTGAGAAAACCGAATTAATGAGGATTAGCACTAATCGACGTACAACCATCTCTTCAAATTCTAATAATCTCTTAAGGGTAAATTAAACATAATTAGGGTACAGCATCAGAAGACTATAAAAGTAGGTCTTCGAGAGGATTAACGCGCAAAGTTAAATCACTTTTGGAAACTCGGATGTTATAAGCTTGATGTCTCTACTTATCACATCATCCATATTTCTCTCATAACCTTGACTAATAAATGGATATATTAGCTTAAAAAGCAGCACAGAAACTATTCCCTTAACTTAACTATTTCCTACATTACGTTTTACCAGCGACTTTATTATCTCACTGCTCACTTGGGATTAATATCTTTCCACATAGAGTCCATTTTAGAAAATTTAAATTTCGAATACCTGAAGCAAAAGTTACAAAACTAATGCTTTTATTGATAAAAGTGAAATTTACAGACATAATTCAATGATATCCTTTAATGAGTTTGTTCGATTTATTGTTATACATAATAAAACAAAAAGAAATAATAAAACTCCATGGCGATAAACCATTCCTCTTGATATAAAACCGTCAACTTGTTCGCTTTATTACGCTGAACGGCAATGTATAAAGTACATTACGGGCCATAAAGCAGTCATAAGACGAACGCATAAAAATGCGCTGTGAATCTCTTGAAAATCGTGGAATATTAAGTTTACTTAGAATATCTCAAACCAACCGCAAGACCATTTTGCGAATAGATCCCCTGAGGAATTTGCTATTGATTTTCGCTGAACGAAAAACATCAAAAAATGTAATATTCATACTGCGGTAAACACTTTTTTTATGCATTCCCATTATATACATAATATTAATTCAAATCCTTTGTTTGCATTGGCTGAATATTAAAGAAACTGGATATTAAAGAAACAAGAAATGACACTCTAAAAATATTTTCTACATTATCACAAATGATTAAATTAGCATGACTATAATTTCTAATAAACTTTGTATATATTAAATAAATAGTCGTTTCAGCTTTTTATGACAATTAATTATAAACTAATACGATCAATTAAAACCTAATTATAATATTACAAGAAATAGGACATTTAAATATTATTAAATTAAATATATTTCGCAATTATAAATTATGAATTGTTATAAAGTTTAAAAAATATAATTTAATATTTAACAAATATCCTTTGAATTAAAATAATACGAAAGCGTGGTAAAATGATTACTTCCCTGATAAATATTTTGCTCCAATTTGCTACAGTTATTATGGCTATCTTTAACGAAGTTATGAGATTAATCAAAGATCTCCCTGAGCTGTACCACTGATATCAGCACAAGGTCGGTCCTTAATTTACCAGCGTATAATTCCAAGCTGGCGGGTGACCCTCGAGGGCCACCTTGGCGTTAACGAGTCCCCCTCGTCTGTGGAATCGAGAGTGGCGAAAAGCCTCGAGGGTGCTCGTATTTTAGGAACCAATCGAGTGATGCAGGGTGCGGCTAAGAAGCGAATGTTCACTCGGCGCCGTTGGGACGACGCTGCACTCAGTGCAAAGAGAAGAGACAGGGAATGTGGAGGTGAGGGGTGGGGGCTTCATCGATTTCTTACCCCGTGGCCCAGTAACGCGTTTCGTGGGACCGTCGTGTACCGTCATTGGGTGTAGCTACCCCCGAGGAAAGGATCTTGATGCACCGCAGGATGCACCGAGAAAATCACCGATCGCGGTGTCTCTTCGATCGTTCGCATCGAGTTTTTGCGATGGTATCCGTAGCGCTTAATCCTCTCGTTATCGCAGGATTTTATCATTTCAGCACTCCAAGAAAAAAAAAATAAATTTTTTATGATATTAGATGGAAAACTTGACGTCATCACAATTGTCATAAATATAACATCAAATGAGCAAACATATTTTTTAACAATAAAATCTGAATACATTTGATTACAATATACGTTACTGTGATGATTATTTGATAAACCTAATTATTTAATTTTAGTAATTATCAAATTAATAATTATAAAATTAATTAATATTTATTTATAATAGCCATTGTATATTATTGTCTCAAAATTTATGTTGTTTTAACGCTATATATCAAATTTTACATCCATAAATAGTTTTAATAATTAATACGAATGTCCATTAGCGTTAAGCTGCCTGTTGGTAATTAATTTATTAATTCACGTACACGTTTATAACGACATTAAAAATTTTTATAATATAAATTATTTTCATTATTAAAAGTGTTTCAATTCATGACTTTTTAATTTATAAGTGCATCATTAGATATTATATTACATGTTATCTGAATTAATTAATAAATTTCCAGGACACAGCGTACTAATTGTAACAATAAAATTAAAACTACTTTTTATTTTGAAAAAAAATTTCTTTAAAAGAAATCTTTTAAAATTATCTTTACAAGATAGAAAAGCTATTAATGGGGCGCTAAAATTGTGTTGTATTATGAAAATTATGCGTTTCGCGGATTTTCTCCGTGTCCAGGTCTATTGGAATGCCAACATGAACCTTGCAAGTCCACTTCATCAGAGCGAGGAGCAGTCTGCTACTGAATTGTTCTCTTTATATTACGTTGTTGGAGTGGTGGTAGTTGGGGGGGGGGGGGGGGAGAAAAATCGGCCAGTCTTTAAAAACCGGGAAAATGGTCTTCCATATTTTATTTATGTTGTTGTAACCATTATCTCTATTTAGATTGTTAACATGTTTTTGTATCTCTATGGCTTCCCTATACTTTCTTGGAAAGTATGTAATGTTGGCTATTGTGGTCGTTTTGTCAAACAGTATTTGATGTTTTGTCTCGACGTTGTGTTCTGATAATGTCGACTGCGTGGCGTGTTTTAGTCTGACATCACTTTGGTGTTCTTTTATCCGTAGTTTCTTTTATCCATTCTCTCGATTTCTTCAATACTTGCCCACAAGAACAAGATATTTTGTGTCATATTATATTTTGAGGCAAGCAATACAAAGAAAAAAATAATGAATTATATAACAAATCTTACACAAGGAAAAGCTGTGAGATTTTAAAAATAGACTCCCGTCCTCTAAAAGTGAAAAGAGATTTATTGGATATTGAATTTTGGCGTTTGATATTCACGAATGCTAGAATTAAAACTTAATCCTCGAACAAAATGAAAATGAAGCAGATTAAGTAAAAGACCAGAAACTTTCCAAAAGTAGTGACAGTCACGTGTGTTTAATTTCAGACCGTGTATATCATCTTCGCTTTTTAAGGAAGATAAATTTTCGCGACTACATAAAACTTGTTCTTCCGCGAAAAATGCGCGATCTATCGCGATTATGCTAATCTCGTATCACATTACGGTATACAGGTTCGTATTTAGTGCTAAACGCAAACGTATCATGCATCGTATAAAGTTGATGCAATCTATTAAAAGGAAAGCTAACGTTTCTCGTTAACAATGATGTACAACCGGAGCAGTAACATTTACGATAAGCACAATGATGAATTATCATTACGTAAATTTCACCTATCACTATTTTCCTTGCTACACTTGCGTGCTGTATATCCAGGTGCATCCGATACGTAACTTCATTCCAGTTACGTCGAAAGCTGCGAACTTACGAATCAATCATATTTTCCAATTAGTGCGCAATCTTCATGAAAATGAACCATATTTATTTTCTAGAAGTTGTTAGCAATAACCAATGATAAATATCTCCTTTATCGGCAACGGTTTAATAACCGGTTGTCTGGAGTTTAATGGCAATCTCGCATAATAATAGATTTTCGCATGCTAAATTGGTTCGGTTGTTCAATGCGCATTGATAATGCGATATCAGCCTCTTTCATCTTGTAGATTCTGTTTATATTAATACGCAAACTCTAGAATCATGTTTCACGATAATGTCTAAATCACGTTGATATAATTTGTAATAATATTTCTCGATTGTTCTCTATTTAAAACCGCGATCGAGTAAACTAAAATTTATTTGGTAAACGAGAAACTTGATTACGCATTGTATTATAATTGTCAATTAATTTCTTTCCTAAAGATATTCATATTAATATTGAATAATTAAAGAGCTTTTTAATCAATTAAATAATGAAAATTTATAACTTTAATAAATTTATAATTTAAACAGAAATAATTACTTATTTATTTAAATTAATAATGAAAGTATTTTCTATTTGCTACACGAAATATTGTGTATCAATATTAATGCTCGCTAATAACAAATTAGGTATATTCACAATTTGTACGATATATAAAAAACATGATATGTCTGTATATAATAATGATCGTGAATTATAAAATATTCGTTTTTGCGAAATATATAATCCAGAGCTTTTCAAGATTAAGAACATAATCTTAGAGGGAAATCTACCCGGATATAATTAACTCCCAATTAAATTAAATGACAGTGTCAGGCATTCGCAACGTTAAGGTTCACACATGCTCTTCTAAATTACCTCGTACTTCGCGAAATGGCGAGAAAGGACGGGACTCGCGCTTGGATTAACTTAATCAACCAAGTATTTGCCAAGCGAAGGAAACGGCCGAGGAGTTGGAATTCGAGGAGGATGGAATTCGAACAGAAGGGTGGCTCTCAGAGCAAATTGGCCGCGGCGTATTGTCGGCGTCGAACGGGAATATATGTATTTAATGGATTTCTCTCTTGTTAATACGCTCGATGTACACGCGTTCCATTACACAACAGCACACGATTTCGCTAAATAAATATACGCTCGATTTGTGCTGCGTGCTTTTAAACGGCTGCTGTATAGCTGGAAGTATAGTGAGCGATGAGGCGCGGACTCGAACATTTGTCGAATAAAACACGACTTGCATTGATTTAATTCAGCGATTAATTAAAACAAATTCGCCACTAGTTAATTTTCGCATTATACGGGCGTTGTCTGAACTTTTAATAACGCGACACAATATAATTAATCGTACGTTTAAATCCCTTTATAATGAGCCGCGGCGTACCGGCGAGCCGATAAAATGACAAATATTCCTTATGCATTATGCCGCGGATTATGCAAAATTTATGCGGAACTGATCGATGTTTACCGCTCTCCTTACCGCCATAAAATGCGGTTAAGGGCTTAATGTACCAATCCAGAAAAAGCTCCCACAATTATACATTTTTCTTCTAACGGGCAACCTAGTTCCATCAATAAATGTCTACTTCTGGAATGAAGTGCCGTTATCTGAAACTACTTAACCTTTTTGCTCGCGGCGACCGGTAATTGCCCATCTTAAATTTCCGTAACGGGGCGAAAAAATGATTAACGGTTCAGGATTCTTTATCATCCAAGTTCCGTACTTTAGTGCAAAGTGCATTAAGACTAAACCGCGGGAATATATAATACGAGGAATAATATTAGAGTAGGGTGTCTCGATTTGAAGAAAATTCTTTTTTACATATTATTTTATACGTGGTAATTTTCTTTGGAATTATTATAATTAAAATCATAATTTTTCTCTAAATCTGATCTTCTTTGCATCAACTTTTAAAATCTGCAACTTAATATTTATGATAAGTAGGACGATGTTATGCATACTTAATCCATTTTTACTCAAGTTCACACTTGATTTTTTTATTTAAATTCTAATGATATAAATTAAAGTCTAATTATGCGAATTTGTTTGACATGTTACAGTAACAAAATTCATTCGCATTGGGATAGCTGACAAGAACGATAATCCCCCATATTTCGACAAGGGCCTCTACGAGGCTGAGGTAGACGAAAATGAGGACATTCAGCATACGGTGCTCACCGTCACCGCCAAAGATCACGACGAGTGTAAGTCTTACTTGCCTTTTTAGCAATATTATTTCATCAATTATCATTTTCATTCTATTATAAACTATACTGAAAATATTCACAGTCCATAAGTACATTTTAAATACTTGTAACTATATTATAACGTTTGTCGTACCCGCATGCAGGTGTACAAGTGTACCTTGGAAATATTTGGACAATCAATTACAAATATATGTTGTGTTAATTCTAACATGCGAGGTAATTAAAGACATGTGAGAATTTCATACTGCAACATCTCATTTGTCACGTTTGACAAGTCTAACGTGATGGCATAAATTCTAACAAAATACATTTGTGAACGTCATTTTCAAGTATTGTATTTAATATACAAAAGGATCTCTGAAAATTCAAATAATTCCATTACTCTAACTCACGGTACCGAAATTAATAATTACATACGTATTATGGAAATATTTGCTTACACAGTGAATGCGTTTAAACGTATTGTGTACGAAAAGTTACGCAACATGTCCTGAACATAAATTAAATAACACTTCATCTCATTCACTTTACCTCGATATTTAATCTTTTTGAGTAATACGGATAAACAGATCATCATATGAATTTTCACATTTTGGAAACATTTAATATATAGCATTTAAATTATAGCTTAACAAATATCCACTACACACTTGAAATTGATGATATTTACGCTTCAGTATTTACAAAGTACGTTACAAAAGATTTTAAAACTAGATTTATACTTTAGTCCTTTTAAATCTAATATATAACATTGTGTAAATATAATACATTGAAAAAACGATACATAACAAATTATGTGACTATTTGTGACTGAAATCGATTTGTAAAAATAAATATATTACTTTTTTCCATGTATTTATTCTCTGAAATATTTGAGAGCTATTTATTTAAAAATTACAGTTAATATTTATATAACTTGAATTACACATCGGGATATTTCTAGCTATTATTTGAAATTGCTAATATTATTATTCAATATTGCTAATTAATCTTAAAACTGCATGTACATTGGTACATTAATCTTCCATGCAAAATTTTATATCTTTTATCGCCAACTTCGGACTTTGAGTTTCAGGGCAAATTTTTACATTGTTCTAAACTGTACAATTAAAGTCTATATTACTGTCACTAACATAAGTGATTAATTTATGTATATTTTTATTGACATAAAGGCATAAATTATTATTTCAATAATCAAGGCCTTTATAATTAATTTAGACTTTAATTGAACCAACAGCATTTTTTTCTCAGTGTATAAAAATCTAAATCTGTACAAAAAGTCTGTATACTTACGAAAATTTTAATAACAAAGTTTTTAGTATCATAGAAGTCGGATTGTACTTTAATCATTTTTTACATTTTTTAAATTTATCTATCAGAATTCACAATCCAAATATCGATTGAGCTTTTAAAATCAAACTTGGCAAAGGATTGAAAATGAAGAAAATGATACTCCTACGATGGAGAAGCTTAGAACCAAAAGAACTGTATTACTAAAAAGAGATATAGTCCGAAAATTTTGAGCTTTATATTATCAGCTTTATACTTATCCGAATCGATCTAAAATAGAATTTACCGGATACCATTATTGTCAAGTAACTTTTACTAGTCTCATATCTCGAAACGCGAGAATTATCGTAAACTAGATCGAAAGTATCGAGTAGACTTCGGATGGCGACCGATCGAAGATGGCCATTTCCCTCCGTGCTAACATCCCCCCGAACTTTCTTATTCGATAAAACTCGCTCCCAGCGAGAGAACTTGCGAGAGTCGCGCCTTGCTTTATTAAAAGTCCTTCCTTTCTGTCACAGCCTCGCGTATTCGATACGAGATCACGAGCGGGAACATAGGCGGTGCATTCGCCGTGAAAAACATGACCGGCGCCATTTACGTCGCGGGTGCGTTGGACTATGAGACGAGGAAGAGGGTTGGTATCATCATAAATGTCATCCTAGTGTGCCGCTCGAACGCTTTACTTTACCAGCTATTTATTTAACATCTTTGTATATTCAGAAATTATTCAATATTTCAATCGTTAAAAAAATTCTAATTTTTGTTTTTTACCTGTTGTGTTTCCTGAAAATAATTGAAGAATAAAAAATTAAATAATCGATTTAATTAGCTTCTTAATTATTCAAATTTAAATAAAGATAATTTATTTTATGCATGCACTATTTTTATTTCGCAACAAGTCTTCAATAACAGAAAGATATCATATAATACACATATATTACAATATATAATAATATGCTAATCGATAATTGATGCCATGACAATTAAGTTAATTATATAAATTAATAATTGATATAATGCCAATTGAGATAATTATATGAATTGATAATTGATTTAATGTCAATTGAAATAATTAAATAAATTGATAATTAATCTAATGGCACAATTGAGCTAATTATCCGTATATTTCGTGCTCGTGTGAAAACTGTATTTAATATATTATAAATATCTGAAACTTGTGATATTTTACGAGAAAATTTTCACGTGCGTCTTGCAGTACGAGCTTCGGCTTACTGCGTCGGACAACTTGAAGGAGAATTATACGACAGTTGTAATTCACGTGAAGGACGTAAACGACAACCCGCCTGTCTTCGAGCGACCAAATTACAGAACACAAATTACGGAGGAGGACGACAGGACTTTGCCGAAACGCGTTCTCGGGGTAATTACTCTCCTTATATAATCGTTACATTAAACTTTTATACAATTAATTGTGCCGAATGAATGTTTACCTCATCCAACAAGATTGCGGTTAACTAGCAATTAATATTTGAATCGCAGGTTACTGCGACTGATGGAGACAAAGATAGACCACAAAACATAGTCTACTTCCTAACTGGGCAAGGTATTGATCCCGATAATCCTGCGAACAGCAAGTTTGACATCAATCGTACAACCGGAGAGATTTTTGTTCTGAAGGTCTGTTTCTAAATCAATCAATATTGTTTATTCGGGAAAAATGTTTTATCGATAAAGAATTAGATTATTTATTATTATATATGAAAATATATATACAGTATGTGTGAAAGAGAGGATGTATCAGGTATACAGTCTCTGTAAAAAGTGACTAAAATTAGAGATGTATGCTTAAAAATGAATATTATGTGTAAAATAGTTCAATAAGATCAATATTTATACTTAACAACATAATTTTATAGTTTAAATGAAAATTTTTTCATTTTATCTTAATTATTTTTTAAGAACACGTTTACTTCTTATTATTAAAATATTTTTTATTCAGGTTCT
Source organism: Acromyrmex echinatior (assembly GCF_000204515.1). The sequence continues at coordinate 11,873 of NW_011626762.1, read as the reverse complement.
AAACGTCACGAATTATTTACAATACAATATAGAAAAATTTGTAATTTTTTCATTTTGTTAAAAAATACGTGTAATACATGCTTAAACAAATGAAAATATTCGTTCACATAATTTTTTTACATTCGCGTGATACGAATTTTTCAAGCTTATATTAAATATAACTATTACAGTGCATCATAATATAGAAAGTATCACAAATTCTCTTCAAATTTTTAATACCGAAAATATAAAAATTATAAAGCACGACAATAGCGTTTTTTTTTCGTTAATAATTACGAAATTAATTAAATTGTAAAATTAAACGGTTTAAATTGAATTTATCTTGCAGAGTCGCAATAGTTAATTCTGCTTTCAAATTAATTTGATATAAATTTTACTTCAATAAAAATTTAATTTAATATACGACTAAAAAAAATTGCAAAACGATGAGGAACAGCTTCGAGGAACAGCTGTCTATATTGATATTAAACGTCTGATGTAATCTAACACCTGGTCGGTACGGAAATTAATTCTTCTATAACTACAAAATGCACATATTTGTGCACGTGGCTGCGACGCAATATTGCGATGGAATAATTCAAATATCGGCATCACGATATTGAGTTTCGAGCAAAGACTATGTAAATACACGATGTCCTCCGTTTGACTGGCTTCTCAAAGGATTCACGCGTGACTTTTCTTTTTCTCCCGGCATAGCCGCTGGACAGAGATCAACCAAATGGTCGGCCACAGTGGCGGTTCACCGTGTTTGCTCAGGACGAGGGTGGAGAAGGTCTCGTGGGTTATGCCGACGTCCAAGTTAACCTCAAGGACATCAATGACAACGCCCCGATATTCCCGCAGGGTGTCTACTTCGGCAACGTCACCGAGAACGGCACCGCAGGTTTGTGGGACAGTAGCCAATGGGCCAATACACAGACGCGGTTACATTCCCGTGCCATTAGAATTACGATGATTAGATTCCCGTTCGTAGTAACTACGCTTGTATAGAACTCTACATGTTGGATGTTGATTTGAATATTTTAAAGTTTGCGATAAAGATAAAGAAAAATTTATCGATATTAATCTCTTAATAAATCGATAAATTTTGTCAATAAATAAAAAATTTAATAGCGAAAAAAATAGACTTAATGGGATTCAAATGGAATTAACGCTTTTCATGCTCTTCTTCATTAGGAATGGTGGTGATGACGATGACAGCTGTGGATTACGATGATCCAAATGAAGGTACAAATGCAAGACTTATCTATTCCATCGAGAAGAACGTCATTGAAGAAGAGACTGGTTCTCCCATTTTCGAAATTGAATCGGAAACTGGCGTGATCAAGACCGCTGTGTGCTGCTTGGATCGAGAACGCACTCCGGATTATTCTATACAAGTCGTTGCAATGGATGGAGGGGGGTTAAAGGGTAAAATTCTTTTATGGATTTTTAATTTTAAGTTTCATATAATTTTTAATTGTAATTATTAATAATAACATAAGTATTTTTTCATAATTCTCGCAATATCTAAAATAAATCATTAATAATTGTAACAGTTCTTATTCGGAATGAATTAATTTTTATTTTACTTCTGTGAATACTATCTAGTAAAATATTTTGGAAATAAAAGGACACCGATTATCTGTACTTATTTCATCTTTTTGTTATATCTTACACTCGTTTACTAAAATATTACTAAACGTTCTCTCCATGCGTCTTTTATTATTCTGGATCTTCATCTGTATTCAAGTATGAAAGTCGAAAGTCCGAACCAGTATATGCGTAAAATAGTTGTAGATATTTCTACGAATAGCAATGTCGTTTTGCATATTTTAAGAGCCAGAACATTCCATAGAAAGGCATCGTTTCAGCATTTCCATGTATTTCTTGGTAGGTACCGGGACGGCATCGATACGGGTCAAAGACATAAACGACATGCCACCACAATTCACGAAGGATGAATGGTTTACTGAAGTAGATGAGACAGAAGGACCAGATCTGCCAGAGATGCCGATACTCACCGTAACTGTCCACGATGAGGATGAAACCAATAAATTCCAATACAAGGTACTCACTTATGTTCGCGACGCGAAATTGTTAATCGGCTTAAAAAATGGGTTTAAATTTAATATATAAGCCATTGTATTATCTTTTGCATTTATTCGAGGTTCGCATTTAACTTTCATTTAACTTGTAATTAAAAATGTTATCATAGCATGTAAATAAAGAAAAAACAATATATATACATATATATATATACATATATATCGGCGTTCATCACAGTAAAATTAATAGTCACGAAGCGTTATATTTTCATAAATAATAGGGATAAAATTAAAAAGAGATGAATTTAATTTAATTTTAATTTAGTTTATTGCTATATAAAAAAGGCTACATATTAACAGAGTAACAATATTGTAAAATAATAATTCACGATTTAAGGTAATCGAGAATAGCGGTTACGGTGCCGATAAGTTTACCATGGTACGAAACAATGATGGCACAGGATCGTTGAAAATTGTGCAATCACTAGATTATGAGGACCAACTGCAGAGTAATGGTTTTAGATTTAGGATACAAGTGAACGATAAGGTGAGCAAAGAGAAAATTAATAAGATGTAAATTTTTAAAGTAATTTCAGAGAAAGAGAAAAGACAACATAAAAAAATATAATTAAATTAATTTCATGAAATTTTCTATTTAAATTATATTTAAAAAAATCTTCATTAAATTTTTTTTATAAAAATTGATAGTTTGAAAAAAAAAATTTTTTTATATGTATATTTAAATTATCGAATTATTAAATAAAGATAAGTCGTCGTATAATAATTTAATCGGACAATCATCCGTTTCAGGGCGAAGACAATGACAATGACAAATACCACGTGGCCTATTCTTGGGTAGTCGTGAAATTGCGAGATATCAATGACAATCAGCCACAATTCGAGAAAGCCAATATCGAGACTACTGTGCCAGAGAATGCCCGCATAGGCAGCAGTTTGGAAACGTTCAAGGCCACCGATCCGGATCAAGGTGGCAAGAGCAAGGTTTCGTATTCCATTGACAGAAGTTCCGATCGAAAGAGACAATTCTTTATCAACGAAAATGGCACTGTATCGATACAGAGAAGCCTTGATCGCGAGGAAACTCCTCGGCATCAGGTAAATTATAAACAACAAATTAATAAATAAAAAATTTAATAAATAAAAAAAATTAAAAATTTATAACGTCGTTTAATTATTAAATAATTAATCATTATTAAATAATGATATAAAAATTAGAAGGACACATTCTATAAAAAAATTATATTAGAATTTAGCAAATCCTAATTAAATTACATTTTACATATTATCATACGTTTTTAATAAAAATATAAATTGTAGCATGAAAGTAATAAAAATGATGATTTATTGCTTTAGGTTAAAATTTTGGCGATCGATGATGGAATACCACCTAAAACCGCGACAGCTACCCTGACAGTCGTTGTACAGGACATTAATGACAATCCACCAAGATTCCTCAAGGACTATCGCCCAGTTTTGCCGGAATACGCACAAACTAAGAAAGTCGTTGAGATTCTCGCTACCGACGACGATGATCGATCGAGAAGCAACGGTCCTCCGTTCACTTTCCGGATGGATCCTAACGCAAACGATGTTATCAGAGCTAGCTTCAAAGTTGAGAGCGATAACAGTAAGTTTCGTTAATTAATAAATTTCAGTGTAAAAACTTATTCTTTAAGACAAAATTCGATATTTTTTCATACATATAATATATATATATATATAACCTTCATATGAGCATTAAAAAATACATTAATGAAAGTACTTCCCATCACTTGTAAAACGCTACGAATTAATTCCAACACCTAATATTACATTTTGTCTTAATTAATAATAAAAATTCAGTTGCATAAAAATACGTTGTAGAGAATAGTTTATCACCTGCACTCTCATTACTTTTCAGAGGGAGCTAATGGAGATGGAATGGCCGTAGTGTCATCTTTACGATCCTTTGACAGGGAACAACAAAAGGAATTCTTGATTCCTATTGTCATCAAAGATTCTGGAAATCCTTCTATGTCTGGGACTAGTACCTTGACAGTTATCATAGGAGACGTTAACGATAATAAAATGCAGCCTGGCTCCAAGGAAATCTTTGTATATAATTACGCAGTATGTATTTAAATTATATTAAATTAGATAAGTTGTTCCACATTACATCTAAATTTTCGCGCTGAATAATACGAACCTCAAAAAAATTGCGTTAAGTGAAATTTTTCAAAACCTTTTTATAAATACAATATAATCTAATTAAACACAATAAGCGAAGATCCAGTCAAAGCGAGTTTTGATGCTTAATAATATTTTTGTGTGAATTTTTACAATTTCCAGTTCAAGCAAATTAATCTAATTAATTAATTTTTAGGGACAATCGCCGGATACCGAAATAGGTAGAGTGTATGTATACGATCTGGATGACTGGGATCTGCCTGATAAGAAGTTCTACTGGGAAGGATTAGAACACGCACAATTTAGGCTCGACGAGGATTCGGGGATGATTTTCATGAAATCTGGTACACACGACGGCAAGTATCATCTACGATTCAAGGTCTACGATCGGAAGCACACGCAAACGGACGTTCCCGCGAATGTGACCGTCACTGTCAAGAGTATTCCGCACGAGGCGGTATTAAATTCAGGCTCGGTTCGAATATCCGGGATAACGGATGAGGACTTCATTCGTGTCTGGAATTATCAGGTAAGAGATTCTTCAAATCTTATTAAATATTATATAATTTATCCCTACATGTTACATCTTACGAATGAATTTTTTTTCTTAATAAAATAGATTTAGGTTCTTAAATATCATAAGTAATATTTTTAAAATAAAACCCTTGTATTTTTCATTCGAAAAGATGATATAAGATTTTTTTTTATTTTTAGAACCAAACTTTGTCGCGGAGCAAAGCGGATCTATTCAGAGACAAGTTGTCACATCTATTGAACATAGATAGGGATAACGTGGATGTTTTCAGCGTCCAATTAAGGAGAGTGCATCCGCCATTGACGGACGTCAGATTCGCCGCGCACGGTTCACTGTACTATAAACCAGTCAGGCTTAATGGTATTGTGCTTATGCATCGCGAAGAGGTAAATGTCATTCAAGAAAGAGTTTAAAGATTCAATTTTAAATACTTCACAAAAATTGCATTAAATAAAGATAAAGAATTCAAATAAATTCCCAATAAAATTCCTTTAATTAATTAAGTTCTTTATTAATGCGTATTCATTTGAAATGTTTCAAATGGTTTAAAAAATTAATTATCGCGACAGATCGAAAAAGACGTGGGGATCAACATAACTATGGTCGGTATCGACGAATGTTACTATGAGAACGAGATGTGCGAAGGAAGTTGTACGAACACCCTTGATATCAGCAACTTGCCATACATGGTGAACGCAAACAGGACCGCCCTAGTCGGCGTACGCGTGGATGTGATAGCCGAGTGCACCTGTGGAGCGCGGAATTTCAGCAAGGGCGAATCCTGCAGAAACAGTCCTTGTTACAATGGCGGACGCTGCGTGGAAGACCGATTTGGATTATCGTGAGTAAAAATCAATTAAATTCCACGTAACGTATTGCAAATCGCAATGCATTTACGCGAAGTTTGCTAATAAAAAAGAATTTTGTCATCTTTGTAAATAAAGATAAATTATAACGATTATTCTGTTAAATAATTTCGGTTCTTTGATCAATGTTAGAGCTTCTTATGTGTTTTACAATTCTAGATGTCAGTGTCCATCTGGCTACAATGGTCCGAGGTGTCAGCAGACCGCCAGAAGTTTTCGAGGCAACGGATGGGCTTGGTATCCCGCTTTGGAAATGTGCGATAATAGTCACTTGAGCTTCGAGTTCATCACAAGAAAATCTGACGGACTATTATTGTACAATGGTCCGATTGTTCCTCCCGAAGTCGATGAAGTAATGGTTTCTGGTAAGATTGTTAATCCTTCGAATTTTACATTTTTAATGGCATATCAATGATTTTACGCTAAATTTGCCTACAGACTTTATTTCGGTCGAATTGGAACGCGGTATACCGAGGCTGCTAATTGATTTTGGATCTGGCACTTTGGAGCTGAAAGTGAAACCAAAGAAAACCTTAGACGATGGCGAATGGCACCGACTTGACATTTTCTGGAATACGGAGGTGAAATAATCGATATTACGTTATTTATTTACAAATGTCGATAAGATATGCACTATATATACTAGTGTTTAAAAAATAAAAATCATTCATTATAACTCTCTAATGGACAAATTACTATACATGTTCTTCACTACCTATATATAAAAATAATAGCCTTTTATGATTTTTCAAAAAGATCTAAATTATGATCTTTCTAAATGCAAAAGAAGCCTAACGTCAAAATCATTTACAGACCGTGAAGCTCATCATCGACTACTGCAAATCTGCAGAAATATCTGAACTGGAAGATGGAAGCCCACCAGAATTCAATGACACTAGTTGTCAAGCCACAGGAACGATACCACCGTTCAACGAGTACCTGAACGTGAACGCACCGCTACAAATCGGTGGTCTTTATGTGGAGCAATTCGATCCCTCGCACTACAAGTGGAAACACATGCCGGTGGGCAAGGGCTTTGACGGTTGCATCAAGAATCTGTTCCATAACAGCAAGTTGTACGACCTCGCTCACCCGGGTCTATCGCGAAACAGCGTCGCCGGTTGCCCGCAAACGGAGGAGATCTGCAACAACCAGGAAACGACCTTCCGCTGCTGGGAACATGGCACTTGCGTCGGCAGCTTCACCGAGGCAAGATGTCAATGCAATCCCGGCTGGACCGGTCCTGGATGCATGACGCCCACGATCCCAACCACCTTCAAGCCACAGAGCTATGTCAAGTACGCGTTATCTTTTGAACCGGACAAATATTCCACTCAGGTGCAATTGAGATTCCGTACCAGAGAGATGCACGGTGAACTATTCAGAGTGAGCGATCAGCACAACAGGGAATATGCGATTTTAGAGGTAAATACGACGTGTTTTCAAAGTTACTAAAGGATTATTTTTATTCAATAAATATTTATTCTAGATTTACAAAACAGTAACCAATTAAATAATTCTATTATTCGTAAAAAATTAACTAATATTCACTATTTTAAGTGAGTTGTTTTTTATATTGTTTTTAATAAAGTAAAATATTTAATTATAAATCTGCATCTTTTATGTATCATCTTTTATGTATATGAAATAAAATTAATCTTAAAAAATTTTTCTATTGTGATTTCAAATATATCTTCAAAATATCCAGATTTTTAAATTTTGCAATGTGTATTTATTTTTGGATTAAATTAAAGGCTTATTAGAAAGACAATTTAATAGATAAAAATTAATAATTTTATAGTTCCAAATAAATTAAGTTTTATAGAGAGTTCCAAGAATAATCCGATATAAGCAAAATGCTTCTGCGATTGTTTGCGCTTAAGTTACATATCTATAAAGCGATAGGATATAATTTGTAAACAATTGAAATGTATTTATCAAACAAAGTTAATTGTAAACACTTCAACTCTGGATTCGAGTTCTCTTCAATACGGAATTCAAATACAAACTACAGTGAACAAACTACGGATTGTTTGAAATGTCTATTTGTTATAATTTCAGATCAAAGACAGCAGACTACATTTCAGATATAATCTGAACAGTCTTCGGACGGAAGAGC
>NW_011626752.1:136782-147518 GCF_000204515.1 Acromyrmex echinatior | reverse complement strand
GCATCGCCGCTGAACCAGAATGATCCGAGAGCGGGGTAAAAGTTCTGCCCCTATCGAACCGTCTGCCTACGACCGCGGGGCCGAGGCAGGGCACCCGACCCCCCACGCGAGGGGAATGCGCCGCGCCGCGAAAACAAGTGTTTCGTGGCGTGGCAGACTAGCATGAGGGCCGCCAAACTCTCGTTTGACGCTCCTTGGGGTCCTGGCGGGGACCGATCCCCGCTCCCCAACAACAACCGGGGGGGGGAGGGGCAGACGCGGGAGTGGTGTCCCCCCCAGCGCCCGACTCGGGCAGTCAACGCCACGCGTCGCCCGGGATCGTCTCCCCGACGATCCCCGGGCGGGATAGGCTTCGGCAACAGCCGACCGGCCAGAGGGGTTACCAGAAGTATGCTGCACGCGTTCCTGGGAGCCCTTCAGCTATGGCCCGTTCAGGACACTCGGAAGGGTTTTAGTGGGCGCTCCCCCGAGGCCCGGAGTATGCGTCAGGCATTTCCCCTCCGTCATCAAAATAAAAAAGGAGTCGCAAAAGCTATAAACGATAATAAAGCTGCGCAACGTCAGTTAGAAGAACTGAATACGTCATAACTGCATCATGGAAAATCACATGGAGTTTACTTCGCTCCATGCAAGCGTAGACGAGGAGTCACAAAGGAAAAAATAAAAAAAATTAAAAAAAAACGTTAAACAGTTGCCAAAAATGCCGAAGGATGTAACTATCAACTGCACAAATTAACAACTATTGGAGAGTGTATCGAAACGAGAGCAGTATCGTAAATTTGGATAATGGATCAGGTACTCATTGGCGTACGCGAAGCGGGGAGATTGATGCTTTGATAGTTTAGACAATCTTTGACCAACGAAGGAATTGGTACGATATTTGAACGCAAACTCGTATCGAGTATAATCGCACGCCTTATCAACGTTACGAACTATGGACAACTGTGTCTACAGTTTTTACAGACGATTGACGATCAATTTAAGAATTAACATTGCACTCTTTCAATTCAGTATTCATTTAAACATGTCACTGACATTTACGCTCACCAGTAAGAATAACGTTCTCGCGGTCTGCTACTTTCCGGCCGTAGATTTGAGCGATGACGATTACGAGGTCGGTTTGATGGAAAAATCTACCATACGATATCTAATGTAAATTCATTGAATAATAAGTTTTACTTTAAAGATGACAAAGAAATTGTCATTTCCGAAGAATTGTATGAAATACGTGACATAAACAAGTCTAAATGCAATTCTACGATTTTATCCTAATGATGTTGCAAAAGAGAAAACGCTTCGCAAAAAGAATGAACAGTACCCATTGACTATTCATGCCAATAACAATACAATGAAGAGTGAGATCAAATGTTTATGCTTATTGAATAAATTTCACCAAACCTCACAATATTGGATCGCTGTTGGGATTTTCATCGAATCGTGTGCTGGAACCGCAATAGTGGCACGAATCAAACGTATCGATAAATATTATCAACGTAAATATTATTCGCATTGAATGCAACGTGACCACGAGCGCATACAGCAATGATAAGTCCGTTCACACGATACATGAATACGAGCGTATTACCAGGATATAAGATATCGGAAAGACCAATACAGATCATTTACCTTCCGATCATCATACAAGCATTACGGATTTGATGATTCGCGTTGTGGATCAAGATCGATGATTGCTCGATTTTCACGTAGAAGAAATCACCGTTAGATTGCGTGTACGAAGACGACAGCGATAAAGAAATACGACAATGATAACGTGAGATGCTTGTTCTGAACGAGGAGGCGAAATAGAGGGGATATAATTTTTGCCGACAGTGATAAAAAATATTCGAGGATGATTCCTGACTGATATAACGCACAAAAGTGAAAGGAACTACGTTTCTTTGTAGTTTAACAAAAGATTTACTTTATTTCTTACAACAACAAATTCAGCACAAATTGAAAATTATCGCAAAGTATTACACACAATCCTTTTTCGAATTCTTCCTCAGTAGCAATAGGAAATCGCGGCAATTTCTCGGCGATTCTCGAAGAAATCTTCCTTGTAGCGGTTCTACGTGGCGGTTTTTTCACGGCGGTTTTCTACGCAATACAATAGCGAGACTCTGAACACTAAAAGAGAGAGAGAGAGAACGGCGACGATTGGCGCATATATTGCCTTCGTGGCTCGGGATCTTCTCGTGATAAAGTCCAATAAAATTTGCCACAATGATTTTTACGTGACATTTGTTGTATAAGATTGATTGGCGCCTCGGATTCTTTTCTATCGACGTAACAGTCATGCACGACAGAAAATCCGCGCGTGGGATTGATGGCCGCGCGTGACGTGTTCGTCGGAGCGTTGCGCTCGCGTGTGATTGAATCGTTCTCGAACCTTCGAAGGTCCGTTGCCGTTGTCTGTGTGCCGTTGTGTGTGTGTGTGTGTGTTAATGAATTAATTTACAAAAAAAAACGACAGATTAGTAGCTCTAGTGAAAATTAAGATCATGCTAGAGATGAGTTTACAGACTCATTTTATACACACGTATCCAACAACAATTAATGTTAATTAAACAAAAGAATTATTACTTTTTTACGAATTAATGATCTCAAACATTCCCGCCCGCCTCGTCATCTCCGTGACGACATGTGCATAGAAGTGACCTCGGGTGTGGCTTGTTTGATCGAAAGCGATTCTAATTATAAATTTTGAGAACGCGAACATTTGATTTACGCGGTTGATAATTTTATTGTAACCTGCTGTCCCGAGTTCTCAACTTGAGTTCATGTGCACGACAGAACACACGTTGGAGCACACGTACTAAGTATTAGGTGTTGGAATTAATTCGTAGCGTTTTACAAGTGATGGGAAGTACTTTCATTAATGTATTTTTTAATGCTCATGTGAAATAAATAACATTCTTTCATTTAAAAACGCTACGAATTAATTCCAACACCTAATACTTGCGACGCGACAAACGAATTGAAATTACCGCAATTGAACGCTTAAACGGAGACACGCGGCAAAATACGATGAACGCATCCGTGGAAGAGCTTGAACCGTGAACGAGAGTTACACAAAAAAGACACGAGAGTTATACAAAAAAATGAAAATAAAATTGCACAACAATTTACGGACATGCAAAACGACTACTCCCCGCTCCTCTTTTCTTTCGGCGCATTTTTGTGCGAGGTGAACGCATTGCCATCTTCTGGCAATAACACCAATTTGATTAGCGGACGAATCAACTCTGATGAGGCCGTTTTGAGTGTGACCACTCGCATCACGCCGTCGTCTCCAGGATGTAATTGCATAATCTGTGTCAATGGCCACTTATTAGGCGGTGCTATTTCGGAGCGGATGAGACACAGCGATCCGATGCGTGACAATGCTTCTTTGGTCCATTTCGGTCTGGTAGAATATGCAAGTACTCGCATGACAATCTCTGCCAAAAGTGGTTTCGCATCTTCTGGATGAGGTACCACTTAGACATTAAATTTTCCTTTTCTTCAGCCAATGATGGCTCGGGGATGGCCAGCAGTGGTACCCCGATGAGAAGGTGACCCGGTGTCAGAGCCGTGAGATCGTCGGAGTCGTCTGAGAGTGCATGCATGGGCTGAGAATTCATGCATGCCTCTACTTGTGCAAGTAGGGTACTTATCTCCTCGAAAGTGAATCTAGTTTCATCAATGGTTCTGCGCAAGTGACACTTTACTGACTTCACGGCCGTCTCCCAGAGACCACCAAAGTGTGGTGCAGAAGGGGGGTTAAAGTGCCATCGTATTCCTTCTGATATGGCGACGTGTGCGATTTATCGTCCTTCTGAGGAGGAGGCTCGGAGCATCTCTCGCAGTTGTCTGTCGGCGCCGGAAAAATTGGTGCCGCAGTCGGAATAGATGTCCGAGCAAAGCCCTCGGCGATGTGAAGCGGCGGAGGGCAGCCAGGAAAGCGTCGGTGGTATAGTCTGAAACAGTCTCAAGGCGAATTGCTTTGGAGCTGAAACAAACGAAAGCAATGAAGCTTTGTGAGCGCAGTGACCACGCCCTTTGTTCGTCCTGATGAAAATAGGCTCGGCGTAGTCGATGCCCACTCTAAGAAATGTGCATGAGTCACTCTTCCTGGAGGAAGGTTTCCCATTGGAGGTTGCGGAGTGACAGCTTTCCACCGAGTGCACGTCACGCATTGGTACAGCCACAGCTCGGCCTCGTGGGATCCAGAACCATCCCCAGTCGAAGCATCCCCAGAATCAACTGAACCCCTCCATGAAGAGTGCGACGATGGTAGGCTTCCACCTGCAAGCGCGTGAGCCACGACCTTGGAAGCACGATGAGAGGATGCCGCTCGTCGAAGGTGCTGCGTGCTTGAGGCGTCTTCTGACTCGCAGGATTCCATGATTGTCTATGTAAGGGTTGTCTATGTGAGAGCTCGCAGGTGACTAAGTCTTGGAAGACAGCGTTTATTCGTAATTGCAGTCATTTCCTCCGGATAATGTAGCAGCTGCACTGTGCGACTCCATTGCAGGAGTGTTGTGTCGAGTTTAGCAGGGAGAAGTGTTGATCAGTGGTGCTCCTTGTCTGCAGATTTGATTGGGCGGCGGCGCCAGCGTAAGCACCAGGAAGTTACTCTCAGAAGTTGATGCAATGATGAGAACTTGAGGAGTTCTTCAGGCTCGTGGTTGTTTCTGATGGCTGCGATGAGTGTAGTGGCCCGTTGTTCCAGAATGTCCTTGATGGGTTCCTTGTCTTTGTTTGGCCATTCCATCAGATTCCCGCACAGTAGGACCCGTCCACAACGGATGAGCGAGGAGTTCGCGTGATGTAAGTCCTCGGGAGGCACAGTCGACGAGATTATCCTTGCCTGGGACATGGCGTCATTGAGCCTTAGGAAGTTGCTGCTGGATCCGAGATATTCGATTGGCCACGTATGTTTTCCAGCGAGAGGCGTGGCCCTGAATTCAATGGAGCGTGACTTTGGAGTCTGACCATAAAGTTACTAGTGTTGTAGCTAGTTTCAACACAGAGCGCGTGTGCACGAGCATGCTTGAAAGTAAGGCGGCGGCGCAGAGTTCGAGTCGCGAGAGAGATACGAGTTTAATCGGTGCGACCTTGCCTCTGGCCATTAGTAAGCGAGTCTTGATTTGATTGTTTGAGGTGATGCGGAGATACACCGGCGTAATCTCTCTTGGACGCGTCTGCGAAACCGTGTAGCTCGAGATGAGAGCTCGTATGCCGGTGCCGAGTCAGCGGCCGACTCTGAGCTTCTCGAGAAGTAGAAGTTCCTTCCAGAGTCGCTTCCACTTCACAGTGATGATCGACGGCAACGGTGCGTCCCAGTCTAACTGTTGCAGCTAGGCAGATTGAATTAAGATTTTCACCTAAAATTATTACTGGAGCCTGCCATCCGAGCGGGTCGAAGAGTCGAGCAGTTTCCGCCAGCAAGCTTCTCTTGGTGAAAGTAACGACAGTGCGAGGAAGAACAGAGAAGGCGAATTCGTCACTAGTCGGATACTAGCGCAATCCCAGAGTTGAGTGGTTGTCTTGTTCCCAAGCTAGCGAGTCTCTGGTGAGGCCGTGCTCGGACGGGATATCGCGGAGAAGCTCATGGCAGTTGGCGGCCCATTTTCGCAGAGAAAACCCGCCTGCCATGCAGAGGTTGCGGAGCTCGATTTGTATAGCGTCGGCTTTGCTCCGCTTACGATGTCGTCGACATAGCAGTCGTGTCGTAACGCATCTGCGCCTCGCGGATAATGAGCTCCTTCGTCGTCGGCCAGTTGACGAAGAGCGCGAATGGCGAGAAATGGTGTGCACGCGAGACCGTAAGTGATTCTTTTTAGAGTATATTCGCGTATCGGTTTGTTAACGTTGTGTCGCCAGAGAATACATTGATATTTTTGATCTTCTGGATTAACGAGAATTTGGCGATCTTCTCGATGTCAGTTACCAGCGCGTAATGATGCCACCGCCACCGCAGAAATACGTTCGCGAGGGATGACAGCAGGTTGACACCGATCAGAAGATGAGTATTAAGTGACTCACCGGACCTTGTACGCTGCGATCCGTTGAAGACGACCCTGAGCTTAGTAGTAGCTGGATTCTCGGACCACGCCGTGATGAGGAAGCATCTATCCTCACTGGAATTCGGAGGTTCTCGCGCCAATTCCATATGATTCAAGTCCTTGTTCCTTCAGGAAGGCGCGGTAGAAATTTCCGAATCGTGAGTCTCGCTCACAGCATCGCTCCATGATGGTCAAGAGTCGTTCAACGGGTTTTCGAGTTTCAGCTAGCATCGTCGATGGAGATGCGAAAGATAGTCGTACCATGTATCGTCCTTCGGCAGTACGTTGATGCTGCAGTGCAAAAATGTCTTCGCACTGCTGTTCCTTTAGCGTGAGAGCGGCGGGAGTGGGCGTTTCTCTCTTCTGCTCCCAAAAGCGGTGCATGAGCTCGGCTAGCTCATGATCAGCGGTGCACTGAAGCGAGCGGCGCTTCGTCGAATTGGTTACCTGGTCGCAGCCTCCTGAACAGGATCCAGCCGAACAGAATTTTCTGAGCGATAGATGCTTAGAGGCCTCTTTTGCGAAAATCATTTTGGAGAATGATTGAGCATACTTCCGCTCCAAATAGTAGCTCAATGGAATCGTTTGCCAAGTAATCCGGATCAGATAGTTGGAGCCCCTTCAAGTACGGCCACTCCGTCTTGGTCTTTGCGTTAGCGCTTTGGTACAGCGACAGACGTGATGGAATGAAGACTCTGGCAGTAAACTTGGTCTCCGTGGTTAACAAGGCTACGTGAGTCACCTTTCCTCTGCTAGACCCGGAGCTTTTGCAGTTGATGCCAATGATCTCGACTACGGATCGAGATCGTGGCGCTGGACCAATGCCTCCGAAATCAAGGAAACTTTCAAATCTTGATCGATGAGCAAGCGCATGCGTGATGTGCCGGTTGCCATGACGATCAGCGATGGAAACTCGCGCAGTTGCGAGCAGAATCGTCTTGTGATGGTCGTCGCAGCGCATCGCCGACAGTGAGCTGACCTCTTGGGGTTTTGGTGAAACGTAAGCGTCGTGCAACATCGAGTGGTGACGAGATTTGCACGTCATACACGTCCTCGTAGACTGGCACTTCGCGATTAGATGAGAGCCGAGGCAGTTGAAGCACAGTCTATGAGTTTTGGCAACGGCCTTGTGGTCAAGCGGATTTTTCCTTGAACTTTTCGCACACCATCACGTGGTGCTTGTCTTTGCACGGGACGCACTGTGGAGATTCGGTGTGTCTCTTGACGTGATGCGACTTTGCAGATCGCGGCGGGTTCCCTTGAATCTTAAGGGATTTTGGTTTGGCGGCGTTGAATGTAAGTGCCCTTTTAGTTATGAAATCCATCAGCGCCTCATGAGTTGGCATTCTTGACTCCCATTCCAGACGAGTTCTCAGATCGAAGAGCTCGATGACGATGTGGTTAAGCAGGTCGAAGCCATGCGAGCCGATAAGTCGATACTCTCCTGACCGTTGACCACACTGGTCACGGCGTGGTAGATGCGGTTGAGCTCCTCGGCGGTATCGCTCTTCATTTTCACCATGGCAGTAAACGTGGAAAAGTTGAAGCGCGATAACTCCCTCTTATTCTCATAATGCTTGCTCAGCAGAGCCCATACGCGTGGATAGTCTCCGGCCACTACTAAAGGTCGAATCAGTTTCTCAGCAGGACCCTCCAGGCAAGATTTCAAGTAGTGAATTTCTCCACTGAGATTGACGAATTATCAATAATAGATTGGAAGATGTCTCGGAATATAGGTTAGTCTTCGAATGTGCCAAAGAAGGAACGAATCTTTAGGTGAGGCAAAGACGTTTTTCCAGAAGGTTCATTACCACCTTCTGATTTGGAGGCTGAACTCGGTTCCTTCGCCTTGAATTTCTGGACGTAGTCGTTGAGGAGACTTCGTTACCAACGTACGTTATCTCAGCTGAATCAGCAAATCCGGTCGAGTTGTACTCTCGTCGAATGCCTCTTTGAGGTGAGCTCGGATGAGCTCATGCTGAGCCTCAAATTTCGATCACAATCGATCTAGAAGAACGATGCGAGTCTCGGCAGCGTGCAGCGTAATGCTCGCTGCGTTCGAGCTTTTTCAGATTCGACACTGACCGAGCCATGCGACCGTGAATGTCACTCTGAGCCATCAGTAAAGTTTGCAGATCCTCACTCATCACTCACTCACTTCACTCTTCTTTATCAGCATTAACAAACAGAACGCGACGCACCCGACATTGCGGTTGCCGGCGAGTATCCGACTCGAAGGACCAGAAAATGTGCGCGAATGCACCGAGCGAAAGAATGAAGCAAGAAGACAATTCCCGACTAATATAACACAAAAGTGAGAAGAACTACGTTTCTTTGTAGTTTAACAAAAGATTTACTTTATTTCTTACAACAAATTAGCACAAATTGAAAATTATCGCAAAGTATTACACACAATCCTTTTTCGAATTCTTCCTCAGTAGCAATAGGAAATCGCGGCAATTTCTCGGCGATTCTCGAAGAAATCTTCCTTGTAGCGGTTCTACGTGGCGGTTTTTTCACGGCGGTTTTCTACGCGATACAATAGCGAGACTCTGAACACTAAAAGAGAGAGAGAGAGAACGGCGACGATTGGCGCATATATTGCCTTCGTGGCTCGGGATCTTCTCGTGATAAAGTCCAATAAAATTTGCCACAATGATTTTTACGTGACATTTGTTGTATAAGATTGATTGGCGCCTCGGATTTTTTTCTATCGACTTTTGACATAACAGTCATGTGCGACAGAAAATCCGCGCCTGACGTGTTCGTCGGAGCGATGCGCTCGCGCGCGTGATTGAATCGTATTCGATCTTCGAAGGTCCGTTGCCGTTGTTGTGTGTGTGTGTGTGTGTGTGTGTGTATAATGAATTAATTTACAAAAAAAACGACAGATTAGTAGCTCTACTGAGAATTAAGATCGTGCTAGAGATGAGTTCAGTACAGACTCATTTTATATATACGTATAACGATACATACGTATCCAACAACAATTAATGTTAATTAAACAAAAGAATTATTACTTTTTTACGAATTAATGATCTCAAACAATTACTAAACATATTATCAGTTGATAAATTAAAATTATTACTGAGTTATATTATTTAAAAAATTGTAAAAAACAAATATTTATTTAATAAAATCGCGTGTGAAAAAGAAAAGAAAGCGCAACGGGAGGAAGAAAAAATCTAAATAATAAGTATAGAACTGCAACGGATGGAAGAGAGAAAACTGTATCCTACAAGGGGTAAGAGAGAGAGGACAATAGGTTAAAGAGAGAACGCAACTGGTGAGCCGAGAGAAGGAAAATCCTTCCCTCTACCATGGACCCCGGTGACGCGCTTTCCCTTCTCAACATCTGTAAGGCACTTCCCCCTTTCTAACTCTCTCACACACACACACACACACACACACAAACACGCACGCACGCACGCACGCACGCACGCACGCACGCACACATCGTATACGTATACGTACTAACACACAGTAAGTTAGAATCCCTACTATTCTATTATATTTCCGAACCCATGTTTATATGACTTTTTTCATTCTTACAATGAGTAGAATCTGCTCTTAAAGTTTGGTCAACTATTTCTGAAACACTTGTGTGTGTATATGTGTGTGTGTGTGTGTGTGTGTGTGTGTGTGTGTGTGTGTGTGTAAACACAAGTACATAAATAAAAAGTATTTGAATATAACATAGGTAGTTATTATTTCCTAATTTCATAAATTATTTGTAATAGTAAATGAAAAATGAAATATTATTTTGTTCATTATCACTTATTAAAGTGATTACATAGATATAAATTACTTTTAAATTATTTTTTAAATTAACTACATATCTTTTTATATTCCTGTTATATAAAACAGACTTTGCGTTCAAAAAATAAATTAAATTTAAGTAAAAACTTACTTCCCACATTCTGATTCAAAAAATATTGTCGGTATTGCATCTGGATAAAGATGAGCTATCATTTTATTTATTTTATACCATTTATCTCCGAAATGCAAATAGCACAATACCAACAATTCTGATATGCATATTTTGGTCTTTTGGTTCTAAGTCCAGCCTTCTGGATACTCATACTCATTGCAACAATGTACAAATTATAATAATTTATCAATAAAAATGTACATAAAATTCAAAATTGATTTGATAAAAATGAAAACAACATCTCTTCTCCCTTTGGAAATTGGAAAAAATAATAATATTTTCCTAAATTAAATTTTTTTGTGGTACTGTACATCATATGTTTTTTCCTTTATTCATTTTATTTTGTTTTTTTTTTACAATTTTTTTGGAGTTATACACAGCACCTAAAACAGAGCTAAGATCAAAGTGCTCTTCTAAGAGAATTGCTAACCTATATAATTATATAAGTTAACTATTTTCTCAAAAACAAATCTTTCTTGCTCAGTTTTCTTTTTTGCTCAATTTTCGTTCACTTTTTCATTTCACTTTTTCACTTTATCATTTTTTCACAAGAATTAGATTTGTCTCTCGAGATTTCTCACACAACACTTCATCAAATGAACAATGTACGTTATATCACGTTATATTTCCCTCCAAATTTCTACTCTCAACTTTTTAAATGAAACATTGAAACGGTCATTTAAATAGAGAGAGAGAGAGAGAGAGAGAGAGAGAGAGAAAGAGAGAGAGAGAGAGAGAAAGAGAGAGAGAGAGAG
>NW_011626752.1:119280-129584 GCF_000204515.1 Acromyrmex echinatior | reverse complement strand
ATCTGTTGGAGTATTGAATATTAGTCCAAGAAACCGAAGTCTATAAAAAAAAAAAAACGTAGAACTGGCAACCATGTTCGTGATTTAAAATTCTTTTAATCTGTTATTTCGATAGAGCGAGACAGAGAAAAAACGGATAGAAGCTCCGATTGTAATCGGTAAGTCTCCGCGCGGACACGCCGAACTGGGCTCGTATAGCAAAACAATGAGTCTGTCTCTGTCCTTCTCTCTGTGATCGCTTGTTTCTAGTGACCGAAAATATTTTCTCGGCGATCTCGGCCGCTTGGCGTGTATTATAAGGGGAAAAGAAACATTCTAGATAATACATAATTTTTATGAAATTATATTAACCGTTTGCCCTACGATTTAAGTTATGATGGCGTGTGCCATAATTAATAGCCTAGAACGTGTTGTTTATGTTTGGCCCGATAGACGTACCACAGCTCTCATCAATGATACTTATGTTTGGCCCGATTTCTTTACCACGAATCTCACACGATATTATAAGTGAAAGAGTTAATCATATACTCTCATATTTCTCATTAATATTAGGTGTAGTAAAAAGAAATCCATTATGTTTCCAATATATGGCTTTAGTAATCTGTATCTCGTCTACGCGTGATACAGATTACTAAAGCCATCTATTGGAAAAATAATGGATTTCTTTTTACAACACCTAATATATATTGGGTCATTTAAAAAGTATCCGCGGTTTTTTCATTCAAAAATTGAACAAAAAACAGCGGATACTTTTTAAATGACCTAATAATAGCAAAAATGATTTCAAAACGTGATAATTAACGAGATATAGTTTACGATTTTCCGTGTATTGTATGTACCATGTTTAGGCGGTTTGTAAAAACTCAGCGTGGTCTCGGGCGATAGGTGCGAGATCAGAATGTTGAGGATCCTATGTTCAATCCTGCTTTTTCCTTTTTTTCATAATTTTTTTTTTAAACAAATATCGTTAATGAACATATTACTCCAAATATATTTTTATAAAATTATAGAAATTATATGTGTACTTCAGTGTGCTCAGAACTAGTTACACATTTCGAGTCAATTTCTGAAGTACTACCTATTTTTCCTTTACAACCGCTCAACAATTGACGATTGAACTGTTGGATCGCGCGCGGACGTGCATCTCAGGAGCGTCATAGTATAAGAAACATGCTGCTATCATACCTTCCAACATGAAAATTATCATGACATTTTAGCATGAAAATTATCATAAAAATATTTTCCTTCCTACATAATTGTTATTTTCTTAATATTAATGATTGAACATATTAATAAGTAAATACATTTTACTGAATATATACTTTTAAAATATTACTTTATTATTTTTATACATTCGGTTTTCTTTCAAAGAACTACTGATCACGCTTATGTGCCACAAAATGTAATATCTTTTAATATAGAATACTGATAATATCAATTTAAGACTAATAAGAGTCGATACAGAACGAGCTGCGTAATTTTAAACTGGAATGACTTAACTCCAATAACTTTACTTTCCTTAGTCTTCTGTGATGTCTTCTTTATTCAACATGTGAATAAAGAAGACATCACAGAAGACTAAGGAAAGTAAAGGATTGATAATTTGCTGGAAGGTACGGTCGCAACATATTTCTTAGTGCAACGCTCCTGAGATATACATTCGCGCGATCTGGTGCGGCTCAGCCGTCGAGCATTGAGCGGCGGGGGGAAAGAAGGCGACGCTTCAAAAATCAATCCAAAATTTAATATGTATTCCAATAACTATAGGAAGAATACTGTCAATCATTTCAATAAACAAATAAAAAATTGTTTGTATATAAAACTTTATATTGCATATGAAGGCACATATAAAGGCTTTTTGATTTGTTAATTATAAAATTATATTGACATCCTTATAATTATATTAATCATCACACTTTTGTGATTTGATTATCAGAATTTTCGGATGATAGTTATAAAAAAAACATTTCACAGAAAATACTGATCGACGTAACATTATTACAGAAACATGATTGTTTTTTGGATTTTTTCTAAAGGTAAACAGATTTCACATATATTATATCTTTACATATAAAAATACTGATTTTCTATCTATTCGATTACGCATACTACGTCAATTATTTTTTGCTACAATTGTCGATTTAAAACTTTTAGAAATACACATATAATTTCAATAATTAAATAAAAATATATTTAGCCTGTAATATATGTTCACATTAACAATGTCACTTATTTAAAAAAAAATTATGAAAAAAGAAAAAAGGAATTGATCATGAGATCTCTAACATTCAGATCTCGCATCTTACGCGTGAGACCACGCCGAGGTCTTGCAAATCATTTCTATGGATTTCGTGGTATATAACGCTCATGGAAAATTATGGAAATATCAATATCTCGTAAATTATCGTGTTTTGAAATTATTTTTGCTATTATACGTAAATTGGAGAGATATAGGATTAGCATAATTTATTAAAACTTATATGTTATCTATAATATTTCTTCTCCTCTTAATTATACACATGGAGCAGCCGAAATTTCCCAGAAAGCATCGGTGGAAAGACGGGAGTCGAGAGAGAGAGAGAGAGAGAGAGAGAGAGAGAGAGAGAGAGAGAGAGAGAGAGAGAGACTCTGAAGGATAGACTGGCTGTTTCGTCCGACGAGCCCAGCTCGGCGTGCGGAGTCTCACCGATTACAATCGGAGTTTCTATCCTTTCTTGTTTTTGCTCTGTCTCACTCTGTCGTGAACCTTCAAATTTTAGCAGACGGAGCGTTAAAACTGTTGCATAGTTCCTTCCATTTCCTTCTCTTGGTTCTTTTGAGGATGTATCTACATACCGAAGCAGTGCGCTTATAAGCGTTATAGTTTTCTGAACTTGACTGGCGGTTCCAGAGTCTCTTTGCGTCTGGCGTCAACTGCGGCCTGACATTCTTCGGTCCACCAAGGGGGGGGGGGGGACGTTTCTCAACCATCGGTTTTGATTTCGGAGTACGTGATTCAGGATGGAACAGAGAGTTTAAAGTGCCTTTGAGCTCTTTTACAAAACTATCATACTGAGAGGTAGCATCGTCTATGATTACTAAAATAGAGGTAAAGTCAATACAAGTTAACTTGTGAATAAAGACCTTCATTTGAAGAGAATTAAGTTTAATTTTATACTTAAATGTAATTCTTAGGCAAGGGAGAATATTCAGGTTAATAACAACAGGAAAGTGATCACTAGAAATGGAGTCGAGTTCTGTATAACAGTTACTAAAAGTCAGGACAGGAGGCGTTACGACAATAAGATCGATGACTGATATTTGCGAGTCGGGAGGGGTCAAAAGGGTAGGTTTATGATCGTTGCAGATAATAAGATTACGATCTTCGAGGAAGTTTAAAAGACATCTGTCAAGAGAATCAGTAATCGAACAGTCCCAAGCTACGTTATGCAAGTTGAAATCGCCTAGGAGGATAGCATGGGATTGATTCGCAACATAATCAAGCAGGCCCTCAATAACCGTAGGAGGGGTTCGTGACGACGGATGTCTGTATATGTTAATAATGATAAAGGAGAGGTCTTGAGTGTAAAGCTTGATACCGATGAGCTCGATTGAATGATGGCCAAGATGAGTAAGGCCAAGAAAATCGAAACGGAGAGATTTTTTAATAGCAATAGCTACCCTGCGTTGGCCGGGGCGGTAGATGTCACCTTTAACAAAATTAAAGATGTTAGAGTGTAAGTAAGTATTTTTGGTGACCATAGTCTCTTGGAGACACCAGAGATCGTATATGTAATCATTAGTCTAAATTTCCGGAAGCTTCCCCCGTAAACCTCTACAATTCCAATTGGTGATAGAAACAGGCTTGTTAGGAGACATAAGTGAAATTGGGTTATGAAAGTGGAAGGTGATTTAAAACAAAGTAACAGAAAAATTAGTAATAATTGTAAGCGCAATCGTTAGAAAAGCGGAAGGGTCAGCTTGATGATTATCATAATAAGTGCGCGGGTCGTCATAGTCAATCAGCTGTCGGTAGAAGCGAGGAGAGTGCGGTTCTATATATGAGCTTATATGATTTAAAAATTGTTTAAGGAGCACAGAGAACATGGCCACATCTATGTGTCCGGCAGGAAGGGCATCATGTTCGTAATGATAGTTATCTCGTGGATGATTAGCTCGATCATGATTAAGAAGGACGCCGTCTCGATATTGGGAGATCTGCCGTTCAGAGATATCAGATATTCCCTCCTGGCTTCTTCCAATGACTTAGAGTTATTATTATAATAGTATTATTAGTATTATGAGAGAGAATGACTTGGATATCGGGGAGGTCCTGTGCGAGTTTATAGTTATTTCGCGACGAAGATGGGAGAGGGGATTGTGATCGGGACATCTGCTCTCTGACGTAGGGACTGAGGATGTTCGGATGAAGTGCGAGGAGTAGAACTTTTAGCAGAGGCTTTGGCGTATAGTAATCTAGAGATGTCTGCATTTTCTAGAGGGGAAAACTTATTATAATTGGCGAACGAATGAGGGGTGCTACTGTTCTTTGGTGGAAGTAAAGGGAAATTATGATAATCATCATCTGCAAAGTGAACGCTACGCGTACTACCCAAGTCAGTACTGGATTTAAAGGTAGATCGAGAGTCCGCAGACCATAACCTATTCCTAGCATCCGCAAGAGAGATATTTTTGGTGGCTGCGATCGTCTGTACTTTTTTCTGTTTAATAAAGAAAGGGCAATTTGTCGACGTGGTGATATAATCTCCAGAACAATTGATACATTTGGGGGGGAGGTTTTGCCTTTCATACGTCTCGTCTTCTTTGTAGCATTCTTATCACACAGCCTGCATCTCAGACGACTCTTACAAAACTTCCGAATGTGGTCAACTCTGAAGCAAGAAAAGCATGTTTTAACTCTAGGGATAAAAGATAGGACTTCGTGAGAATAATAGAAAAGAAATACTTGCCTGGGAAGAATCTGCCCAGCAAATTTAAAGTTAACTGAAGTGGAAGGGGTGTATTCGACACCGCTTTCCTTAACAACGCGCCTGTTAAGTCTTTTAATCTCGATTACATGACAAGAAGATTTAAGATTTAATTTAAGTTCTTGATCCGTTACAGAAGTCGGAACGCCTCTTATTATACCTGAACGCATTAAATGTAGGAATAAAGATTGAGTATCCTGCCTTGATAGGTCAGGGTTAGTCACAAGGTTATTGGCTGCTTCGTGCTTCTTGGTTGATAAGTGCGCATTTCAACCGAAATTTTGCCACGCGAGACCTTTTTCATAGATACTATGTCCGAGTGCACAACTTTAGCGACTTTTCTCTTCATTAAAACTTCGAACGCGCTCTCGGTTATGCAATCGTTGCTCACCTGCATGTGGACAATAAAAGGTGCGCGATCCGTCGGACCATACCTGTTGTCAGAGAGGTTGTGAGAAGCTTGTTGAGCACGTGCCGAACTGTTAGATAAAGGGACAGAGACAGAGACAAAAG
Source organism: Acromyrmex echinatior (assembly GCF_000204515.1). The sequence goes on along the minus strand of NW_011626752.1, from coordinate 124,104 downwards.
TAGTTTTGTCCGGGCTCAGGCCCGGTCCATTATGGCGTTTGGCCAATATTCGTGTTCGCGCTCGAGCACCAAGCTCTCATTGGCAGCGAGGTCAATTGTAACGTCCATCTGCTCACACGTATCGTTCGTTGCCCTAGCAAGTATTTCTTTAGCGAAGGTATCAAAATGTTCGACCGAAACATTAGTGAGGGTGACGTCGTTTGCAGAAACCAGGGGAGGGGGAGAAGGAGACCCACTGGGATCCCCCGGCCCGCCTCCCATGGGAGGCACACTCATAGTCTCCCAAAATACCGCTAAAAGTATGGGCAAGGAGAGTTAGGCGCAAATAGAAAGGAGATAAATGAGAATGCGAGTCAATTAATGACTCAAAAGACACAGATCGCTCTGAAAAGAGCGGATGATACAACACACGACGCGACACTAAACGCAGACACGTCCGTACCGGTCAAAGACACGCGCCGAACTCCGAACACAACTATGCATGCAATCATACATGATCTTATATGGTTATGCCACAGATTTTTATATAAATACTTACATCGCTAACATGCTATTTGTGACGGGTCGAATGAAATCGGTACGTCATATTTACCTGCCATATACAAAGTACCATTGGTGTGTTAGAAAGATATGATGTAGCATGGAATAGAAAGAAAGATGATATATAACAATAGTTTAGTTACCGCGTCGTTCCCCCTTCTCTATCAAATTGGTTTCACGCTTATTTTACGGAGGTAACGACCTACATATAATTTATATAAAAATATATGGAATATGCATGATTATATATAACAACATGAAGATTCCATACATGATTATACATGAATTTGATCTGACATTATCATACAGTGGAAAAAATCCATGTGTTTCTATACATTAAACTTACTTGTTTACTTCATGATTGATTGGAAAATTACATCTATAAGTAATTTAATTATAATTTAAAAAAAAATTTCATAATTAGACAATTTTTTGGTCGTAAACACGTAATTTCCATATAAAAGTACATAGATTTTTTTCAGTGTACATGATTAAACTTAATCATACATGACCATATATCCAACCGTATATGATCGTATACGATCGTGCATGACCATGTATGCTCGCACTTATCGTGTACAACCATATATGATCATACTTGATCATGTACAATCATGTCAGGTCAAAATCCTTGCATGATCATGTATGGAATCTCCATAATCACACATGAACATTTTTTCTTTTTTGAATACATAAAAATAAGTTTTTCGAAAACTTATTTAGCCTGATACTAAGCTATTTTTCTGGGCTTCCTTTTATGTTACGCTACTTGAAATAGTGGGGGGAAAGAAGAGAATTGTGGGTGGAAGGAGGAGAGGTGGAGGAAATTGATCGGTCTTCGATAACTGGGAGAATGGTTTTCCATATTTTATTTATGTTGCAATCATTATCTCTATTTAGATTGTTAGGGTGTTTTTGTATCTTTATGGCTTCTCTATACTTTCTTAGAAAATATGATGTGATGTCGGCTACTATGGTCATGTTGTCAAACAATATTTGATATTCTGTTTCGATGTTGTGTTCTAATAATGATATTGTGTTCTGATAATGATGACTGCATGGTATTTTAGTCTGACATTATATTGGTGTTCTTTTATTATTTTAGGTTTAACCATTCTCCCGGTTTCTCCAATGTATATTTGCCCGCAGGAACAAGGTATTTTGTATATTTCTGCGGAGCTGAGTGGAGATCTTTGATCTTTAGGATTTCTTAAGATTTGTATACCTATCTTTTTGGATGGTTTGAAGTGTTACGTCCCAAACCCTTGGAAATTTGGTCGAGGAGACAATGAAGGAGAATGGAGAGGGTATGTAACGACGGTTAGACTCAATCTCACAGGTATACGCATACAGGCGAACATCTATGAGTCGTACGCATATTTTCGGTCCCGGAATATGTCAACGTCTCGAAGGGATGCTATGACACCTGTTCCGATGGACAGTATGAACGTCGGTCCTATCTTTTGAATCAAGGAATTTAATCCTTTTGACTGGACCTCGTGCGATTTCAAATGTTAGAGGAAAAGGAATGCGAGTGGTGATTCAAAATAAATGGAAGCTAGCAATCTTCATTTATAATATAAATGACTTACATTTATTTAAGGAAATTTAAGTTTATATAGAATATATATATATATACATATATTTATATAAATATATAAAAATAAAGACTTATCATTGTCAATGTATACAGTCGATTTGTGTATGGTAAAAATAGTCGAGTTTATTTAATTTAGTTATAGAAGTGTGTGTGTTTGTATGTGTGTGTGTGTGTGTGTGTGTGTGTGTGTGTGTATGTCGTTTTATCCCGGGAGCTGTGTCGATCACCGGATGGAATGGCAGGCCGACTTACTGTTTAGCTGCTTGATCCATGAGATCTCGAGTGGATATCGATTGAAGTGAACGAGGAAGCCCGTCGTCCATACAAGAGCGCCAGGAGAGTAGTCGTAGTGGCTGGGGGATCCAATAATAATTTTGTCCAAAATTTTGATGCACTTGCGTAAAGATACACAAACTGATGTGAACGTGTTTACTAACATGGGTTTTCACTAACTGCACCGACGTGAACCGAAATAGGCTGATTTCCGTACTGACGCTCTGCGCTTCCGCGGGACTCTATTTATACCCCGAAAAAAAGGCGTAGTGTCCTTTGTCACGCGACATTTACGATTTTTATAGCATCCTATCATTGTTAATCTAAAGTACATCGTTATGGGAGTTTTGAGAAGAAAAGAAATGATTTATGTTTTTCTTTAAAAAAACAAGATTGCTCCAGACGGATGACTAATTCTGTTATCCTCGCGGAAAATATGGCTAGGTAAACAGATAGTTATCGTGCACATCTAGTTTTGCGTGCAGGGCAACCATTGTCAGTCGCGAGTCCGATCTTAGATAACACTACCATGGGAAGTTATCCCATGCGTTTTATGATTTTTTAAACGCGACGTGGCGCCTGTTTTTTTAAGATGAAATTGTTAGTCAGTCTGGGACGATAAAGCTTGGATTTTTATTATTACGTGACTTTGATGCATTTATAATGTCTTTTGCAATCTTATCACTTTTCGGGCCTGCATTAAAGTTGTTATTCCTTCCGGGATTGATTGGCGTTTACGAGTTTTCGCGGAGCTTGTCCGGTATCTCTTTTCAGTTCTGTCAGACCGTTATCAAAGGACTCCACTCTTCTCATCAACGTCTTGACTATAAAGGCGACAGGTAAAAGGAATGAGATCCTTCATTATTCTTTGCCATACGGTACGAATTTGAGCAGCGTCTAACGCCATTGTCGAAATCCATGATTTTTTTCTTGCCTGACGAACAGTCTCGAGCAGTGAGTCGCTATCACCAGTGGATATCCGATGATCTGACTCGGACAAGTCTATCTGACGATACGCTCTAGTAGTCACGCGACTATTATTTCTAATATGTCGTGCACATCTGTCTCCAAATACCTGACGAGGGTCTCAGGCGATACTTCGCACACATCATATTCTTACTTGATAAACGGCTCAGGCGAAATCCCGTATTCACTCACCATATATCTGATGATCGGCTCACGTTTCACGCTACTCGAGGTTTCGGGTTGATCATCACGTCACGTTCTTATATTGGTAGCACGCGTGCAAGCAATATGAGTCTTATATGAAGACGTATATGTGTAGTGATATGCGCACACGTCAAATATAATCCGCACTGTAAATGATGTCACTGTTTAAAGCTATGTTCCAAAATTTACTGCCAGTACTGAAAATCTGTAGAACATATGACGTAAACTATAGAATGAATTTTGAACACAACTTAAATAACATCTTTAAGGAACATCTTTAAGATATTTCATAAAGAACTCTGAAATATATTTTAATACGACGCGATTTTATCCGATTAGTCGACAATCTTTAGAAATTAATATTTTGTTAAATATTGTGAAAATTGCAAAATAATAGAGGACTTTTCGACTCAATTTACTCTATTTGCTCACGACCGCTTTGCCAAAACTTACCGGACACCCCGCATAGCAGCGGCTATATTAACGTCTGCATCATAAGCGGAGAGGAGGACAAGAAGCTTTTGATATTATTATTATTTTTTTATTATATCGTCTCCTTAGAAAAAAATCCTTTGGACTATGTTACAGCCTGTTCTACAATATATAGGACTGTAAGATATAAGTAAGTCGTAAGAAATTGACCAATCACAGTCGAATATGAGAAAAATGCATGCGTGATACGCTGGGCATAATGCGATTCATTGCGCTCGCACGCATGCTTCCATCTTATCATGGGCGCAGCATGATAATAGCATGGTGTGCGCACAGCGTGATACACATAGCGTGATTGAACAATACGATTCATTGCGCTTGCACGCATGTTTCCATCACGTCGTGTGGGCAAAGTGACATTCATTGTGTTAGGCACGGTGTGATCTCACGCATGAGAGCAATATGAGTCTGCATGAATTGTTATCTGGATATATATTATACAAGTAATATTTTTATAACATTTATATAGTAGCCAGAATGTTATATAACTATTATATAATTATTATTTTTTTATTCCGTACAAATTATATTAATATAGTAAATATTATTATAGTATTATAATATATTAATATAAAATAATAAATGATGTTTGAGATCGGTAATTCGAAAGAAAAGCAAGAATTCTTTCAGTCGACCGACATTAATTGTCATTGAACGCACACATAAATTGAGCTCGTGATTTCATCTCGAGCATGATCTTAATCCTCGTTAAAATCATCGATTTGGCGTTCTTTGTTCTTTTTAAAAAA
>NW_011626752.1:108558-118834 GCF_000204515.1 Acromyrmex echinatior | reverse complement strand
TAGCGAGAAAGACAGTTAGACAAACGCCGCATCACTCTAAAATTTCACGTCATCGCTCTCGCTTTGATTCGCTCTCGCACAATGATATAGATCTTTACACTGATTGTTAATATTTGTACCAATTAATAATTTTTTATAAAATTATATTATATTAATATAGTTATATTAATACAATTTCAATAATATAATTATATTAATTTCAGCAGAGAAAATATGATCAAAAGATAGTGAACTAAAATGGTACAACACTTATCAAGATAATAAATTAAATATATAGTGTATACATTTATACGCATTGCCGAAATTAATATTTTAAATTAAGATAACTCAATAGAAAATTGTTAGTTACTACGAATATTAAATAATTTGTTTAAACTATTGTCCTAGTTTAGACACAGGGTATTAGTATAGTAAGTAGTAAGGTAAACAGTACACATTCACTTACATTGATAGATGGTTTCGTAATTTTTCACTGCTTTATTAATAAAAATATTTTATATTAATTTGGCCAATTAACGATGTGCGCAATCGAATCCCTCTATATAGATGCTATATACAGTACCGGCAAAAATTATATCACCTTTTTTGGTTTTTTAAGCATAATTTTTTTTTAAACTGTACAGATCTCTATCAAATTGTGATATGTTTTAATAATAGATATAGTTTACTGAACAAATAATTTTTCAAATAATAAAAATAACAACTTGTGAAAAATTAATTTTATTTAAAATCTCTAAAATATGCCAAATTTCATAATAAATTTTTAATTACCATAACGAAAATAAATATTATATCTTCAAAAAATTCATAATTTAGATTGTACAATTCTAATATTTTGTAGCAAAACCCTTTGCATCGATTACAGCTTGGCAACACAGTCTGGGCATGGAATCGATAAGTGTTAATTGTCGACTGAGAGATCTTCTTCCACTTTTCCAATTGGGTGAATTTTTCATATTTGTAGCTCGCTTGACTAAACGTCTCTGGAGTTCCCACAACAGTTCGATGATATTTAGGTCGGGCGATTGGTTTGGCCACTCTGGAAAAGTTACTCGATGGTGCCGAAACCACTTCCGCACTTTAGCCACGCGATACTTTGGATCATTGTCTTGCTGATATATAAAGCCGCGACCAAGGAAACGCTTTACGGAAGCATTACATTCTCGAGGATGTTTATGTAAACTTTTTGATTCATTTTGCTATCGATCCTACGAAGGGGACTTATTCCCTTTGCAGAGAAAGCACCCCACATCATGACCGAACCACTTCCGTGTTTCATTGTAGAAAGTTGGTACTTGGGATCGAAGCGCTTGCCTTTAGGACGACGAATGTTATTCCATGTTATTCCGTCAGTACCAAATAACAAAAACTTTCATCGCTCCAGACGACAGAGGACCATTGCTGAGGTGTCCAATTAAAATGAGCTTTCGTCCATTCTACTCGCACCTTCCGGTTCTTGGCCAAATAAATGGCTTCTTTACGGACGGGTCGTCGTCCATGTAGTCCTGCGATCTGCAGATGATAACGTATGCTTGGACCAGACTCACCAGAAATTAATATTTCTTTCGCAATATCTGATGCCGTGAAATGTGGGTTGTTGCGGGATATGCGGAGAATGTTACGATCAATGACAGAAGAAGTACAACGCGATCGCCCGGTTTTCTTCTTCTTGACATAATTTCCCTGGGCCTTCCAATGCTTCAGCAATTTGGTTACCGCCTATTTAGAAATGCCAAACTGTTGTGCGAGCTCTTCGTGCGTTCTTCTTCTATCCTTGTTTGCGGTCTTCTGTGATAGCATTCTGCTGTCGTTCATCTATATCTTGAGCACCACGGGTTTTTGCCATAATTTATTTTTTTAAATACAAGTTTCTAAAATTTGACCAAGGCTATATTAATATAATAATTTTCTGAATCTATTACAACAGTGCTCGCAAAGATTTGCACATTCGGACTGATTCCGACGAGCGACTCCCATCACCGCTCAAAGTTCAATGGCCGAACCATCAAGCGCTGTGACGCTCTGGCTCAGGAGCGTCCCTATACCAGAAACATATTGGAAGCGCAATTTTTACCAAATTACAATATTATTGAAACATATTTTTTATTAAATATTAGGTGTACAACTTCGCTTCCATCGTTTTTTTCCGAAATTCGAGGCTTTATTGTAAAAAACTGGTTATACATTTATGATTCAAAGTATTGTCCATCACTGGCTATTACTTTCTTCCATCTTTCGGGCAGCGTACGAATCCCGCGTCAAAAAAACTGATCATCTTTTGAGGCGATGCACGAATCAATCCAATTTTTTACTTCTTCATAAGACCGGAAATGCTGATAGCCAGGCCATGTGCCATTGATCGAAACAAGTGATAGTTAGAGGGAGCAACGTCTGGAGAATACGGCGGGTGGGAACTTCCCATTTCAAGTATGTCTTGATCACTTTCGCAATATGGGATCGAGCATTGTCATGCTGCAAAATCACTTTATCGTGTCTCTCGTTGTATTGGCCGTTTGTCTTTCGCTCGGCTCAAACGCATCAATTGCGTTTGATACTGATCGCTTGTGATTGTTTCAGTCGGTTTTAACAGCTCATAATACACTACGCCGAGCTGGTCCCACCAAATACAGAGCATGACCTTGGAGCCGTGAATATTCGGTTTGGACGTCGACGTGGAAGCATTGCCGGGAACTTCCCATGATTTTCTGCGCTTGGGGTAATGATCCCATTTTTCGTCCCCAGTCACAATGCGATGCAGAAATCTCTTCCGTCTTTGCCTTCTAAGCAGCTATTCACAAGCAAACAAACGCCGTTCAACATCTCTCGGCTTCAACTCGTACGGCACCCAATTTCCTTACTTCTGAATCATTCCGATGACTTTGAGGCGTTTTGAAATGGCTTGTTGAGTCACTCGCAATGATCGTGTCAATTCTTCTTGATTTTGATACGAGTCTTGAGCAAGTAATGCCTCCAATTCTGCATCTTCGAAACCCTTCTCTCTTCCACCGCTATGCCGGTCTTCGACGTCAAAATTATCGTTCTTGAAGCCACTCACGACACGTTCTTTCACTAAGCGGCGTCATCATAAGTATTTGAGAGCATTCGATGAGCCGCAGCCGCAGATTTCTTCATATTGAAGCAGAAAATTAAACCCTGCCGCAAATGACGAGAATTTGGTTCGTAAACTGACATTTTCAATCGAGAATAACTTTATGATGCAGACACAAATCGATTAATGTTTCTATGGGGTTATGTTGACAGATGCCCTAGTTTATTATATGACGTCTATTTATTTCGACCACCACTTATCGCTAAAGCTATCTATAAGAAAACGGCGGAAGCAAAGTTGTATACCTAATAATTTATTTTTATTAACATAAAATTTTCTATTGATAATTTATTCATTGTTCTTTAATGATATGCTTATGTCTTAATTTTCTAATACATTATATAATTATAATAACGTATTTTTCGACAGCTTTTCATATCACCCGTAAGGTATTGTAACATGCGTTTTTTTTTTAATATGATTTTCCTAGTAGGCCTATTCCACAAAAAGAAGAATTAAATACTCGAATGTGCAGGAAAGCAAAATTATATATCGTATTATATGATATATAATTTTGATTCTTTTTTTCGATTCTTCTTTTTGTGGAATAGACCTATTAGGGAAATCACATTAAGAAGAATGCATCTTACAATAATACCTTATGTGTGATGTGGAAAGATATTATCGAGAAATGTACGTTATCATAATTATGTAATGTATTAGAAAACTACGTTAAGATATAATATCATTAAGGAACAATAAATAAATTAACAACAGAAATTTTTTTGTTAGCAGAAATAAATTATTTAATAAAAAACATGTTTCAATAATAATTTGGCGGAAGGTACACTCCCAGTATATTTTTAGTATTGGGACGCTCCTGAGCCAGAACGTCACATGAGTGTTCGGCGACTCAGCCGAACCTCGAGCGGTGGTAAGAATCGTTCGCCGGAATTAACCCGAAATGTGCAAATCTTTGCGAGCATTGTATTATAACAACACGAATTTTAATACCGGCATTAAGTATTATACATGATGAATTGCGCCTTGTGGAGCAAGTTAATGATTTACAAATTATTGACAGATTAAAAGAAGCAAGGAATAAACTTCCGAAAATGTCCGATTATCATGAAATTTGGCAGAAATATTCCAAATGACGTCAAATGAATGCTCTTAAATGGATTTTCATCGACAAAAAAGTTTAATGTGAAAAATGTTTAAGTAAAGTTATATACCACTTAAATGCATTACCGTTACATAGCTCGCCGTTAATAGGCCGTGTAATAGAGCCTGAAGCAGGGGAAAAGAAGGATGAGAGTCGGGAGTGAGAGTCGTGTGCCCCTTTGCAGAGGGGAGGGGGGGAGGGGATGAAAGTCGTGCGCCCCTGAAGCAGGGACGAGGGGGGAGGGGGGAGGTGAGAGTTAAAAGTGAGAATCGTGCGCCCCTAAAGCAGAGGGGGAGGGAGGTGAGAGTCGAAGGTGAGAGTTGTGCGCCCCTGAAGTAGGGGGGGGGAAGAGGAGGGAGTCGAATGGGGGAAGGAGGGATGGGAGTTGCTTCACGCCCTATTACAACGAGCTATGTAACGGTAATACATTTAGGTGGTATATAACTTTACTTAAACATTTTTGACATTAAACCTTTTTGTCAGTGAAATTTAAGAGCATTCATTTAACGTATTCATATTTCTACCAAATTTCATGATAATCGGGCGTTGGACGTTTTCGGAAGTTCACCCGAAGTAAGACTTAGATACATTGTTGGTTATGCATCTTTTCGAGACAAATATCAGTACTTATGGACTACCACAGAATTGTTACCTAATCCAAAAAATGATTAGATTAATTTTGTATTGAAAGAAAGCTAAAAAGTTCTTCTGATATGTTACTTGAAATAGCTGAAAATGAACACACAATAACTAACAATAAACCACATTTTGAAAAGTATCAGTTCCTTTTATTAACAAAGGGGTTCAAAAATGTGGCAGGTTATTGCTGCAGATAACAAATTTTCAGAAATACCAACAAAAGTATTGCTATGCTTAATTCGCATAAGAATGTTCATACGCATTCATGAAAGTATAATAAAAATTTGTTATCTGCGTTACGAAAAAAAAGAAAAAAATGAAGAAAATGCATAACAGGATAAGTATGTGTATGCTGCCCCCCCCCCCATCTGGTCGAGATTTTTACCATAAGTTAGTAGCGATGCGAGAAATTTCGCAAAATATTATGAAAAAAATTTTTTATGAGAGTTATGAGGGTAAAATTAAAAATCGACGAAGTGAATTTTCTCTTTAATGGATAAACCGATTTCGACGAAAAAGAAATGTTATAGAGTTCATGGTGCGATGCTTAAAAAAAATATGAAAATTTTTTTTAAAAAAAACTTGATTGAAAAAAATTTCCAATGTTTGCTCGTGCAGCTCGTTAAACATTTGAGTTCCCTTATATTACACTATTAACATTGATTTTTAAAAGAATATTATCCACAAAATTCAGTCTAAAAGATTTTTCTTTTTTTTTAACATATGTCTTGCTTTTCTGCATCGTTTGAAACCTTATATGGCTCATTTAAACAATTAGGTGGATTGTTAATGATTAAAAAATTAAAATAAGCAATTTAACTTCAATATATATCATTGGGTAGTCCTTTTTTTCTGTCATTTGATTTTGCTCTTTGAAACACCACTTAAACTTGTTCCAATGAATACTATATAGATAAATATGGATAAATATTTAGTAAATATTTTAATACAAAATTGACATTCACAGTTTGAATAAATTGGATTCATTAAGATGCAAAAGACATTCTCCCAAAGGACGTAAAGAAAAATATTGTTTATAAAATTTCATGCAATATCTGTGACGCATTGTATGTGTAGAACAGACTGGAAGGAAACTGAAAACTTTAGAGCACCAAAATCACATAAATTGCAATATCAATAATCATTCGGTGATTACGGAGCATAGAATTAATTACGAACATGATTTTAATTTGGAGAATGTCGAAGTACTTGATGTTGAGCGTTTTTTGAGAAAACATTTTGAGTAAACGTTCGGTTAACATCTGAATGCTTCTACATTTATATGCAAAAGAATAGTCTTAATTTATGATCGGATATTGAAGATTTACACCACACTTATTTACAGATTTTAAAGAATAATAGTTTTTAATTTTTGATTTATATAATACGACTTAATTGGTTTTATTTTTGACTTGTTTCCCCTCCTTTTAATATTTATCTGATTGACCGATACGTTACTTAGAATCGAAATTTATCAGTTATGTTTTTGACACTTATTATAAGCATGTTATTTATAAGAATTGTTATTTAATTAATTTATTTCTGCAACGATGCTGAATTTCATATATTTTTTAATTTGATCCAAAGTTTAAGATGATTCTTTGTATATTGAGATGAATCACCTTTTTCTTGTTTTTTATTTTTTTTAATTTTTAGTCAATTTATAAATAAATTGATTAAATTTATGGATTTTTGCAACAATAAATCTACCTATTTTATTAATGATTCAAATTAGACTTACAAGGAGGGACATATTATGTTTTATAATTGCTAAGCAGGACTTCAAAGAGAGTTAAATCGTACAATTTTTGGATTATTGATTTTTGGATTAATGAAATAAAAGAGTAATAAGTATTTTTTATTATTGCCGATTACGCCGTATTCTCGACTTTTTGGATTTTATTGGTTTTGAATTTGCAGAGTTTGTATCTTGATATTACATTTTAAATTGATAAATAGAAATAATACTTGCAAAGTTTTAGATTAATAGAGTAAAAAATGGTGTGACTAACAAATTAAGTTCTGTATGAAAAAATATACTTTTTAAAATTTCTTCAATGATTCTTTTTCATAATTTATATGTACGATAACTTTATAACGATAACTAATATAAAAATGTGTTCTTAGCTGTAAAACCAATTTTCTACCAATTTTCTGCAATGGTTTCAAAAGGGTTTCTATTTTTTAGCATCAAGAAAATGTTTGCGATACCTAGTCGCTAACTCTTATTAAAAATTGTTTCTTATCCTCATCCCTTGTTATAATAGTACTGTAATCGGTAATTAGTTTTATTCCCTGTTTAGCTGTGTCATTATTTGAAATTGTTGCAGATGTTATAATAGAAAATTGATTTCACAGCTAGTTAATATTAATTTTTATATTAGTTATAATTGAAATTTATAATATATAAATTATGAAAAACAATCTCCGGAGAATTTAAAAATTTTTAGTATATTAATTTTTAGTATATTTTTTTAGACAAAATTTCACTTGTTAATCTGCATCATTCTTATTCTACTAATTCAAAATTTTACGAGTATTATTTACTTACTTATAAATATTGTATACATTAAACTAAAAAGAAAAATCGAATGTCAGAAAAGAATTACTTAGTAGCGTATATATCGGAATTAAATTATCAATGTTTATTTCTTAATTATTAACAATTCATTTATTACATTAAATGAAACATATAAGGTCTCTATCGATGCAGAAAAGCAAGACACAAATGTATAAAAAAAGAAAAGTTCGTTAGGCCGATTTTTGTGGAAAATACGCTTTAAAAACTCATGTTGATAGTATAATATAAGAAAACTTAAATGTTTAACGAACTGTTGACACGGGTTCTAGTTGTTCGATAGAGCTGAAATTTGAATTGAAACAGGAATTATTTTTTTAAAGATTAGAACGATTTTGAAAGGTACTGTGAAAAAAATTTGAAAAATTTCTTTTTTCAAAAGTAAAGATGGACCACCTTAATACATACAAGATCTCTCAGATCACCCGTCCATCCTTTTTTCTCCGCAGGATAAAATCCAATCAAAAATATGTTTAGACCAAAGTTGTGAGGTTTAAAAAATCTATTTATTGATCATATCAGTTTGATCTTGGGTAGCTTTGCCAAGGTCAGATCAAGGTCACATCGATTTTTTTAAATAAAACTTTCTACTTTTTATTCTAGAATCTAATAGTCGATGTCAAAAGCTTTTCAAAACCCTATAATAAAGTGTCGTTTGATTAAATAAATCTCGTGTTATGAAGATTGAAAGTTACAGTACCGGCATTAGCATTACTCAAGTGTGTATGTGTATGCGTGCGCGCGCGCACGTGTCGCAGCAGAGATAAGGATCCCGTTCGTCACGCCCGTAATATTTTTTGATTCCCTCTCTGCTGAGTGTGTGCGTGTGTGTGCGCGCGTCTACATACATACGTGTACTTGCATATGTGATGTTTCTGAATAAGTAAATGTTTACATGTTTATGAGTTTAAAATATTCACCGTTTTCTACGATGTAAGTATCTACTCTGCTTTAGAAGAAATTAGTTGCATGTAAAATTTCATTAGCATTCAAGGATCGAATTGCTTCAGTTATTCTATGAATCATATCGTCTCTAGTAATTGGACATTCATATATACCAAGTCTTTTATCCTTCAATTTATCTCACAATTAATAATCAAGAACGGTGAGGTCCGATCGGGATGGATAATTGATCAGACCGTATTTGCCTATCCATTTGTTCAGAAACAGTGTTTAGTATGCATGAGCAACTCTTGATGTATGTGACGGACATCCATCTTGCTGGAATCACATCTAGGCGCAATCTCAATAGAAAATTTTCTAATAAGACAAGAAGATCTGTTTTTAACAAAACTGAATATCTATTAATGTCTAGATTGTTTTCAAAGAAAATAGGATCTACGATCTGACTTCCACTAATGCCGCACCAAACATTAACTTACCAAATATGTTGATGATCTATTTGTATTAACCAACAGGGATTTTCTGATCAATAATGGCAGTTTCAAGTATTGATCACTTTTGAATGTACATTCGTCAAAAAATAAAATTTTAAGGTGAAAATCTGGTGGTTGCAAAATACAAGTTTCTGTTCAAAATCATCATGAGTCAACGATTGATGAACATACATTCTAAGGTTTGTTTTCTTTTAAAATGAGCCAGATAATGTTACGACTAATATCAGAATCTCTTTCTCGACGTCTTAAAGAATCATGAGGGTTCGATGCAAGAATTTCCGCTGTTCTTTCATTCTTAATTGGACGGCGGATTTGTCTACTTTTATTATGTTGAGGCTAAACGACATCACTAATTCTGATTCGATTAGCCAATCGTGAAAAGACTTTCCACGAATGAGAAATCTGATTAGGAAAACGCTGTCGTCACAATTTTTTCAACACCAGCAAATGAACCTCGACACTTACTCAAAATTAACAACATATCCTATGCTTCTTCATTTGAATAAAACATGGCTGGATAAATCTATGAAAACTTCGAGAAGTAAAACGAAATGATGAATATTTATTTATCTCTGATTCACTTTTATAACAATATAGGAAAGTCTCTATTAAGGTTGAATATTTATTACTAGAGCGTTTACTCGATCCCAATGGACTGCGCACGGAGAGCCATTGCGTGTGAATGAGTCAGATGTTTATTAAAGCGAAACAACAACAAAGCTATCGCGCGGTCAACTTTAGTAAGAAAACGGTGATCATTTTGAACATCTCTCACAAACAAGTAAACATTTACTTATTCAGAAACACCAACATATGCAAGCACTTGTACGCATGTAGATGCGCGCGCGCGCGCACGCACGCTCGCATACAAAAAGTATAAATCCGACTGAGTAATCTTCATGTGGTACACCTTGGGTAGTGCTAATGCCGAAGGTACTGTTTTAACTTTTAATGTGTTAATTTTTATCTTCATAACTCGAGATTTACTTAATCAAAAGATACTTTATTATAAGATATTGGAAAGCTCTTGACATTGACTATTAGATTCTATTATTAGAATAAAAAGTAGGAAGTTTCATTCTAAAAAATCGATGTGACCTTGATCTGACCTTGACAAAGCCACCCAAGGTCAAACTAATATGATTAATAAATTAATAGATCTTTTTAAACTCCACAACTTTGGTCTGAACATATTTTTGATTGGATCTTATCCTGCGGAAACAAAAAGAGTGGACGGGTGGTTTGAGACATCCTATATGTATATGTACAGGGTGACATGAATATACGGCCCCACTTGTCCCGAGCAGGTAGAGTGGACTAAACTGAGTAGAAAAGTCCTCTATCATTTTGTAATGCTCGCAATAATTAACGAGATATTAACGTTTAAAGATAGCCGAATATGCATGTCCTCCCGACCTATTATTGCCGAAAGTACGGCCCACCGAGTG
>NW_011626752.1:97365-108460 GCF_000204515.1 Acromyrmex echinatior | reverse complement strand
CAATTCCATACATATACAGGGTTGGCCATATTCGACGGAAAGATCTGGCAACACTGTAACTTTTGACAGAGATGTTAGATCGAGTAACGACGTAGCGTGATGATTGAAAAAAAAAACATCTTTCCGTCGAATATGGCCAACCCTGTATATATATATGTATATATATATATATTTTTTTTTTTCAGAACGCTCTATTATAGAGCTTAATTTATATGCTTTTTTATATCGCTGTTAAGTGATTTTGATAATGTGATGTTAAATATAAAAATTTGTTATTTAACGGTATGAAATAAATATGGACGATGATATAAAACTATCCTAATATGTTTCTTTCATTATATATTCCTAATACAATATCTTTTTGCAATTTCCGTAAACTTGTAGAAACCTATATATAAGAAAAAGTAAATATTATTATAGACTTTTGTTTACAAATGTACTTCATAAATTTATAAATGGAAACTTTGTAAATAAGAAATAAAATTTTGTTGCACAAGAACATATAAAATATTACTTTTTACTTTTATTTGTTCAAAAGAGACGTAAAGTATGCCTACCAATATTTATAATGTTCACACATTATAAATATTGATAGGCATACTTTACGTCTCTTAATAGAATGCTTGATTCTAATTAATCATCACAATATGGACGACGCTGGATGCAACTTTCTATTGGCTATTGGGAAACGCTGCGCAAGAGTACACCTTGTGTATTTTCACCATGATAGAGCCATGGTGAGCTACTAAACAAATAATTCCATAAACAATCATTAGGATATACAATAGCGGAGATATTAAGGAGGATCACAATATCTACACTGACCAAAATACTATCTTCTCTACTTTAAGATTACTATCAAAAAAATATTATATTTGTTAAAAGTAACGTTACTTAGAAAGATGAAAGTAAATTGAATAATCATTTCACTTAGAAATACAATATTTGGTAAAACTGCAGAAAAGGGGAGCAATCGCCGACAACCTTGACCTTAATATATGTTGTTAAAGTCATAACCCTGAGCCTCTAACACGTTTTAGCTGTCGCTCGTTTGTTAAAAAGTTGTTAACAAAAATACAAGAGCAAGTCAATAAGTTTTTAGAAAAACATAGTAAAAGATATTTTTTTTAATTGATTCATTTTTATTTCTCAACATACATGTAGTCTCCTTACAGCTGGATACACTTGATCTAACGGTTTTCCAACTTTTTCAAGCCGTTCGAATAATATGATTTGTCCAACCCTTCAAAATAAACTTCTGTTTCGGCGATGAGCTGCTCTCTGGTGGTGAATCTCTTTCCTCCGAAACCATTTCTTCAGGTTTAGAAACAGAAAATAGTCGCAGGGGGCTAAATCTGGCGAATATGCTGGATGGGGAAGCAATTCGTAGAGGAATTTATTGAATTTGGCCATCAGTACGAAACTCGTGCATTGTCTTGATGGAAGAGCACTTTATTCTTCGCTAAATGGAGACATTTTTTCTTTAAAATGTTGAAACGGTTCAATAAGACTGCATAGTAATCGCCATTGATCGTTTGCTTCGACGGAAGATAATCCATATGAATTATATTGCGTGCATTCCAAAAAACTGTGGCTATCACTTTTCCGACCGACTTCAAATCCGAAGTCTTCGCCTTCTTCGGAATTGGTTCACTCGGTGAAGTCCATTGTTTTGACTATTTCTTCACCTCGAGTGTGAAGTAATGGATCCATGTTTTGTTCACAGTAATAAATCGACGCAGAAATTCATCTGAATTACGTTGAAACATCTCCAAACATTGTTTTGAAATCGTCACACTGTCGCGCTTATGGTTCACAGTGAGCAAACGCGGTACCTAACTCTTGCCGATAGCTTTTTCCCAATTGTTCGTGCAAAATTGAAATCACTGTGCCATGTGATATGCCTGTGGCCTCAACAAGCTCACGCACTTTCACTCGTCGATCAGTCAAAACAATATCGTGGACTTTATCGATGATTTCTGGCGTCAATTGGACGTCCTAAACGAGGTGCATTACATGTGGATGTACGACCATGTTTAAATTCATTCACCCAATTGTATACAGTCGCAAATATTGGTGCAGATGTGCTATGAACATTATTCAACTCGGCTTTTCTTTTTCGAACCTTTCATATGCAGATGTTTGATCACGGCACGAAACTCGTTTTTTTCCATTTTGCAAAAAATATAAAGATTGTTCGCTTTAATCATCAGAAGTGAAACCATGCGATGAATTCCGCTCAAAATTTGACAGTAATCAACTGAAAAATGCTAGTTGTCAAAGGATAATCTGATATAACACTGCCAGTGCCCTCTGACAGATTTTCTAAGAACTTATTGACTTGTCCTCATACTTTAAAAAAGTAACATTTTATTTCTGCTATGTACAATATAATATTAAAAACTATCTTATTTTTTCTTGCGTAATGACTTTCCACGCGAAACGACTCTCACGCCACTTCCTCTCCTATTTGGGGGCGCACGGCTTCCACACAAAGCAACTTTCGAAATCTTGTTACAAATCACTCAGGTTACGACTTTGAAAGTCGCTTCGCATGGAAGTCGTGCACTCTCAAGTAGGGAGGGGAGGGAAAGTGGGAGTCGCATCGCGTGAAAGTCGTGCGTCTCCCAAGAAGGGAGGAGATGGGGTGGGAATTGCTTCGCGTGAAAGTTGTATGCCACCAAGCAGGAGGGAGGAGAGGTGGCAGTTGTTTTGCGTGAAAGTGTCGTTTGCCCCTAAGCAGAAATAAAACGTTATTTTTTTCAAACTTTTTATGTAAATAACTTTTTAACGAATTACAGCTAAAAGTTGTTGGAGGTTGCTCAATGTGATGATCTTGACAACATCAAAGTCAAGGTCGTCAGCGATTGCTCCCCTTTCCTATAGTTTTAACGAATATTTTTCTGTAGCAACTCTGTTATAGAGTGCAATTTTAGAATGTTAGATAGTTTTTTTATACGCTCTGTTGAATTTGCCTAGTTTTGTTTATTCTTTTGGTAAATTGATTGGTACCGACAATCTCTCCCTCTCTCACTTCGCGGTCTGCGCGCACGTTTTTCCCGTCTTCGGCATCCTTTATACGTTCAATGTGTTTAAGTAATGAACTTTGCATTTATATCAAGAGTACTAATATTTTATTCGATCCACTCTCTTTATAATAAGTAAGATTGACAAGCGACAGAGAAATCTAAGGATTGTTCAAGAAGAGAAGTCATGATCTAAGGTACCTGAGCCGAATAAGGCCCAGGCACCAAGTAAGGCTCACTTTTAAATTTGTTACTATAAAAAAACTCGCTTTACATCTACAATATATGTTTAAAAGATGTCTTAAATAGAGGAAATAGATAAAAAAGAATTAAAGAATTGGAATCGATAGCAACACATTTATTTAATCGGACAAAAACTTGTATGTATGAGCTAGTTTGAACCATTTTTATAACAATCCGCTGCAAAATTAGGCCAGTATACAATGTGTTACAACTTATTATAATTCATTATATCATTCAACTTTTTTCTAATTATAAAAAATAACTAATAAATCAATTTTTTGAAATAAGTATGTATTTTTTTAAAACAATATACTTATTAAATAAGGTCCACTTATGTGATTATTATTAGAGCTATTATTATTTGTTAGTTATGCGTGAAGTTTACGCCAGAAAATAAATTTTCAATGTTGCTATCTTTTAAGATGCCAAAATTGCATTCACATTGCTAGAAATTTCCAAAGATTACAAAATTAATTACAAACAAAATTAAGAATTACTATAAAATTTTTACAATTTTCCTATATATATGACTCTCCAAATAATAAAAATCCTGAGAAAACGGGCTGATGAGAGTATAACGCAGTTGTTGGGGCGTGATAAGAAAATAATGTTAATTAGGTTTTGATAGCATGTATTTCCATAAAGACAAACGTTTCGACTCTTTTTAGTGTCATCATCAGCGTTAATACACTTTTTAGAACATAAACGACATCACTCATGCATCAATAGCAGCCATTATGGAATTGAAAGATCCAAAGTGAGGTGCATGAATTTCATTGCAATTATACACAATTCATGTCTGGAACGAATGTGAAAGGCACAGAGTTAATGATGAATTTATAGATATTAATGACAATGTGTGGTTCATTTGATACTGAGAGATATGATTACAGATAAGAACAAATTATAAAAAGAAAAAAGTCCAAGAATTTGTGCAATATTATTATAAAACAAATATATGATAAGTCAGAGTATAAAAGTAATACTATTTAATCGAGGAACAATAGAGATAAGACTGAACGATATTATTTGAAAATGTGTCACAGATAAATACGTATAACATCATTGTTTACAAAACTAAAGTCAAGAATTAAAATAATAAATACTTTATAATCTGTTTAGAATCAAAACATAAGCGTGATGTAAAAATTCTGTCAGATTGCAGGTTAAAATAATTATTTGTATAAGTAACATCTCAGATATCAATCTTCTTCCAAAATAATGTCCGCAGTTAAAAATTTTGGAGTTCTCTCAATCGAAATCCTGATTAAATGAAAATATGTGATCCGTAATGACCGATTTAGTGTCAGAGGAACTACTATCATGACGCTGCCTAGCTGGCCCTACCACTTAACAAATCTTAATGAAAAAAATATGAAACAATTATAGCGCACTATTTATGCGTTATACATATCCGCAAACAAAAAATTTTTTTGAGATCATTCCGTTTAGCTAAAAAAAAATTTTTTGTAGGAGGCTGAGTAAGCAGTAAGACAGCCCCCGCACATGTTAAAAACAATCGATTTGAAAAATCAAATGCAAAAAATTTATACGCTATTTATGGGATACTATTTCGCGTATTTTCGATTTTTACGCTGCAACACTTAAGGCACTTCAATCTTAGACATATTCACCTCTAAGCCGTTGAAAATTGCAAAATTAAATACTCTGACTATGCAAAATAATTCTCTGATTTATGCGCTACTATTTCCGAGCATTTTGGATTTTTTTGCTGCAATCCTTAAGGCATTCCTCTCTTGGAGTTAACAAGTGTATTTCCCCATAAGTGGTTTAAAATTACAAAATTAAATATCTCTCACTATACAAAATAATTCTCTGATATATGCATTGCAATCTTTAAGGCACTCTTCTCAGGGAGAGGACAGACACAATCACACCTAAATCGTTTAAAATTGCAAAATTAATTTCTTTGACTATACAAAATAATTTTCTGATCCATGTGCTACTATTTCCAAGCATTTTCGGTTTCTGCGCTGCAATCCTTAGGACACTTTCCTCAAGGAGCGAACAGACACACCTAAATCGTTTAAAATTGCAAAATTATATATTCTGATTATGCACAATAATTCTATGATGTATGCGTCACTATTTCCAAGCATTTTGGATTTTTGCGCTGCAAATTTTAAAGCACTTCCCTCTAGGAAAAATGCTTGGAAATGGTAGTGCATAAATCAGAGAGGTATTTAATTTCGCAATTTTAATTGCCTTGGAGGTGAATATGACTGTTCGTTCCCAGAAAGAAGTACTTTAAGAGTTGCAGCGCAAAAATTCAAAATGCTTGGAAATAGTAGCGCATGAATCAAATAATTATTATGAATAATCAGAGTATTTAATTTTGCAATTTTCAGCGATTTAGGGATGAATACGTCTATTCGCTCCAAGAGGGAAGTGCCTTAAGGCTTGCAGCGCAAGAATTGAAAATACTTGGAAGTAGTATCACATAAATAGCCCATAAATCCTTGTATTTAATTTTTCATATTGATTGTTTTTTACAGGTGGGGGTGAGGGCTGACTGAGAGGGTACTCAGCCCTCCACAAAAATTTTTTTTATTTAAACGGTATGAATATTTTTTGTTTGCGTACTTGAATGACGCATAATTAGCGTATTATTTCATAATTTTTCCATTATGATTTTGTTAAGTGGGAGGGCCAGCTAGGCATATCTTATCCTACGCCAAATTCGAGTAAAGTTTCGATTTGCAAATACATTTGAGGATTGCGGTGGAATGACATGCTCATTACAAACTTTAAAATTATTTTATGAGGAGAAGTACAAGAAGAATCTCTAATGTTTACTCTTCATGAAAACTATCGATTCATCAGCATCCATTCACTCTTGCACCGATGTTGCATACACAAATCTGTTTTGACTTTCAACATTAATACGTTACTGTAAAAATATCGCATTGCGAAAATCATACGATATTCTTAGGATAATCTCATCGGAAAGCTATATATTACAAAACAATGAGAATATCCCGTATCCTGACATGTCCAAACGCTGCTCCAAAGAAAAATATATATTGAGTGGTCTACTTAAATGGATCATTTGAAATATCTAGCTCGTTTTTGATAATATAAAAAAAGGTTCTTAATAATCGTATCTTAATACTTTTATCAACAAAATAATGAGATGAATTAGTTGTTATAAAGAAAGCACATAGTTACTTTAAAAATATATGTATGTAATAAGGAATTTTTTAAATAAGTAATTATGCTTTCTTCGCACCAACTGATTCATCTCATTATTCGCAATTGTTGAAGCGTGTTCAAAAAATAATGTTAATCAGTGCAGATCTCGTGTATTTCCATAAAGACGAATGTTTCGACTCTTTTTAGAGTCATCATCAGCGTTAATACAGTTCTTAGAACATATGCGACATCACTCATGCATCAATAACATTTTCGATTAATTAAAAAACTTGACAACATTCATGTTCCCTCTAATTTTTTGTTGATCTCATTAGATGTAAATTCACGTTTTTGAATGTTCCTATAGATATGGCAGTGGAAAGTGTGACAAGATGATCATATTTAGAAAACAAGTGCAGCATCACAAAAGAAGAATTCTCTAAACTTCGTTTTGGATTTGACTTACTTCCAATTTGACAACTTTTTTTACAAACAAAAGTTTAGCACACCTATGAGATCTCCCCTTTCTCCGATCTTAGCAGACTAAGTTTTACAAGACATAGAAACTTCAGCATTAAAAGGTATAGGCATTATTTTATCGTTTTTTTACTTCAGTTACGTGAACGATATTGTAACAGCGGTACTATTAGATAAGGTGGAAAGAAATTAAAGAAATATTTGATTTTTTTCATTCTAGAATCCAATTCACATCTGAATTTGAAGATGACTCGACCAATTCTTTAGATGTTACCATCATTATTAACAATGGATTTTGGAGTTTGATTGGCCATAAGCCCACATTTTCGCGCAGATATCTCAATTTTCTATCGGCACATCCTCTATCTCATAAAAGAGGAATGATAATGATTGATATTGTCACCCAGATACCACTCCAAAAACCTTAAATTTATAATAAACACTTTACTGGAGAATGATTACTCTCTAGATTTTCTTTTTGAAACGATAAACTCAAGATTAAAAACACTTCAGTCTAACACAAAATTTTTACATCACGCTTATATTTCGATTCTAAACAGATATTAAATTATTTATTATTTTAATGCTTGACTTTACTTTTGTAAACAATGACAATATATATACTTATCTGCGACGTACTTTCAAATAATATCGTTCAATCTTAACTCTGCCGTATCTTACTAACTAGTATTATTTTTATACTCTGACTTATCATATATTTGTTTTTTATAATAATATTGCACAAAATTTATAATATTGTCTTGGACTTTTTTCTTTTTATAATTTGTTCTTATCTGTAATCACATCTCTCAGTATCAAATGATAAGCCACACATTGTCATAATATGTATAAATTCACCATTAACTCTGTACCTTTCACATTCGTTTCAGAAATGAATTATGTATAATTGCAACGAAATTCATGCACTTCATTTTGGATCTTTCAATTCTATAGTGACTGCTATTGATGCATGAGTGATGTCGCATATGTTCTAAGAACTGTATTAACGCTGATGATGACTCTAAAAAGAGTCGAAACGTTCGTCTTTATGAAAATACACGCTATCAAGATCTGCACTAATTATTATTATTTTCTAATCATGCTCCAACAACTACGTTATACTCTCATCTACCCGTTTTCTCAGGATTTTTAAAATTGAAGATAGTTGTAATATTTGAGTAGAGTAAGTCTTAAGGAATTTCCTTTCTATGATTAATAATCATTTTAAAACTGATTTAGAAAGAAAACTTTACTTTCTTTGTCATTTATAATTTATTCTTTATTTGAACCTTACTATATACATATGCATGTAATAAGACCTAGTGTCAGAGTTTAATAAAATTATTTTTTCGTTCATTTATACATATTCTATATGAACAATAGATTTTATTTTTAGGAATGAATAAAGTGAAGATTTATTTTCTCATTTATTTTATTTCAATTTCTCCATAAATAGAATTAGAAAAAAATTAAATAAATTAGATGGGGCTTATTTCGCTCAGATACCTTAGTATATTAATAAACTCGAAAGATTACAGAATAATTATAGAATAATTATCTATAAATAGATTAAATTCTATTGCATATACTTGTATAATTGTAATCTTTATAATTACAACCACTACTTAAATATATGTGTTTTTCCATATACAAGTTCACTTAACTCATCTGAAATATCTCGCTTATCATTGAAGATATAAAAGAAATGTTTTAAGTAAAAGTAGAAAGGTTTCGAGGGGGACGTATATTTTAGTCATGTTGTTTTTTTTTCTAGATGGAGGCGCTAAAAAGATATGAAGGTTACACTTTTTTAAATAGATATGAATGATTTTTTTTACACAATATGATTCCTCTAATTATTATGCATATAAAAATATTAAGGTAATGATATCAAACAAAAAACTAATCGTTGACGAGAAATTTGTACATTTTATTCTGACATATATTGACATAAAATGTTAAATAACGCGTAAACTATTACCTTTTGGATAATCGGAGTTAATACTTTCATGAACAGAATAATGAGACGAATCAGATAGTGCAAAGAAAACATAATTTCTTCTTTAAAAAATTATCCTTTTTACATACATATATTTTTTAAGAAACTATGTGTTTTCTTTATACCAACTGATTCATCTCATTATATTGTTAATGAAAGTATTAAGATACAATTATTTCAGAACATTTTTGTATATCTTCAAAAATAAGCGAGATATTTCAGATGGTCGATTTAAGTGAACCACCCAGTATATAATTTCCTTTGGAGCAGCGTTTGGACATGTCAGGATACGGAATATTCTCATTGTTTGTAATATATAGCTTTCCGATGAGATTATCCTAAAAATATAGTATGATTTTCACAATGCGAATATTTTTACAGTAACGTATTAATGTTGAAAGTCAAAATAGATTTGTGTATGCAACATCGGTGCAAGAGTGAATGGATGCTGATGAATTGATAGTTTTCATGAAGAGCAAACATTAGAGATTCTTCTTGTGCTTCTCCTCGTAAAATAATTTAAAAGTTTGTAATGAGCGCCTTCATTCGACCGCAATCCTCGAGTGTATTTCCAAATCGAAACTTTACTCGAACTTGGCGTACCGCGTAGGATAAGACGTCTGTCTAACTGGCCCTCCCACTTATCAAAATCATAATGAAAAAATTTTGAAATAATGTGCTATTTATGCGTCAACCATATATAAAAACAAAAAATATTGCGTGCATACCGTTTAAATAAAAAAAAATTTTTGTGGTGGGCCGAGTAGACAGTCAGTCAGCCCTCACCCCACCCGTTAAAAATAATCAATATGAAAAATACAAAGGATTTATGTCCCCTAAGTCATTAAAAATTGCAAAATTAAATACTGTGACTATGCAAAATAATTCTCTCATTTATGCGCTATTATTTCCAAGCATTTTGAATTTTTGCGCTGTAACGCTTAAAGCATTTTCCTTGGAACGAACAGCTATATTCATCCCTAAGTCGTTTAAAATTGAAAAATTAATTAATTTGACTATGCATATTAATTCTCTGATTTCCTACTATTTCCTAGTATTTTTGATTTTGGAAATAGTTGCGCATAAATCAGGGAAATATTGTGTATAGTCAGAGCATTTAATTATTCAATTTTAAACCACTTATCGAAAAATTATTATGTATAATTAGATTATTTAATTTTTAAAATCGAAAATGCTCGGAAATATTAGTCCGTAAATCAGAGAATTATTTTGCAATTTTAAACGACTAAGGGGTGAATATGTCTATTCGCTCCAAGAGGGAAATTCTTTATCGATTGCAACGCAAAAATCGAAAATGCTTGGAAACAATAGCGCATAAATCTGAGAATTATTTTGTATAGATAGAGTACGTAATTTTGCAATCTTAAACGCTTTAGGTTTGAATGTGTCTGTTCGCTACCTGAGGGAAGTACCTTAAGGGATGTAGCACCGGAATCGAAAATGCTTGAAAATAGTAGCGGATAAATCAAAGAAGTATTTTGCATAGTCAGAGTATTCAATTTTGCAATCTTAAACGATTTAGGAGTGAATATGGTAGTTCCCTCCAAGAGAGAAGTGCCTTAAGGGTTGCAGCAAAAAAATCCAAAATGCTTGGAAATAGTAGCGCATAAATCAGAGAATTATTTTGCATAGTCAGAGTATTTAATTTTCAATTTTAAAAGACTTCTGAACGAATGTGTCTGTTTGCTCCTAGAAGGAAGTGCCTTAAGGGGATGCTGGAGCGAAGGCCGAACTTGATCAAAGTCGATATTACAGGTTTTCATTTCCAATGTATGATCTGCTTACGCCCTCTGAAGTTAATATGATCATGCAGGAAATTCGATCGATTAATTATCGATATTTTTATTCCGTTTCCTACATTACCATCTTAACAGGGACGTGTATTAGGATCGGTCCCACAATGTAAGATTTATTTTGGAAAATTTTCCAATTTTAGAATTGAAAAAAAAATAAACATAATTGAAGTTAATCTTATATTTGTAGAATCGGACCTTAGAAATTTAGTTGCATTATATACATATTTAGTTGTATTATATACACATGCAATGTAGGCCATGTTCTAATATATATCACCAGTACTAAAAGTCTGTAATATATATAAAATACAGATTTTTAATTAATAGATATATCGATACGAAACCGTAATAGCACTTTTTTCTTACATCCAATGCCATTT
>NW_011626752.1:52040-90364 GCF_000204515.1 Acromyrmex echinatior | reverse complement strand
GCACTTTTCATGACAGCGCCGCTGTCGGAATATCGCGGAACTAAAATATTGCTCAGTTTCATGGCTACACGTCAATTTCACTCGTAATATACAAACGAAATTTTTGTACACGCCTTTCTCTTATACTAAAACTCCTATCGCGTTTCTAAAAGCATAGGATTGTTCGTTTCGGTTTTCCGCAATTCGCCAGCTACTTTTTATGAACGTGCAAGATCTGAAACTCTTATATGCAATACATATTGTGATGTGTTGACTACAGAAGCCGATAACAAAACTGTAAGTCTTTAATTTTCTTTCGTTTTTCGTATTCAAATGTAGCTGGCGACTTGCGTTGTTGTCGATACTTTAATTGTGGAGAAGGATTTTTCAATCCATAAACTCAGTTACGAGAAAGGCGTTTTTAAAATTTAATGATAAAACAGGACACTCCAGCATCCCCTTAAGGGTTGCAATGCAAAAATCCAATATGCTTGGAAATAGTAGCGCATAAATAGAAAAATTGTTATGCAGCACAAAAATTCCAAATGCTTATAAGTAGTAATACCTAAATCATAGAATTATTTTTCATAATCAGAGTATTTAATTTTGTAATTTTTAACGACTTAGAGGGGAATATATCTGTTTCTTCCAAAAGAGAAGTGCCTTAAGTGTTGCAACGCAAAAATCCAATATGCTTGGAAATAGTAGCGCATAAATAAAAAAATTGTTATGCATAGTTTGAGTATTTAATTTTGCAATTTTAAACAACTTAGGGGTGAATATAGCTATACTCTCCAAGAGGTAAGTACCTTAATAGTTGCAGCGCAAACATTCAAAATGCTTGGAAATAGTACTGCATAAATCGGAAAACTATTATGCATAGTCAGAGTATATAATTTTGGTATTTTAAAAGACTTAGGGGTATAATATGTATGTTCGCTCCAAGAGGATAGTGCAGGATTGCAGCACAAAAATTCAAAATGCTTAGAAATAGTAGCACTTAAATTAGAATTATTTTTCATAATCATAGTATTTAATTTTGCAATTTTTAACGACTTAGGGGCGAATATAGCTGTTTCCTCCAAGAGAGATATCTGTTCGCTCCAAAAAGGAAGTGCTTTAAGGGTTACAGTAAAAATTTCCAAAGTGCTTGGTAATAGTAGCGCATAAATCAGAGAATTATTGTCCATAGTCAGAGTCTTTATTATATTTTGCAGTTACAATATTTACTTTTGCAATTTTAAGCGACTTAGTGATGAATGTGTCTGTTCGCTCCAAGAGGAAAGTGCCTTAAGGGTTGCAGCGTAAAAATTGAAAATACTGGGAAGTAGCACATAAATAGCGCAAAACGATCCTGTGTATTTAATTTTTTTAATCGTTTTTAACGGATATGGGTAACTGGCTGCCTACTCAGCCCTCGTCAAAAAAAATTTTTTTTTTATCTAAATGGAATGAGCGCAAAATTTTTTGTTTGTGGATATGAATAGCGAATAATAGGGCATTATTTTATAATTTTTTATTAATATTTGATTAAATGTGAGGCCAGTTGGGGAGACGTCAATGTAAGTACATAGTTTTGTATTTCGTTTAATTTACTTTACTACGCGTAATGTGAAATAGATTTTATACGAAATCCTGTGTGAAAAATTCGCATAATGTGACATCGAAATGTATTTTTTTCATCGGTGCGATTAATGCACAAAACAAATTTACGATTTTGATATAACGGAATAATTATTATGTCACACGAATAAAGAGTAGCTGTGTCATGTATTGGAATTATGCGAACAATAGAAATCGAGGGCTGTTGTATCGGTTACTCACGCGTTTTATACCTAACCGCACAATTTTTTTGCATTATCGCGCCTCCGTGCTTTCATTTATATGTATATAGCTCTCTTTCTCCACATGGATCTATTAACCTATGCCGACGAATCACAAATATCTTGATCGTTTATGCATTGCCTTCTCCGATATTCTCGTTGTCTCATAATTATAACATCTTTATCGACCGTTAGGGATGGGAAAACCCAAGTTGCGTTCGGGGAGACGCTATTAGCGCTATTTGTGTTATTCGAGCCTTATTTTTCTTTCTAATAAACGATAAAAATAGAATGACATAAATAGTAGTATCTCCTAGAACCTCCAGAAGCATCCAGAGTGACAATGAGATTCTTCTTCTGTTTGGACCAGATCCGATTATCCGAGTATAATAATTCTTTCGGTCTTAAAATTGCAATTGACACACTCGAAAAGTTTAGAGATCCTCGTTCTACGTCGATTGTTTCTAGTCGAAGTGCTCAACAAAGTGTATAACGTGCGAGAGAAGTTCAAAAAGTAAAGAAAATTTTATTAGTATTTGATGAGGACTCATACGCTCTCACAGTTTGAAGATTACATAGACAAATAAGTGAATATTTTTTGTATTCATTTCGATGATCCCCCCCTATCTCCCTCCCTCTCTCTCTCTCTCTCTCTCTCTCTCGATCGCTCTCTCTCTCCCTTTCTCTCTTTCTAGCTCTTTTTTCCTCTCGTTTTACGGAAATCTAATACTGTCCAATGCTGATAGCAATTAGTTATTCATTTTAAATACCCTAAATAAATAATTAATTATTGTCTTTTAATAATAAATTATCTACATTTTATAATAAGAGGAATTTTTAGAAAATAGACATTAATTAGCAATGTATTTACATAGAATCAAATAAATTATTATTATTTTATTGTGTTATATAATGTCCGAAAATAATCGGCACGTCGTATATATGAAATAAATATATTTAAAATACATGTAGAAATATTATTCCAATATCTAACTTAACTATAATTAGCGCTTCTCTTACTATTAGCTAATGTATTTATATAAGCAACGTTCTGTTATAAACTAAATATTATTTAAAATAGATTGCATAGTTCTCAAAATTATATTACTGTGGAAAATTGTGTAATAATTAAAATATATTATATTATTAAAAGTGAAAGCAAAAAATTGTATCTATTATTTAAACGCACAAAAAATATTCATACAATAAAAAAATTTAACTTCTAATGTTTAAGATCATGAACACATTATTTTCACAAAACTGTTTTGTTTATATTCGGACAAAACATACTCATTAAACTGCCATTTTCTATAAATAAAGCTTCTTTTTACAAAAATCTGCACTGTACTTTTTACAGAATTGGGAAAGTTACTTCTTAAAAGTAATGCGTTACCGTTATTTGCGGTAATAAGTAACTCCTTACCGTTATCGATTCTAGAAAGTAACGCGTTACTGTTACTTAAAACTAACGATAAAGAATCGTTACTCTTTGTTACTTTTTTTTGTAACTATACAGACTTACTCACCGATTTTGATGAAATTAGGGTCATTCGATGCGTTTTTATACAAAATGAACAAATCTGGCAGAAAGATATGTGTCGCTCTGCTTGCAAACCGAAATATTAATGATTAAAGTTCATGATTATTGAAGTCAGGAAATCAATGAATCTATCAGATTCATTGATTTCGTGCAAAAATGCATCAAATAACCCTAATTTCATCAAAATCAATGAATAAGTCTGCCTCCTACATAATTATACATTTTTTAAATGTTAAAACAGGCTTTTAAGACAGAATGCTAAGACAGAATATAAATATAAGATGTTTAGAAAGATATTTATCTTTGAACATTTTTATCTTTTATTAATATTTTACATACTTATATTTAATTCTACATATTATATTTTATTATATAACAGATATTTTAATTTTTAGTGCTCTTATGCTAAAGCGAGAATAGTGAATGACACAAAAATAGGCAAATAGTTTTTTGTTTATTTAGTACCTATAATCTTGTTGTCCGTGACCTATAAAATTATGACCTATAAAAAAGTAATGATACAAAAGTAACGGGGTCAATTTCATTATTCGTTACTAAAGGAAAACACCGTTATTTTTTTGTTATTAATAAAAAAAAGTAATAAATATGTAACGTTGTTACAAGCAACGCGTTATTTCCTAATTCCAATCCTGATTTTTTACATGTATATTATTTTTGAAACGCCTCTCGTAGTATAACGTGTATAATGCACGGAGGATTGTAAACGGAGCACGTAATTACGCGCAATGCCGAGGATCGACTATGCGACCTACGTCGGCTATGGAAACCACGTCTATCCGTTGTTCCCGAGACCAGCCAGGATTCGATTAGAACTTAAGTGGATTATAAACGACGTACTTGCAAATCAGTTCTGTCCGCCAATAATTAACTATCGGCAAGGAGTTCGCTTTAAGCCATATACACTACATTCTATATGTACTTTCTTGGTTGCTTATGCAATTCTCGTTTTCGTTTCATGCGTGCGGAACGTTAATTAACCGATCTTTCTTTCAGCGGTACAGCCGGTTGCAGAAAGGTTGAAATTTTTCTTATAGGTTTCGGAATATAGCTTGCTTTCCAAACGATTGGTTCTTACTCATAGGTCTACAAATAAAAACCAATTGCTCGATGAGTAAATTGCATTTCGAAACCCATCGAAAAAAGTGTTGCGACCTTTTTGCAACCGGCTGTATCGCTGAAAAGAAGAGGCAAATTTGAGTATGGTGCAAGTATTAATCGATAATTATCAATTGACATGCTACGTTTCTATTATCTTTTGAGGTATCATTACAATTTCAGTTAGATATATGTACAAAGGCGCACGCATATTCATGAAAAAAATACAAAAGGGATTCAAAAGATTTTCTTTTTTTTCCTTATTAACTTCCTTCTCTATCCGATAATGATTACATGAAGCGCAATACCATTTGTAACATCATATATTGAGTCAGTATATTAAGATCATTTTATTTGAAACTTTTGACTTGGTATTTGATTTCCTTTCAGATTACAATCGATATTAAATTGTTTTTCCAAGAAACACTTCTTAATTACAACCAAATTTAAAAATTATTTCATTGATTTAAACAATTTTGACACCGATTCGCTAGTTTTTGACTAAATTAACAAAACATTGTTTGCGACATGGTAAATCCTCATTGCTGTGAGCTTCCTTCTTATTGTGATATAAAAATTTGTTCGATTTTTTTTAATAATTTTGTCCCATAAAATTTGAACACAATTGGATTGTCAATAGAATCACTTTTCAATATTAAAGTCATTTTTCAATATTAAAGTTTTCGTAAATATGTGGAGATGGCTCACTGGAATGAATTAGTTTGTAGGTATTGTAATTATAAAATTAATTTGTCTCTGAAGATGGCTCAAAAATAAACCGAAACTTGTAAGCGGGTTGTTTAATAAAGACTTTTATGTTGTATCCACATTGTTTGTTTTGCGCAACAATTATCGCGCCTATTGCTGTATTTTACCTATTTTCTTTGTAACACCATACATAAAGTTAACGAACTTTTTACCGGTATTCGTATTCACTTCGAATCAAACGAACAATTCTTTGTGAAATCAGTTGCCACGCGCTGCCTACTTGGACACTCATACCACAATGCAGAATGTATTAATCATTCGGCATTTTCTTAGCAATTAAGAAAATGTGTCAAGTGTATTCCAAATCTCATATCCAAACATAGATTAACAGTCAATTTTATAAAAAGTTCCACAAATACCTCAGTTTCTGTGTTTGGAAAATCACATCAGCGCCTTATGGATTATTAACATTATCTCCTTACGTTATTAAACTTGCCTTATTTCATTTTCTGAGAACAGTACAATTACGTTTCGTTTATATCATATTTCAAATCTTCAAGATACGGACTCCTTCATAAGTTAAAATAACAAAGAAAAATTAATTAAGAAAGAAAATACGATCGTATCGAGCCTTATTTTTCGTAAGTTGTTTTGTAACGTATCCGAGCAAGTTGTGTTTGATCCATATATATTAGGTGTTGGAATTAATTCGTAGCGTTTTTTAATGAAAGAATGTTATTTATTTCACATGAGCATTAAAAAATACATTAATGAAAGTACTTCCCATCACTTGTAAAACGCTACGAATTAATTCCAACACCTAATATATATATAAAATTTTCAAATACATAAATACATGAAAAGTTATTTCAAATAATTTTACAGTAAATAAAATACAAACATATAATATAATATAGACTTTGATACTGTTATTTGTATCCTTTAATACAGATTTTTGAAATACTTACATGTGCCCAAATATAAAAGTTAACCCTTCGGAGCCAATGTTAAACTCTGTTCTGTAACATAAGTTACTGACGCTGAGTTTGTTAGATTCTTATTTCAGGGAATGGAAATAACTTGTTACTTATAACAAAGTTATAGTTACAAGTTACTTTTGTGATAACTTAACTGCGTTACTTTTTTTTTCTGGTAACCATAGTACATTTTTTTAAGTAACGGTAACAAATTTTACAGTTATTTCTATCGTTACTTTGCACACGATTGGACACGATTTGATTGGACATAAGCCGCTCATAGCGTTTGAGATTAAAAAGCCCTTAAGCACTTGTTTGCTGTGATTGGTAATCGTCGATTTTAAAAAAGTAACAAAAAGTTACTTTCTCAAATAATGGTAACTGTAACGAGTTACTTTTAAAAAGTAATTTTCTATTCCCTGTCTTATTTAAATTATGTTGATTAAAAAGCATTAATTAATTTCAAAGAAGCAAAATGAACACTAAATATATTTTCATAAAAATAATCCAAAGTTGCAGATATAACAAAAAAAATTGAACCGCTTGATATTATTATAATAAAAAGATTAATTGAATAGGTTCAACAGATTCACGTCAACTTCGGAAGGTTGACAGATCGAACGAGACATTTTTTTTTCATGTTTTTGACTGAAATCAGCTATCTGTTCTTTGATACTTAGAAATGCAACAATTTCGCCTCGATGCGAATGAGGTTAATCAGGCCGGTTCACCTATGGTGCATGACGCCTACGATTAATTGCTTTCGCACGTTGCGGCGGCGCGCGCGCGCTTCATCTGTTAATTATATGCTCGAAATATCACGCTCGAATATATAATCGCTTTCGCAGCGCAGCGGCTAAATAGATGCAACCGCGCTGCCGCCAAGAGTACATAGAAACGTTTCATAAACGTGTAACCCAAAACCACTTTCTTATACATTCCATTTTACTTTTTTTTTTAAGAATTACAATTTATATGTATATATACTCATAAAACTGAATGTTCACGTGTATATATAAATAAATTTTTTATTCAAAATTAAAAATTATACTTAGATTCAAAATTTTAAAACAAATTAAATGATAAAGACTATCATTTTCAGTAACATAAAAATGTATAAATAAAAGAAAATCACAAATTACAAAAGTACCGAACACATGTTCAAATATAATTTATAATTATTTCCTATAATTAAATTTCCTATAATTTAAAATTAAGAAGAACCTTTTTTTACTTTTCTTGTCATTTCTCCATATGTAGTGATAAGGATATCTCCGTCCAACCAATGTCTCCTTGCAATCACATGATCAATTATTAAAAAATAAAATATATAAAAATTAAGTTGCATCGACGTACCTTGATGGATCGACGTTAATTTTTTTAAAAACTAAATTGTGAATGTAGTCCTAAACGATTAGAATAAATTAATAAAATAATTGAATTAAAGTAATAAATTAATTTTAAAAAATTTTATTCGTCATATCTATTTGTGCAACTAAAATGATTGCAAGGGTCTCATCAAGGGTGGTGTACATATATATATCATAAAATTATGTTCTCAAATTGTTAATTAATAAAGTTCAACGTGCAAAGATAAAAATTTCTCTTCTCTTATATGTTCACAATTTATCACAAAATATATCAACAGCGCGAAAGTAAAGCGAATAATGACAATAAGGAAAAGGAGAAAAATGTTAAGAAATCAAATGGAAGGGAAAAAAATAAGTAGAAAGGCAACAAAGAAGGGGGATAATTAAGAAGGGGATAACAACTGTAAAATAGGGATCGAAAAGGGATTCTGTGTCACTTTGCTTGTTCAATCCATGCTCCTATTTCTTAATATGTACCATCTCCGAGATCAGTCTTTTATTACAAGATGGTTCACTATCTAAATAATAAATATTTTTACGTCATTCCCATTTAAAGTCATGTTCATAAATCATAAACGATAGTTAGAAATTACTGATGATGATCCTGTTTTTTATTGATGTCACTCGCATGTTCAGATATTCTAGTTTTTAATTGTCGTTTAGTTTGACCTACATATATCGCATCACAATCATGACAAGAGATCTTATAAACTACTTATTGATGCGACATATGATCCAGCTTGTCCTTGCATCGAGTGATGGTTTTTTTAAAAGTGTTTGGGATGGTAAATGCTATTTTTTTATTAATATTAGCAACAACCGCAAAAAGGATTCGGAGATGATTTTTATACATACGGTATAGTAAAAAATATATTATTAATATTAATATCATTATTTCGATGAATATGATTGACAGATACTGTTGCAATGATATTTGATGTGGTAAGTATATAACTAAGAGGATAACTATTATTTAATAATATCTGAATCAATAATTTAATTAATTTAAAGATTTAATAATCCCTGAAATTTTTTTGTTGGACTTTTGGATAACACAAAAGAACTCTGTCAACTATATTATAAATAATTTCCTTCTTGTGACATATTAGATATTGAGATTAAAAATTAAAAATCTTAAAAAACCTGCCTGAAAAAGTAAGTTTTTTATAACCATCGAATATAATCTTATCATTTTCATGAGGGTCGAAATGTTTACCATTGTATTGAAATTATTATAATATTAAAATTCATTTATTAGTACTTAATATCCTGCATTGACTCGTAACCTTTATTATTTAATTTATTTTTTCATTCAATACAAATTAAAAAGCAATTATAATAAATGTTTCGATCCTACGTTTTTCTGGATCATCTTTAGTAAATACAATTGATCCTAATACTTAAATAATTACATTAGATACACGCAAATTATCGTACTTGAGGGGATCTTAAAATCGTCTGTATCACCGACTAAATGCAATAATTTTTTTGTGTAACAAAACTTTTTTCTCACATGTAAATCTTTTTTTACGATAAAAGTATACATGCGTTAATACGTACCTATGAAATAGAATTTATGCTGAAAACGAGAAAAAAATTATATAAATTGAAATCTTCTTTTCTTACTCCATGGCACCAGACTTGTCAATATCGTAACAACATTTATTGAGTCATTTAAAAAGTATTTCATTCAAAAATTGAACAAAAAACCGCGGATACTTTTTAAATGACCTAATACTTGGTATAAACTTTTTACAATCTATACTTGCGAAATTATAGTCCAGATTAGTATAATTAATATGGATAAACAACATGAAGGTCTTAGAATTAGACTTATGATTAGACGTCTAATTAAAACGCTATTGTTCTACGAAAATTTATATGTGCATAAATGTTGACGTAGTAGTATATAAAAATATGTCGATATGTCGCATTTTATTAACGATGTTCATAAACATGATATAAACATTTTTATAAACGACGATCACGTCGGAGTTCGGACTTCACTTTAGAATCATCTTAATAACATATAAAATAACATAAAAAGTAATAAGATTAAAGAGAAATACATGATCATTTCAATAAATTCCTCCTGTTGGACTAGTAGTGGAATCTTGTAAAAAATTATTATTTGTCACAGTGAATCACAAAAAAAGCATTATATAGAGCATGTCAAATTTTTAAGATGTAGACGATTAAAAAACTTGTTTATTTCAAACGAATATTCTCGTACGAGATAGATATAATATGAGTATGAAGAGAGATATGCTTCGGACGTGTTCGAACGCGTGGCTTTATACCTCTTGTGGCGGCCTAATACAACAGGTATTACGTTTATCCTGTAAGCTTATTAGCGTTTTCCGTTCAACCTTTCTGTCGCGCTCATTTTATTTGAGTCGCGTGATGTTTTCCTCACAAAATTCGTGCCGACACTAATAAGCATAAATCATAAAACTCTCCTCTGATGCTTTAATACTGCTTATTAGCTTATTTTTTCAGTGTTTTACGATACGGGACGTTAATAAATTTATTCGTAAATATATAACAAAGAAAATTAAGAATCGGCAGTGATACTAGATATGTGGAAGAATCTTAATCTAATGGCGAATTCGATTGGAAGCACTAGTGCGCATTGCATATTAAAGCAGTTGTACACGTTGATTTAATTTTAATGTAAAAATGAAATACAAATATTTTGAATTATAAAATACATATTTTATCTAGTAGTATAATAAAATGTATTAAGTATTTTAGGATTTAATCGATTTCTTTGTTTATGTATAAACATATCTTTCCGTTATTTTGTGTACGGTGGCTTTAATGTGCACCAATGCGCCAATCAAATTCGCCATAAGATCATCAAAAATTAATCATTGCAGAACGAATCATCGCAAGTATGAGTTAATGATAGTTCATCGTAATTTTGGAATAATCATCAACATCGACTATATGATTTTAATATTCCCCTAATCGTAGTGAAAAGCTTGTGCTCTATTATTAGGTGTTGGAATTAATTCGTAGCGTTTTTTAATGAAAGAATGTTATTTATTTCACATGAGCATTAAAAAATACATTAATGAAAGTACTTCCCATCACTTGTAAAACGCTACGAATTAATTCCAACACCTAATATAAGAAACCTAGTTAACACCGATCATCCGAGACTGATCAAACGAAATAAAAACTTCAACTGCGTTCCGTTTCACGCATAATGCGTATAATGTATCATTTTATTCTTGTCTTTCGCCGAGTGTCAAACAAGGATAAAATGATACATTATGCACATTATGTGTGAAATGGAACGCAACCTTGGTCATCGCATTACATTTGCGATGAGTATTTAAAGAGTCGGCGAGTGCGTGGTACATTTCGAAACACGCTGTACGTTCCTAATATATGAGATCATTTATACATGTTATATCATCGAAACACGTTTATTCGTGAGTAACAATGCGTGATATGAGTCGCTTGCCCGTGATCAATTAAGGCTACATTACGCCGTCGATTAATCGTCGCGATTAATTAATGCACATTCAAGTTTCCGATGGTTATACGTTGTTTGTTCTTGCAATGCCGAGATTTCGGAAGCAACGTTGAAAACGTGATTCGCCGAAATTTGACGCGTCGCGTAACAGAGACATGACAAAAACAGCTTTGTCTATAAACAAAATCAATATATCGAGTCGTGCGTGCATCTCGTCCATTGAGATTTTGGGAATATGACAACTCGCGTGATGAAACGGCGTAACAAATATTGACATTTCAACACTCCTATTTGTCCTCTAGGTAAATTCAAGTTGAATCTCAAAGTCAATTACTCAGCATCCCTTCTCACTGTTTTCTCATTCGTTTGCAACACTAGACGTTCAGATCTGCTAAAAAATGCATTGGAGATTGTACTTCGTAATTTTAGGACAATTACTTCCCCACGCACGCACGCACGCATACATGCCATTCTAAATTTCGCCTTCCGCATTCTTATAGTATCAGTTTAGATCTGTCTCGACCACCCTCCGTCCTGTCGCTCTTTGCCAACAGCGGGTTTGTTGCTTGCTAAGTAGGTTGTGAGCTTGAAATATGCCTAGTTCTCGAGAGGTGCGACTCTCACGATTCGCTATAAAGGGCAAGCCACGCTACATAAAGCCGGACAATCACAGAAAGAGATTGAACAAAGTTCTAGAGAATTAATAAATGGAATAATTTAACGAAAAAAACAGCAAACGACATTTCAGCCAGTTCCATTCGCCATTATCATTTTCCAACACTATTTTGTCAACATATCTAGAAAAAGAAAATAACCGTGACATCGTTCTACATATAGTTTTCTATTGAACCGATATTTTCTTTCCATTGTCACTGATAAATAAAAAACCTTTGAAAAGAAATTATTGTACACAACTGCTGTTTGTAATTCACTTGAAAAGAATTACAGTTTTTTTTATAGTATATCCTTCTCATCCGGCTGTTAAATTGTATGGCCATCGCGAAAAAAGGTCTGCATTTTTAGTTTTTAAAAATAAAAGCAGTTATACACACATGTTACTTTTTCCATACAAAACAAAATTTCATTAATAACTATCGCGAAATTTCATTATAATCTTTTTCGTGTCCTTTTCAGCTAAACATAGAAATAAGAATAAAATTATTTTTGTCACATTACATTTTTGTTTGTCATTTTTGTAGATGGATTTGATCACGTCATGATGTAAAGTATTGATTAAAAATAAACAGATGTTTTCATTAAATTCGAAATATTGTAACGAATCTGTATATAAGTGTTGCGTCACAACTTTTTATCGCTTTCAAGTTAATTTTTGTTCTTATGTTACTAGTTTAAAATTACTCCCGCGAGATAGTGCGCTCCGTTACATGAAGAAATTTATTTCGTATTCTAAAAAAGTAATATTCATCGCGGGGATTTATATATTGTGCCATTGATAGCGTACAAAACAAAGTTGTTTCTTTATTACCTGCGACAGAATTACGGTTGATCGTCGTGGGAGTCATTTTTTTCAGAGGATGGACATTCGATGCGATCAGCACGTAAGAGATAAAATGAATTAGGTAGCTCTTAATCTACTGAAAGTATTATTCGAATAACTCACGCTTGGTCGCGTGGTTATCGTAACTCGCAATTCCAAGGACAATATCTAGAATTAAGTGGTGTTCTGGCGAAGACAACGTTAGAGGTACTCGGCAGGTAGATGGTTCCGGGATCCCCGCGAGCTATCCGGGACCATTCCACTAACACGACTGCACCCGGCTAAATCGAACGGATCGCAGTTATCATCTTTATAAACCTGTCAACGATCATCACGGAGATCTGCCATTAGTACAAGCTACGAAGAAGGAAAGACGCGAGCGTTTCAAAGCGAGAAAACATTAGGAACGGTCCATAGAAAGAAATTCGGAATCGGGTAGGGGCCGAGTTGTCGAAAGAGCGAAAAAGAAAGAGGGAAAGACGGGAGGTCGCGGGAGCTACACTACCGTAGGGTCTCTCCCGCGAAGGGCCACCGACAAGGACAACCGGTGAGCCGAGGAAAGAGACAGATGGAAGAGAGATTCGCCAAGGTACGAGGAAACGGTAGAAGCAGAGGTAGAGGCAGAGGCAGCAGCAGTGGCAGCGGCAGTGCCCGGGCATCAGGGCACGGTTACGAGGGCGCAAGCGCTGAGACTGTTCCTGGTGCGAGCTACACAACGAAGAGGGAGAAGAGAGAGAGAGAGAGAGTGAGAGAGAGAGAGAGAGAGTGAGAGAGAGAGAGAGAGAGAGAGGAAGAGAGAGAGGATGCCCGTAGGAAGTTTATCGGCGGCGAGTCGCGGGACGGGACGCGGAGTCCGGGTGCTTACGCGGTACGGAAGGGACGGGGGTGGTGGAGACATGAGCGTACTCCGTACTCCGAGGGTTTCCAGGCAGCAGTCTACGGCCCGGGACAGAGAGACTAGGACCAGCCTCGGGAGAAGGGGAGTGAGGTCTCGTGGATCTTCTCTTATACGTATCGGAGTGTCTCTTTCTCGTGCGCTTTCTCGTTTTCTCTCTCTCTCTCTCTCTCTCTCTCACACACACACACACACACACACACACACACACACACACATTCTTTCATTCCTAACATAGTTCTCCCTTCACAAACGTGACCTTGAGCTACTGTACCGATGCGTGCCGAGTCATTCTACCGGCGTGTCACGCTCCGAAACGGTGCCGTCAACATCAAAACGGTGTCTCGTGGTACGCGCACGAACGCACGGAGATGAGCGGAGGCACTCGGCCGGGAGCTGCACGGAGCACGTGCCAGGCGCGCAGAAAGCGCTCCAGGCGACACCAGGTGCGCTAATCGTAGACCAATCGCGTGGGAAGAGCAAGATCGCGGGTGATATAGGACATTGCACCCGGGAGAAGCGCGATCGGAGATCGCGAGTGCGCTGGGAAACAGGAATGACGCTGCAAGCCCGCAGCGGTGCGAATGCCGCGCGTTCCAGGACAGTCCCGATGCTCGCAGCCCTGGCACCGCTCCTCATCTTCGTCGGCATCGACGGCGTCGTGCACGGCATCGCGCGTTCCACGTTTTCTCAAGGTAAATTTATTTCAAAGAGATTCGCGGGGAACGTAAGTCTCTTTAGCATCGTCTCGTGATTCGTTTAACACCAAGAAACTCACATATTTTGCATACAAGCGTAAGCAATCGTCTGTCTCCGCTTTTCTACACAGTTTTTCTTTATTTTCCCCCCCGTAGTAAAAAGTAACAAATCTTGATGGAAAAAGAGGAAATCCTAGCTCGCGGCGTGTAAATGTCGTATAAAGACGTGCGCGTTTCATTGGATTCTTCTTCGAGATCGTTTCAACGATTGAAAGAATTTGCAATAGCGACTTGCGTGTGGCCGACGCTATAAATTCGAAACGTTGTTTCGCAACCATTTCTGCCAACTTCCGACACAAATGGAAATAGACAAGGTTTCGCGTGAAAGGTTTTCGAGATAAATTTTATTGCCATTTGCTGTTCGGATTCGCTACCTTTCTTTCATCTCGCGCGTTTTCGCCTCACGAAAGAAAAGCTACCTCGACGGCGACAAGAGAGAGAGAGAGAGCATCACTGTTTCCTCGTTTTATTCAAGTAAATCTCGTTTCGTCCGCTTCATCGCTCTCGCTTCTCTCCTTTCTGTTGTCTTCGCGACTTTCAGAGCTTTCAAAAACAAAAATCCCGGATTGAAGAATC
Source organism: Acromyrmex echinatior (assembly GCF_000204515.1). The sequence goes on along the minus strand of NW_011626752.1, from coordinate 75,640 downwards.
TTACAACTTTGAAGTACATATTTACTGCAACTTTTTTCAACCGCGCATCTCTCTGCTAAATCATGGTCACAGACCACGTGATACGACTACGCGCTCAACAGAAATTGTAGAAGAGTCTCTTCCATCACAGTTTCCGTCACAATGATACTGTTAACAAAAATTTCTTTAGAGTTGCACTATTCCTTACACCAAAAACCATTTCAGAGTGATTTAATCTTTTCTCAATGATTGTCGCTTCTTATTAGATAAGAATATGTCCGACCGAGTATGTCACGATTGTGGTGCTTATTAAGTAGAAAGAAGAACATTTTCGGATATATTGCACTCTCGTAATAAAACAGGAAACTATCATTTGGCAATAATAACATTGACAATAAAGAAAATCATTTTAATTTGCATAAGGTGGATATTTTAGCGTGTATCGCAAATGCAATAGAGTGTATCCAATATCTACTCCATCAAGAAATCGGATTTTAACTCGCAAAGTTATTTGCTCATGCTTATTTTTTTAACTTTATTCATAGATTTCCAATAATTCTAGCTTCCTTTTCTGCCGCTTCTTCTTTTCAAAAATTACTTGTTTACAATGAATTTTTTTGAAAATGTAACGATTTCCTTTTTTTAGATACATCCTACTGATATTTCTTCTTCAATTTAACTTACCACTGAAGAGAGAAGACATTAAAATGTTTGATGATTATTATAGAAGCAATTATATACATTGGCATAAATATTCATTAGCTACAATACACAGAACTTCAATGAATTTCAATGTGGTTGATTCGATTTCTTCATTGCCAAAACAATGTTAAACATTGGCATAGGTCATTCAATCGTCGTAGTCGCGCTTTTAACGGTTAGTTTAGATAGGCAAATTCGATGTTGGACGGAGTTATTACGAAGAGCGACGCGTCGTAAGGGATTTTGTTCAAGGATTTGCATCGATTTGCTTGCCGACAGAACTTAAGGAATTAATTGCGCGGCGTACAGCTTTAACAGCGGGCGAAGTCGTTAAGTCTACCGCGTAAGTAGTTCTCGCGATAAAGGTCGCTTTCCGAAGGTCATTTTGGTATAACATATACATATATCTTCCTCTCATTTTCATATTTTATTTGTATTATTTTTGCTATTTTTGTTTTCTTTTATTTTTATTTTTCCTTTTACTTCTACTTCTGAGAGTTTAGCTTAGAATATTAATACAATAGAGATATATTACTTCAGCTTATTTGCTAAGAAGACTGAATTTCTCTTAATTTCGTATACCTATGTATAGCTTAGGTCAACTAAAATCCACTACTACTGTTGTCTAAACCTACATTCATTTTATATTTTTTGTCATCACAAATATTATTGTCTTTCCATTTTACATTATTAGACGATCAATGTTTTTGTTTAATTATATTTTACAATATAATATGGATGCCCCCTCTAGACAATTTAATACAACTCTCTATATAATTTTCAATCAATCGTGTAATAAGTTAGTTAATTCTTGTTATTAATTTAATAACATCTGATTTTGATTTAATTGTAATTAGTGGCATGCGTATCAATTGTGCATTCAACAAAATATTTGTAATGAGAATCAATCGACATCTGATCACACTGAGCACCTAACAATAAATTTTACTGAAGATAAATTTTATACATTTCTAAATAGATGCACTTCTTATAACGAGACCGACTATCGTTTTACGTATGTGATAACAAACAAAAAAAGAGCACATTTAAATAATTTTTTAGAACATATGATCAAAAGTAATTCTTTTACGTCACAAATAAACTATATTATCAAAATTGACACTGATCATTCAAAATTTTTATTATTCAGTGTCAAATTTGATAATACAATTTATTTGTAACGCAAAAAAAATGATCATTCGTCAGAAATTAGTACCTTACTGAGCAATAGTACAGGCAGATATTATTTTACAAGTTGCATATTTCAAAGAACTTTTAATTGACATAACGTACTACGCAAACTTTCAATATCGCTCCCATACGACCAATAATACTATTAAATATTACATATCGTCCACTTTACACTAATTTATATTATTGCACAATTATTGTATAATTGTTACGTAAAATTAGCCTTTTTACATACTTGTGTTCTCATGCCCTAATGTCGTTTCCTCTCTTATCAATTACTTATTTATAATTATCATATATCTTAATTCTTATTATCCTTATCCTCTTTCTGTTCTTCATCTCCTTGTTTCTCTCTTTCCACAGTTACTTTAGAACATTGCTTTTCATGGTATCTATTATAAATCCTCATTTCATAACTTATCCCTGGAATATTAATAATAAATGCTTTTGCAATTTATTCATCCTTCCCCTTCTGTCTCCACGCACGCACTGTCTCTCCCCCCTCTCCCTCTCTCTCTTCTCCCCTTCCCCATTTCCTCTCTTTCTCTTTTAAACACTCTTCGAGCACATGCCTTGTATACTGGCGTTGTACACGACGTTTCCTATGTTCCGTGTTTTCCATATCACGCGTGTATACAGTGGTTGAGTTATAAGGATGAAGTGTGTACGAGGTAACACGTATCGACAAGGGCAAAATGCGAAAATCAATTTTTGACGGGTCATCAGTAAACGTCTATCGCGGGATGCGCGACAGTTACTCGATGGTTTCGCAGATGAAAAATCGAGCAAACGCGATTCATCCTTCCTTTTTATTTTTCCCTAACTCGCTTTCTCCTCTATTCTATTGCAACTGTTTGGTGCTTACGATAGGAAGAAATTGAGCTTATAGCAGATCGCTTTATCGTTTGGCTCCATTAAATTAGATCGTTTGTGTGCGTATCATTGTTTGATGTAAACACATAGAATTGTGCATGCGTACGATATTAAATTAGCTAATAATATGTAGGTATATGTGAATCATAATAAGTTTGAGGTAAGCGTAGTAAACGTTACGACACATGTATCAATCTTGGATACATACGTACGTAAATGCGCAAAATACAATACATATCTGCGGATGCGGTGTTTTCGTATAAAATCGCTAATGTGTGTGATAGACGAATAAAGTTTGCATTATTATTCGGTCGCGCATGAAAGGTGAAATCTTAATTCGAAATTTGTCAAAATTCCAAACACGCTCATTAGCATCACCAGAGCATCGAGTGCTAAAGGAAAAAATATCTGTGTATGTGTAAATGTGTGTGTGTGTGTGTGTGTGTGTGTGTGTGTGTAAGAGAAGGAGAAAGAGGAGGAAGAGAGGAAGTGAGGAAGAGGGAGGGAGATAGAAACTGAAAATCTAACGAGAAAAAATCAATTTAATAAATCGTTTAAATACGTAAGGTAAATCTTTACACGAAAAGAAAAAGCAAAAACATAATTCCCTCGAGACGATCATTTTCTTCGCCAGTTAACCTTTTCTCTGGCAAAAAGTCATTCTCTATGATTGTGTGCTTTTTATCGGAATAAGGCATGTGGCTATTGCCTAACTATGTCTTACAAAATTCGAGCACTCATCTCCTTTTTTTCGTGTGCTCTACATATATAGCAATGATGTCAACAATAATTTCTAACCTTCTTGTTCTCTTTTCTTTTTAATATAAACATATTATTCAGATTAATTATTAATTTTCATATTAACCTGTTCTACTTAACCGTACCAGCTCTATTTAAAAATTTAATCTAGTACTAGGAAAAATTTAATCTAGTACTAGATTATTAAAAAAATTATTTCTTTGTACTTTGTCAATATATTCCAATTACGTTTAAAAATGACAAAAAATGTGCATATTTTCATTTCATTTTTGCTGCTGATGAAATGAATTTCATTTTTTAACGCATTGATAGATCATTGTGTAACATGAATATTATGTATAAGAAAATCCGCTATATATAACCTTCGTTTTATTTACCATCACATTTCAATCACTATCATATCGTTAGTGAAAACATTTCATATCTATCGATCGTGAAAAAACGGAATGTTAAACGACATCTCACAAGCAGTATAGTTCATCTCAGTGCATTGCGGCTACAATTGTATAAAAGGGAACTGTGGTTTTTCTACGAAACACCCTCATGTCATTTTAATTATTTCTCGCTGAAGATGGCTCAAAATGGAGTCGAAACATACCGTATTACATATAATTGATACAATGTTAAATTTGCGCAATCAAAGTTCTAACATTAACTCCTATTGCCCTATGTTTGTATAGTCTTTTATTACTGATTGATAAGTAAAGGAGTCTTAAGTAAATAAGTAATTTATTATTTAATTATTATTTCTAATTTATAGTATAGTTTTAATAAGATATATCGCACAAATTACCAATTTTTTTCGTTTTTTGAATATAGAAGCAGTAAATACATTGGGTAATCTTGTAATTATGTAATCTCGTTTAATAAATCAATGCTGTTATACAGTTATTAATATATCACACACAGTATGTTATACAGTTGCGAAATTTGTATTAAACTTAGCACATTTCATATATCCCAAATGATCTACAATTTTTGTATTATTTTAACACAAGATGAATATGTTGAAAAGTAGCACAAACTTTTATAAAAAGTTGTGTTAAAGTACGCAAAAATGTACATTTTGACATAAAAGAGTTTGTGGCAACACATAATATTTTCTTTTTAGTAAAATTAATACTTGTAATTTGTTAAATTAACACATACATTTAGCATTGATTCACTTACTTTAGAATTTGTGTTTTAAAACTGCATTATTTTTATATTATTTATTCACTTACATTGCTTTATTTTAACAATAAGAAATGTTCAATATCAATTTAACATAAAATATTTAAATAGCATTACGTTATATTAAATTAACACTCGAATATATTAAAATACCAATTTTAACACGAAATATTTTTTATTGTATACTTCGCATGATTCATAATCACATGTCGTTACAATATTATATATTATATTAATAATATGTAATTTGAGTTAATATTATTAAAAATACAAAAAATTACATTACGCTTTTAATATAATAGTTCGAAAGAGGCAGAGAGGGAGAGAGAGAGAGAGAGAGATAGAGAGAGAGAGAGAAAGGACAGATCTGGATAGAAGAGAGATAGATAATTATGTTTAAATGTTGGTTAAATATTATATTTTAATTAAATATGCGGAGAGAGAGAGGGAGAAGGAAAGGTTTTCAATATGTCGAATAATTAGTGAATATGTATTGTAATAAATGTTTCTTAATGTTATACTTTTTTTCAATATGCGAAACGCTCGAGGTCAAAGTATCTGTAAAATGTTTTATTCGCGTATTTGATTAGAAAAATTCTTTTGACTCTCAGAATGAAGTTTGCGCTAACTTCGTTGGCTGATTTCATTCATCGTGCACGCAGGTACGCACGCGACTTGACTCTCAGTGCAGCGCGTAAAAATCTTCTTTTTTTCCGCTGACGTTGCCTTGATATACGAGAAAAGTTTTTACGTACGTACCATACGCTTTTACACGAGCCTCACGTGCATTTTAGTGGACATTTTAAGTGACAGCGACGGGGGGGGGGGGCAGATTCTTCAGGGATCATGGAATGACAAGGAAATTTTCAGCAGGTGGAATCTGAAATAATGTACGAGCAAGTTGGGCAAAGTCAAAGGAACGTAACGCGGCTGGAAGCGTATATTCATGCTATCGATCGTCTTATTAAAACACGGTATGTCTCAACGTTATAAGGGGGCATAGCTTCTATTTTGAAATTATGTCCCCGGAGGAGAGAAACTCCGATACTCCGAGCGGCGGGTTGGATAGATACGGGGAAGTCGCGCGAGCGCAGGAAATGGAGATACGACCTAGGAAATCGCGCGAAGCACCGACCTACTTCGTGAAACAGCCGGAATTCTGGATTCCGTTATTAAGAAAACTTCGACGCCGTCGTCCCGATATGAATTTTGCAACCGCTCGAACACGACCGGCGGAACTGGCGTAAGGCAACTGCCAGATCTATTTCCGTCAGCGTATCGTCCCGGCTTCGTGATCGATCGATTATTTTCCCCTTATGCCAGCGAGTGAAATAATTATAGTCTTGAAATATTGACATGCCGGTATTTTCTTTTCCAGTCTTATCTTTCTTCACTTATATGAAAGTGTATACAAAAATATTTATTTACAAGATATACTTTTCGATGTACTTTTCTTCCAACAAAACGGATGTGTACAGTGAGCGTAAAAGGTATTTATATAGGTATTTATATAGTAAAATTTTATCTTCTTAAAAGATTTTATTTTTAGAGAATAAATATTAATCCTCCGGAGCTAACATTAAAATTTCTAACACGAACGCTAGATCTGTAATTTATGTTAATTATATTAATTATGTGACAAAAAGAAATACTGAATATATTTTAATACAAATAATAATGCGCAAATATGTAACACATACACATATGAAAATTGAATTGTTTGACATTTTTGACAGAGATTCATGATTTGGTGAATCCAATTAATAAACTCCAGATTAATTTTAACAGTTAATCCAGTTAATCTGTTAACAAAAAATAAACAGATTTTTTTTATTCTATTTGTTTTTGTTATACTCCTCAAAACTCTTGCCTAAAAATCTTTATTAAATGTGATAATTAAAATATATTATGTAATGTAAATATACGAAAAAATTGGAACTGTATTTGGACATATAAAAAGTATTTGTACATTCGAGATAGTTATCTTCTATGAGAATAGTTTTTAGGTTATTTTCACTTTTTATTTTTGACACAGAGGAGAATGTTATACGTTATATTACAAGTGAATAATTAATATTTATTTTTTAAAAATAGAGTTTTTAACCCTAAATTTTTTTCTTGCACGAATACATTTTGTACTGTGGTATCTCAAATATTAAATATATCAGATAAACAATCTTGCTGAAAATAAGTTATTATATAGAAAATTGAAACATTGAATGGCAAAAAGAACCGATATACGTATGAACATTGAACACAAGAGAGTCAGATCTAGTTTTAGTGCACGATTTAAATAATATACAGTTGTTGATAAATTTATTATGGTCCAGGATGGAAATAATTAACAGTACGCCATCGTAGAAACGTACGCGAAACGTTAATTAGCTATACCGCGCTCTCCATGTAACTCGTACAAAATGCAAAATAATAATGATAAAACGCGCAACGGAAAAGAGAAATAAAATGTTACAATATTATTACCATCCAACGCGTTGAAATCTCTCCGAATACGCGTCGCGACCGGCCGGCCAACCAGCCGACAATTGCATTGATAAAAACAAACGTTTATTATGGCGCTGATTAGCCGCTCTGACAGAGTGGATGATCGTAATCGGATTCGGCAAATAAGGGATGTGTGAGACGGTAAATCTATTGCAAATGTTAAAACACAGTATTTGCTAAAATCTATTGCAAATGTTAAAACGTGGAGATGAGCCATAGTAATTACGTGTCATGCCGTAAACATGTATAGGGAATTTTATTGTAGCACAAGTTACGGTAATTACACTTTATTCGAATATCCAATTATGTTCACGTACTCGATAATGTCGACGGCAAAGCGGTCAAATAAAGAATAATTACCATTACTTCCAGTGCATTCTTGTTGCTTTGCATGTAAATTGAACGACATATTACTTCTCTATACGAGAATCGTAAAGATGTAAAGATGTATCCTTAAGCGCATACATATGTATCGCATCATAATGTAACATGGTGCTTGGGATAAATTTATTGTAATTGTGCACAAAGATTTATTAGCAAAGAAATTATTTTCCATCTGTCGTTTCGTGTGGAGCAATATTTGCTCATACGTTCAAAAGTTTATCCTCCAGTTGATCTCTCGTGCGCGTGCATACGAGAGAGAAACAGAGAGAGAGAGAAAGAGAGAGAGAAAGAGAGAGAAAGAGAGAGAGAGAGAGATTTGTGTTTAAAACCTGCGTTATCAATTTTCATTAAAAGAATTTGAAAATGCGATAGTCCAAGTTTTCGTATATACAGGTATGTAGATATATTAAAAAAGTTAATTGGCAATATTACTTACATATATAAAACTACGAAAGTGGCTTCACGTATCGATTTGTTGTGTTAATGAGTATACGGCTAAAATTGTCGAATAAATTAAATATAATTGTTTTAACAATTAATTGTGTACTTATTGAATGTACACTCTAAAAAATACGAATTTAACACATTATATACAGAGAAAAATGTTTGATTGAATCAACCGGAATTCTGGAAAATGAACGATCCAGAATTTTGGTTAAGTTAAAATTTATTAGATTTCTAGTCAAATTTACTAGAATTTTAGTAAAAGAGAGATTGCAATAAAAGTTATTTTTGACCTCCCCCGCTCAATTAAAACAAAACTAAGAGGGAAATGAATATCTATATAGACTTCATAATTTCCAAAAAAGTATATAATCTTAAACATCATCGTTTATGAATTATTATATTTTGAATTTGAACGATTCATAGGAGATTTGATACTTTTCGATGATTGAGGTTTTTTTGACAATTTTTCTGGAATTGCCACTTTCTCAAAAACTTCTTAAATATAACCTAGAATTTATCAAAAGATAAAAGTGATGCAAGTCCATGAATGCACTATCTTTACACATGTCTATAGTGGTTCAAAATCATTAAAGAACTTGCAAATTTCTAATTAACGATCGTTTAAAAAAAAATAGAAAAAATGTAACAAGAAAAGCAATAAGTCCAAAGGATCGACTCGTTAGGAAAGAAAAGGAGGATTTAAAGAGCGATGCAAAATGAATAGACATCTAATATCATGATGGAAAGAAGCAAGGTGAGCCGTTCCCGTGGTGCTCAGTAGCCTAAAGATAGTGAACGGACCGATCGTGAGGGATGTTATGAAAATTCAATATGGCTGTTCACTGCACTTTGGCGGCAGTTTTTTGACACATTCGTGTCAAAAACAAAAAAATGTGCAATATCATTTCTATTTAATAATAATGTTAAAGTTTGTAATATTTTTATATTTTAATAATTTTTATTAATATATCATTGTGTTAGTTTAACTTCCAATATTGTGTTTTTATTAGTAATCATTTGTGAACACTTGAAATCTGCGCGTATAAAATGGGACGCCGTGATTGGTTAATAAATCATGTTCTCCTTTGCCTCCATTATGCGCAATGGCTCACCTTGCTTCTTTCCATCATGTCTAATATATTGTTTTAACCGTGAATAATAAGAAATAAAACAAAAAAATGTTTCATTCCCTCTCATAAAGATTAAACCGCCAGAATTTGCATTATCCGATGTGCACCACGTGGAGGTTGCTCAGTCGGATTTGCACATCTTGTGTACATGTACATACGTGTGTATGCGCGGGTGTACGTGCATATGTGTGTGCGTAGAATACTGGAAATAAAATGTTCGCCACTCCTACAATACTTTGTGATTCCAAATTCCTTATCATTATTATTCGGCTATCATATCCTACTTTTTTGTTTATTTTATCCTATTCACAATCTAGATCAGGTAATTCTATATCATTACCTGTAGGATAAGCATCTTCGATATATGTTGTAAAGTGAGAACTGGATTTGTCCTTCTCTTTCTTCGTCCATAGGCAGAATACTAAAGTTTTACATATTCTTATCCATCTCTGTTATACGTCATGTAAAGAATATAATCTGGATTTAATATGAAATATCTTAAAATCCAATAACTGATTAGTATTGTCAGTATAGAAACGGTGCGAGAATTGTTGGTCATTGTGCACGCACGCACACACGCACGCATGCACGCACGCACGCACGCATGCACGCACGCACACAAACACACACACACACACACACACACACCAATTGTATGATATCTTGGATATTATCATTTAAAGAAAGAAAAGGACAAACTCAGTTTTTACTTTGCAATATATTTCAAAGATGCTTGTCCTACAGACAATGATATAGAATTACTTGATCTAGATTAGTGAATAGGGTGAAATAAATAAAAAATCGATATGATAGTTAGGTAATGACGAAAAAGAATTTTTACATTATTTTTACAATTACATATACGTATATAAAATGTGCAAATTCGAGCAACCTCCACGTGATGCACATTAGATAATGAAAATGTGGCGATTTATATCATCTTAACGAAAAGATGAAATATTTTTTTCTATTTTATTTCTTCACATTCATAATTAAAACAAAATATTAGAAGCCTATTCATATTTTGCACCGCTCCTTACTCAGACAGTATGCAATATTTATAAAATATTTACAAAATATGCATATGTAAATATTTATAAGATTTATTTTAAATATCTTATAAGTATTTTTGTGATCTTAGATTGTACAGATTATAAATATTTAAGAATAAGTACGACCATGTAAATGATACACATAAATATGAGAGAGAACATCAATAATCGGTCAAAGTTAGATGTTATAAATACAATATATATTCTTAATTTTTACATTTAATTATCGCAGATATGACAGATGCATTAACATCTCAGATCGATTGTGGCTAATGTCCGAACGTTTCGGCACACAGTCACAATTAAATTTAAAAATTAAGAATATATATTATGTTTATAACATCTAATCATAAATTGATCAATTATTGGCGTTCTCTCATATTAATTATATATATTTATTATAAATATTATGAAATATATAATTATGTATGCATAATATATAGTAAATACGATAAAAATACTTAATAAGTCATTATAAATAAAAACTACTTAGGGTAAAGTCGCCTATTATGATATATCTTTTTTTAAAAACTTGTAATTTATTTTATTTGCAATTTCAATTTCTACCTTTATGTCAAATTTATAGGAAATATATAATATTTAAGTTTTATCGTCAAAAGTTAGCAATATATCACCATAGTAGTTATACTTTGTTATACGTGAAATTTTTTAGCAAAAGTGCCAATTTTAATCATTTAAAAAAAGAGTTCCTAATGAGATACAAGGATTATATGAGATGATATTTCATAACAGGAAACTAAGGAAATAATAAAGATAAGTTTTTATACATGCTTTTATATTACATTACATAAAAAGAAAACAAAAAATTTTAATGTTATACATAATAATTATATAATTTTTTGATGTATATGTATGTGAGTGTGAGAAATTTCAACAATATAATAATAGAATCATCATCAATAGAATAATCATCAATATAATAATAGAATCATCATTTTTAACATATCGTTCGATAGTATGCTTTGAGATATTGAATTGTTTAGATATAATTAGAAATATCCTGAATGCCTCATATTACAACCGTCTTATAGTTCACGATTACCATCTAATCTTTACAGTTAAATAAATCATTATATCACATGTTTTCCTATGAATGATCTTATTCTATTACTGCATGTAGACTTTATTCAATATTTGTATATAATAAAACATAATTTAAAGACTCTAACCTCAATAAAATTTGACAACATCCAATTTCACAAATCTCCTATACAGCACAGTAACGTTTTAAAAATATACATTTAATATACATATTGGACATTTTGGACATATTGAAAACATCCAGATTAGATCCATGGATATTTTAAAAACGTTTTCAAAACATCCAGTGTTATCATTTTGAATTTCTTAAAAACGTTTATTTTAGGACGTAATAGACTAAACTGGACTAAATTAATATATTAAACAAATTTTAGGCTACAATCAAGACAAAATAATTCTTACAAATTTATATATACATTTTTTGTCGTTGAAAATTTTCAACACAGCACAGATGTCCTAGGAACGTTTATGGAACGTTCAAAAGATGTCCCCTCCATTAGAGTCCCTAAAATACCAGAGTAAGGCCTTCCCTCCATTCTCTCTTGTGATTGGCATGTCCACACAATGGCAGTACCATTCGAGAATATACATTTATATTACCAATTGAGAGAAACACACATTTCGGACACGTACGCCATTTTTAGGGCATGGCCAGACTTTGGTTTCTAGAGATTCTACTCTCTACTGGCCTCTGACTGCACGCTGAAAACAAAAGATTCCAAATTTATATCACTGCGAGCAGCAAGTGATAAGATTGCTATTGTGTGCTGCTCGACGCTTGTCGCTTGCTGCGTGCTATCTGAACTAAGCTTTAATTTAGTAAAGTTTCGTTACCGGAGGTAACAAAAGTAAAACTTCTCGTGCGATCTTAAAAAAATTTTCACTTGTCAAATCAATGAAAGCAACACGTCGCGAGCAGATATAGAAAATTTTTTACATGAAATCAACATTTTTAAAATATCCAAATATAAACATATTTTGTACATTGAATAACGTTTCTAAACATTCATACTAAGTCCATGGACATTTGGATTAAGTTTGAAATCAAGTCTGAATTTCCAATGGATGTCCTGTGTTGTCTTTTTTTTGCAATGGCTACACGAATGATCTAATAATGAATTTTCTATTAAACAGATTTTACACTAAGAATAAGAAGTTCATGATAGAACCAAATATATGCGCTTAGTTTAGTAGAAATTCCGCTATCTCATATTAAAAGCCTATCCCATAATAAGCGATTTTACCCTAATAAATATATTTTCTTATAATCCCCTAATAAATATACTTTCTTATAAATATTACATAAAATATATAGTCTCCAGGGTGTTTCTTGTAACTGATGAATGAGAAAATACCATAAGAGATTTTGTTCGAATTGAAGGGACACGTATTATGATGAGCAAAAAATTTTTCTCAAAATCATATTTTTTGAGACTTTAAGGTCACTTTCACTTTTTTAAATAAAATTATTTTTACACAATATGATTTTAATTATTCTACATGTAAAAGTATTAAGGTAGTAATATTAAAAAATCAATAGTTTACAAGATATTTTACACTTTATTTTGGCATGTATTATAAATTGTTGAATAATTCGTAAATTATTAATTTTTTAATAACCATTTCTTAATACTTTTATGAACAAAATAATAAGATGAATCAATTGAAGAACAGAAAAAAATAGATATGAAAAGAAAAAAATAATTGCTTTAAAAAAAATATGTATTATATGTGTCCAAACCCTTAAATTCAGGATTTGATTGGAGAGACAAAGGATGAAACTAGTGAGGGTATGGAAGGAAGGCTTAGACTCTCTTGTCTCACAGATATCCGCACAAAGGCAAGGACCCTGAGTCGCACTTTTTTCTTGCTCCGGAATATGGATCAACGTCTCGTAGGGACGCTATAATACCTGTTTCCCATCAACAATGCGTTAGTCTAAATTTCGAATCAGGAAGTTAATCCTTACAATTCGGGACTGGATTACATGCAATCTTTGCATTGCAAGGGGTACGATTACAAGATCTTAGACTTGAGATTGAAAGAGAGAGAGAGAGAGAGAGAGAGAGAGAGAGAGAAATTTAAGTTAATAAACATTCAGATTTATTATTAATAGTCTATTGTTGATTAAGTAAACGTTTACAATAATGTAAGTGAACTGTTCGGAATTGATTAATTGACATCGAGGATTTGTATTTTACGCATTAATAAAAGAGGCATAGTATAAGAAAAAATATTACTAAGATTACATAAGAATTCATACCAAAGTGTAAACGAGTAACGTAAAATGAGTCATAAATACAAATTACAAAATATTAATAATATAAAAGAAATTATTAATCTAATTTACAAGATACACGAATAGAAGAAAAAAAAATTATTAACTGCTAATTAAGAGTTCGATATAAAGGTAAGGAACACGTAATAAAATTAACAAAATTAAACCTAATTTACAAAGTTCATGAGATTTATCACATTGATGCCGCAGACGAGTAATCGATGGACATGAATTGATAGGAAGGTGCATTTGACCGTTGAGCGGAACTACATGTAAAATAGCGAAAAAAAGAGGAAAAGATAGAAAGAGAGTTCTACTGGAACTAAGTATATATAGCCAAATGAGAAAGAAATACTGGAATGTAAGCATTGGGAGACTACCCTATGATAGCAGCTCGGATTTCATCTAGATCAAAATAGTTGGGCCAATCGTGAAAGTGCCTTTAGGAAGAGAAGGAGTTGAGCGCGGGAACTGTCCGTTCTGTCGATTCCGTTGATTTTTTAATGATATTTTTGAATATTTAATAGAACGTTATTTGAACTAATGAATTATACTCTTTAACAAGTTAGTTTAATTTCGGGGACAAATAAATCGTGATTTATTTGACAATTTTCTGCTCTCGGAATATTCACACCAGATGTCGGAGGCCAAGGGAATCGTGATGTTCATCACTCGATTAAAAGATCGCGCACAGACTCTAAGATTTCAGAATGGACTGAGCACTATTTTATAGAGTCGAGTTATTAGGTGTTGGAATTAATTCGTAGCGTTTTACAAGTGATGGGAAGTACTTTCATTAATGTATTTTTTAATGCTCATGTGAAATAAATAACATTCTTTCATTAAAAAACGCTACGAATTAATTCCAACACCTAATATATCAGTGATTTGTGTACATATTTGATTGACCGTCTCGGTGTTGTGATTTATATAGAAGATTTTGGAGGATGATTCTTTCGTAGAATGTCTCAAGTTGGAAAATAGTGGATTTGCCTCTCCCTCGATGAGAGATTTTTGGTTCTGAAATTATCATTGAAAAATCGCCTTCGAATCAGCTCCGCCTGCACTATAAATTTTAGTTTTTTAAATGTTTATTGATGACATATTGATAATCTTATTCATAACATCACCTTTTCTAAGATTCAGGATTCACGGTCACCTATTGGCAAGCTTAGTTTTTATTTTCTTCGTTTTTGGAGAGAGGAGCATCCCTTCCGAGCGATCCCATTGTGACTCACTTTGTCTTTACGTGAGTTTTCGTATTTCCCTTTTGGCCAATTATCGATTTCTCTTTTATTAGTCACATGTGCGTTTTCTCGTCTAATCAGTATTTATTTGAGTTGGATATTGTTTATGACTATCGGTCTCGGAAAAAAAAAAGAAAAAATTAGAAATTACGTTTCGTCATCCTGCATTTCATTTTACTATAATAATTATTTAATATTGACGAAAAAATGCCTTTAAACTTACTCTTACGAGTTTGAAAATATATGTTTTTATCTACACAGAATCTCTGATCCGCGTTTAAATTTTGTATTCGTAAAAACCGAACATGTTTAAACAGTATTTTTCCTAATTTTACGTATTGGTACCATAAACTTTATTGCCATGGATCAGACAATTCTGAGTAACTATATTTTACTTATTTTTTCTATAATATATCGCTGGGAAAATTTCTAACGACACGTTTTTTAAATATTATCACGTTCGCCGATCGATGTCCGTTAACGCTCGAGTTTCTGTTTTTTTGTTTCTTTGTCCTAACTGATTATTTCATCGAACATTCACGAAACAAAAAAATCGTGGAGTCCATTGGACGTAACGTATATAATATGAATAATTTTTTTGAATAATTTTTTAAATTACCAATTATGTGTTTTCTTTCCACCAGTTGATTCATCTCATTATTATGTTCATAAAAGTATTAAAGTACGATTATAAAAAAAATTAATAGTTTACGAGTAATTCAACATTTTATGTCAATATATGCCAGAATGAAATATCACATAAACTATTGGTTTATTTTGATATCACTACCTTAATGCTTTTAAATGCAAAATAATTAGCCCGTATATGGAAAGAAACTATTAAAAACTATTGAAAAATAACTATTTAGAAAACTATTTAGAACTATTCAGAAAACTATTCATATTGTCAGTGATATTATGGGACATTTCCATTTATTTCTATTGAAAATACGAATAATTTACTACTGGAGCGAATAGTAACTATAGGCATTTACTATTCATTACTGTAATATAACAAATGATAAATGTTGTAATTACTATTCGCTTCAATAATAAATTTATAATTCTAATCTAATATTGTAGTAACGAATATTAAATGCGTAAATAGTTATTACTCGCTTCAATAGTAATATCCCACATTACTACACACATTCGTACATAGTTCTTTGAAAAGTTCTGAATAGTTATATTCTTCAATAGTTCTCAACAGTTTCAAAGAACTATTGAAAACTATTGTGAAATATAACTATTCAGAACTATTCAGAAACTGTGTATATAATGTCATATAGTATTGTGGGATCATCACTATCCACTGTTTGGAGCAAATAGTAACTATTTATGTATTTACTATTCATTATTATTATTATTATTGAGTACTATTGGGGCGAACAGTAATTACAGGAATTTAACATTCATTATTATGAATTCACGAATAGTTTATTATTGGAACAAATAGTAAGTATAAGTAGTAACTACATCTTAGTGATTTTCGTGAAAATTTAGTAGTATTAGATAGTATACATCAGTTCGGAATATCTTGGATAGTGATCATTTTATTATATTTTTAAAAAATAATGTTTTAGGATGGGCTGAACGGTTATTTTTTATAAACTATTATAACAGTTAATTTAAAAATTATAATCTTACTGTTATTTCAAATCAATTATAGTTATTGATTATATACGGTTATTTTTTATAATATTTTATATTCTAGTCAGTAATCACATTTTTTATTATTTCTTATTTTTTAAGTCATTTAAGAAATTTATTTTGAAATATTACATTACTTAAAATATTTGTGCAAACAAATAAATATAAAATGTTAAATTTTATGCATAAAGATTGATATCAACTTAGTAATGAGTAAAGTCAATATCACATGCGTCTATTTTATTCAATTACATAACCGCGAATAGTTACTTTTCAGAACTATTCACCAACAGTCTAGTTACTATTTAATTATTCACAGACTATTCACAGACGTAGTCGCCAATAGTTACTACTTAAATAACTATCCAGACAGCATGCTTGTCACAATGAAAACTTTAAAACTTTTAAGAGAATTTTTTCAGGAGAATATTTAGCTATCTTGAAAATGATGTCCAAACGATATCTTATAATAATCATTTATCAGAGACATCTAATATTATAAAAGAATTCTTTAAGATATCTCATTTCAGAGATTTCTTGAAATTTTTATCTTTATGATTTATTTCTTTGTTATATCATGCTATATCTTTATTACATCATGCTAAATGATATCAATCTGTTCTCTCATGGAAGATATCATTATGTTGTATGGTATTTGAGCCATGCAAATACGCATGCACTGCTATATTTGATTCAGAAAATAGACATAATTATGATACCTTTTAAGAGAAATCCATTTGTCATTTTTAAAGATATCATAAAAATAACATTTTTAAGAAGTAGACTCATAACTTGACCTATAAAATTTAAGCACAAAATACTGAAAGATAACGAAAAAATATCTAAAATATGACTAAAATATGATCGTTTTGTCTCTTCAGCAAGATGAAAGATGACTATAAGACATCTTTTAATTTTGTTGGAAAGACAACTTAAAAAAAAGACATCTTTTCGTATTACTGAAAAGACAATGTGGAAAATATATACTTTAATCATTCATCCGCGAGCAGTACGCGGGACCTCCACCAGACGGACGTGATGAAGTTCGGATTTCCGTGTTTGAAAATCATACGAGAAAGAATAAAAGGTGCAGCATTATGAGAGAAATATAACTTATATTCTGATGAACATTTATGAAATATTTTTTGAAAGCAAGTCCTCAAAGGGGACTATGGTGAAAGATAATGATTCTTATACATATCTCACGACAAGCATTGCAGACGTAATGAAATATAGATTGACAGTTATAAATGGAATGTACAGGGTGCGTCACCAAAATCCGGACAAATTTCAATTTAAATTTTTCACTATATTGGCCTTCGCTAGAGTTATTGGCGTCTAAGAAAGCCTGATGCTTCTAGTAAACAGTCATATTCTCAAAATGGCCGTAATGTTGAAACCAAGTGCGGAGTATAATCGAAGAGCCCCGATCATCGACGACCTTCGCGCTGGGCGCTCAGCAACGGAAATAGTTCTTTGGAATACCCGAAATCAACCGGTTATGATGTTGTGGCAAAATATACGGCTTTAGAATAGTCCAACGAAGATTTCAGTATGGCAGCGAGGAAGAGTCACTTGAAAGAACGCACCGCGAGGATCCCCGCAGTCGTTGAAAGGGCTCAAGCGCTGATTTCAGATGACCCATGGCAATCGTTGCGAAAATTAGCATCGATTGTTGGTGTAAGTGAGCCAACAATGGATCGAATTGCGAGGAGGACCTTCGATACAAACCGTACATATTAAAGATATTCTCTGAGGCTGCCAGAACAAGGCAAGTTGCTCGCCTCGGCTCCCATTCTGACCTCCCAACAGCCCAGATTTAAATCCCTTGGACAACTACGTATGGAGCGTAGTTGAAAGAGTCACAAACAAGTCTCGGCATCCCAACGTGACGTCATTAAGGACCGCTATTGAGACAGTATTCGTCGGCATGGAGCGTTACATTACAGCGTGCGTGCGAAGACCGAAAATAGAGGCCGTCATTTGTGCTCTTCAGGGATTCCCCAAGTGTCATGTAAAAGGATTTTTTATAATATTTAATTTTTCATTAAAAACATTTTGTTTAAAGAAATTGTTCGATTTGTTCGGATTTTGGTGACGCACTTTATATATTGATAGTCATACAATTTCGTTTAGTTTTGTATAAAAATTAATTCAGATATCTAATTTTATTAAACGTTACATGTGCCAAAATATTGAAAAGAAGTCTTGAAGACAATTAAAAGATGTTTACAGAAGTCATCTTTTAATAATCTTTCAGACGACTTTGTGTTCTTTGGATATATAACAAATTTTTTTTAAACATCATAAATAAGAACTCTATATGTTAGTATACTTTGGATATCATTAAGACATGCAATTTGAGAAATCTTTTAGGTATCATTTTTGTGATATCTTTCTGTTCTCAAAAAATAGTACATTAGATAATATTTAGATATTTTTATGTGACCTTTTAGAAATATCTCTGTTATCAGATTCAGAAATGAGATATCTTTTAGGAATCTTTTTGATATTGTTATGTGGGTATAGAAATTGAATAGTAACATAGAAATCTGAATAGTATACAATAACTCAATAGTTCTTTTCCATACGGGAGAGGAATTATATTATGTATAAAATATATTTAAAAAAGTGATCTTCAAGTCTAAAAAAAAATTAAGGTAATCGGAGTCAATTTGGGCCGTTTCTTAAAGTGGGCCATTCGCTGTTTGTATATAATTATATAATTAATTTAACAGATGACAGAGAGAAAGAAAGAGAGAGAGAGAGAGAGAGAGAGAGAGAGAGAGAGAGAGAGTAGTAGTAGTAGTAATTCGAACAGACGATCCGTACGACTTTGATTGCATCAATTCATAAATCATATTATTCATTCTGTTCGTGTAAAACGAGAAAAATTAATACATTGTGATCGAGATATAATATTTCGTAAATAAATAATTGTTTTGTGTAATTACAAAAACGTTATTATTAATTTCCGTTCATGTTATTGTCATTCTATATTCATACTTTACAAAGTTATATTTAGTTTATATTTTTGTCATACGTATTACTTATAATTAAAAAAAAAAGAACTCTTTGTATGATAATACCAATGTGAGCCATGTCCGAGTATACGTAAGTGTAACATTTCTCACAAATGTTCATGAAGATTGCATAGGATTAACTAAAAATGATAAAGGGTCTTTTATTTGTCCGAACTACGAATAGATCCATAAGCATAGTTTTAAGAAAAAGAAGAAATTAACACAGGTATTTAATGTTTAAGTTGTAAATAAATAGCTTATTTAAATATTTATACATCAATATATTTATGTAAGAAAATTATTAACTTATAAAAGTAACTTTTGATCACTTTAGTTTTCATATTTTTAATATTTTCTTATGAAAAAAGAAGAACATATACGCAGCTCTCATTGGGAACACATTTTGCTAAAGTATCTCAAATGCTACCTTTCTTTTAAATCTCTACATCTATATAAATATATGAATATGATTTATATTTTTTTTCAATGTTCACAAATGTTTCCTCTTTCGAATATGATATTATTACAGTAATTAAATGACTGCAATAATATCAAAAATGTTAATGTGCTGAAAAACTGTAAATAAAATTACAAAAAATATTACCTAGGCCAGGAGTCAAACTCGGATCTCTTGTATTCTGTGCGAACTTCCTAAGCCTTACTACCGAGGTTGTAGTAAATAATATTCTTCACAGTAATCGGTATATGTGGAAATAACGTCTTTCTTTCAAGCGACGTAAAATAAATATAATGATACAATAAGAATCTTATTGTATTATATAACTACGAGTATAATAATATAATAAGAATCTTATTTTAGACTGTACATGTGGGAGCACAATCAATACTAGAAATTAAATGTCTATGATCGAAGCTGGATAATGCTTAAATAATTCAATGTGAATTATATATAGATACATTATTATACATGAATATACAGGGTGTCCGGCAAATCGCCCACAATACTTCGGCAAGTAATTCGGGACCTAGAAAAAAGGAAAAAAAGCTATATAAACACAAGTCCGGAAATAAGTCGTTTCCGAGTTATAACTTTTTATGTTAAAAAAAATTGTAATTTATTTTTTATAATCACAATCGTAATTTTTTTCATACTGTTTTAAAATAAATAACTACATTTTGGATTATTTTGGAGATACCCAGAATGCACCACGTAGAGGCATAGTCCGTTTGGCATCCCTCTTTTTTATTTCTTTATTTTAAAATTTTTTTACTTTACTAGAACTAGACTATGCCTCCACGTGATGCGTTCTGGGTACCGCCAAAATAATCCAAAATGTAGTTATTTATGTTAAAACACTATAAAAGAAATTATGATTATGAAAAATAAATTACAATTCCTTTTTAACATGCTCATAAAAGTAATTATAACTCGGAAATGACTTTTTTCCGAATCTATATTTATGTAGCTTTTTTTCCTCATTTTTGGAGGAATTCCTAATCACTTCTCGAAGTATTGCGGGCGATTTTCCGGACACCCTGTGTCCCTACTATATTTGTAGTAGAATAATTATAAATATACATCGCCTGAAAGAAAAACATTTCCATACATATACTGATTGCGAAGAATATTACTAAAATCTTGATAGTCTAAAGGCTTAAGATGCGTACGAAATACAAGAGATTCGGGTTCGACTCCTGGCCGAGGCAATATTTTTTGCAATAAATTTATTTACAATTGTTTAGCATATTAATATCTTTGATATTTACAGTAATTTAATTGCGTTTATAAGTCCGGAAAACATTCGACGCGCAATGGTATATACAATATGGTATATATGCATGTACATATACATGCCCGGTAAGTTTTTTGATAAAACATTCGTATGTAGACAGAGTGAACTAAACTAAGTTGAAAAGTCCTCTACCATTTTGCAATTTTCGCAAACGAACAAACAGTTAACAAGATATTAATTACTATAAATTGCCAAATATTGATCTTCAATAATTTTTTTTGAAATACTGTCAACTTAATTGAAAAACAGCAAGAGGCAAAAATTGTTTATTTTCTTTTCTTAGAGCTCAATGAATTTTTTCAGAATTTTTAATTGACTTTTTAGTACTGCATTTTCTTATATTGGCAACTATTTTTACTAACACGAGAAAGTATGGTATTAAAAAATTCTGAAAAAATTCTCAGAACTTTATGAGAAGAAAATAAACAATTTTTGTCTCTTGTTTTTTTGTAAAGTTGACAGTATTTGAGTAAAAAATGACGGAATATCAAGCGACTTTTAATAATTAATATTTTATTATGTATTGTGCAAATTGCAAAATGATAGAAGACTTTTTAACTAACAAGGGAACTAAGTGAATCTCTCCAATTTAAATGAGCTTTTAGTATGTTATTTTATGGACAAAAATAGGAGACTATAAAAAAATAGAGACTATTTTTTTATACGTGCTCGCATGTTAAAGAGGTGAAATTCTCCCTTGAAAAAAATCGATTTTTTTCTTTCAGATTGAATATCGTTGAAACTATGAAAGATAAAGAAAAATGTTTCAAATAAAAATTGAATGGTTGCAAGAGTACTTCATAACTATAATAAAAAAAATTTATTTATTTGTTTATTGCATACCCCTACCTCCACACCTAAATTTCAAAAATTTTTTTAATTTTTATGACAAAATTAAAAAGCATTTTACGCTGAAAACAACGACCTGTAATAAAATGTTCCACAAATGCATTTTTGGAATATGAATGAGAAATACTTCTATGCGTTCCATGAGTATCCGTCTTATATCGTCATTGGCTGCTTGAGATAGCGTTAAATGAACACAGTTCAGTACGCATTAATATCGCTATTATAATAAGAAGTTTTTACAATAATAATGTAATAATGTAATAATAATAATAATAATAATAATAATAATAATAATAATAATAATGATAATAATAATAACACTAATAGTAATAGTGACTTTGTTAAACTTCCGAAACCAATCAAATATTTTTGATAATATATACACAAATGTACCTCGGGCAATTCAAATCAAAAGTATGAATAAAAAATTATTATTTTCGTAAAATATTGTTCATTTTGCAGTGTCTGTCGTGTTCAATGTTAATATGAATAAAGTATTGACAAAACATTGCGTCTTATTCATCTAGGCGGAAAATAGATATGCTGACACATAGTTTGCGTATGTTGTTGACATGAATAATATTATTATAATAAAACATTGCGTCTTATTATTGCAACTATGTAATAAATATAGTTGATTACTATCAGTTACTGTGTGTAGTAGTGCTGTATGCAACAGGGAAAGTTTCACACGTACTATCGTTAATTAAAATATTGTGCACAAACTGTGATGCTTTCCATCGATCAAAGGTATTATTATTTGATTATTTATGTTGCATTTATTCAATAATTTTTATTCGATAACTTATTTGACTATTAATAATACATTTATTTAATAAATTTCGTTTTTCTTTCAGTTTCCGTTCAAGTGTTCCCAATGTAAAAAGAACAATATTAAGAATCTTTATTTTAGACCGCATATGTGAGAAACACAATCAATGCTAGAAATTAAAGAACATTCTAATGGTCCACGTACATCCTCGCATTTCATCTTACGGAGGCAGACATGGTGCTTCAGCTTTCAATAAAAGAAACCTCTCACAAGAAATAAACATTAATCGAAAGGAATCTGGACGTCGAATTCTTGGAGGACGAGGGCGTATATTAGTAAAGAGCTAACGAAGGAAATTCTAATCAAGCATTACAAGTATCTCATGATCAAAATGAGATTTTTGAGGATCGAAGCTTGTAGATGGATATTAATTATTATTATTTATGCGCATGAAAGAAGATGTGAGATGATAAATGTATTACATAAATTTTATTTTTTAATTTACAAAGAATATGCATACGTACAATGTGTAAATATAGATGAGAAAT
Source organism: Acromyrmex echinatior (assembly GCF_000204515.1). The sequence goes on along the minus strand of NW_011626752.1, from coordinate 52,265 downwards.
ATGCGCAATATTTGTATATTAATAGTAACATCGTTTCTGCAAGAAATTTAAAAAAATAAAAATGTTTCTTTGTAATTAATATATTATTATATTTATTAATAATATTACATAATAAATTCTCTCTTACATATTTATAAAATTTCTTTTCTTTTCCATTGTATATAATAAAATATACATGTTTAATATAAAATTTTTTCGGATAATTTTATTATTTACAATTTAACA
>NW_011626752.1:0-52024 GCF_000204515.1 Acromyrmex echinatior | reverse complement strand
ATTTTTATCTTCATATTTTTGTTACAATATAAAATATCAATCACGTTGAATTTTATTTCATATTTATTATTATATTATTATATTATTATATATTTTCGTATTTATTATTAAAATATAACAATTTTTTAATTATTATCTTTAATTTTACAATGTTTTTTACAATGTTTTTTACAATAAACATATACCATTGCAATATATACGGACCACAATTCATATTGATCACAAAGATGATACTCATGAAAAAAATGTGTTATGCAGAGAGACTTTCTGCACCATGCGCAAGTAATTACAACTATTTCACCACAAATATCGCATGTTGGTTTCGAATGTTTTTTAAAGCAAAAATCGACCGGTGTTTTAAATACTACTGGCCTATGTTCCAAATATCCATTTTGTACGAAGCGTATTTAAACAAATTAGTAAATCTTGGCGATGAAAATTGATTGTGCGTTAATGATTGTAATTTTAAAATAGCGTTTCTAGAATGAAGTTTTACATCAAGATTTAAAAGCATGACTACATCTGAAAAATGCTTGATGAAATACTTTCACAAACGGAATCCAAAATCATCTCGGTTGTATTTTTCCTGTTGTATTGTTCCAGTCGATATAGTTAATAGAACAATATTTTTTGCAGAATCTGGTCTATTTCTTTGAATTATATCCGAACAATGACCAGTTTATGAATCTAACAATAAAACTAAATTTGGTCCAACATTTGGAAAATATACTTCCCTACCCAAGTTTTAAAATAATTAGATATTAATTTATCAGATTTTGACGCCATAATAAAAATATTATTTGCTGTAAATATCGTTTCTTTTGTACTCTAGGAGTCCCACTAAGTTCTTTTAACAGTATAAGAAGTGGAGATCATAATGGTGGAGATCTACCATCGGTTGAAATAACAGGTTTACATATTGTATTACATATTGTATAACTGTGTGTAATCGCAGATATTGATTGTGGTACACTCTACTTTTTTTACACCTTTCTTTGTCAATGTATGATCAGCATGTAATTCTAATTGAAAATCACTTTGGCCCGAATTATATACATTTTCAATTCCATAGCGGTCAATCTAATATTTGACATTTTCAATAAACCTATTACTTGTAAAACTTCCTTTGACATTAAAGCTTTTTTAGTTATAAATTTCATAACTTTTCTAGATATAATTTGATGCGCGAGCTTAAATCTTCTAACCCATTCGTGTGGTGTTTTAAAATCTAATAAGTTTTCTTGTTGTTGCGCTTGCAAAACCTATCGTGTAATATCAATATCATCATTGCCCCCTCTGAATTGCTTCAATAAATTTATCTAATGTGTATGCTAAAATTCGTCCTAACTTTTCTAATCTACTACCTACATTCATTTGCTTTTCCCATCGTCGCAATTGTCCTGCTGATATTACTTTCTGAAACCTTGATTTTACAGATTCAATTGTCCTTGGCTTTAACTTATCACTTCTCCAGTATTCAACATTGCATGCGTAATTTTCTTCTTCATCTAAGAGTTCTATTTCTTGTGCTTCTTATACATCATACAAATTTAAAAAAATCCAACGATTCTTCTTCTTTCGTAGTAGTCTTCGTACATTTTCTTTTAACATCTTTTCCATTTTTCTCTCCATCGTAACTTCTTCTGATGTTATAGGAATTTCTGGGAAGTTCAAGGCAGTAAATACTGCAAACAGCAATATTATTACATTTCGTGGATTAAACCGTATTATTTCCTAAAACTTATAAATATTATTTACATGTCTATTTCCAATATAATAATTATTAAAAGAAAGAGAGAAAAAGAAATAAAAGTTTTTATTGTCTATTTTATAATAAATTATTTTGATACCTTCTTATTGATTATTTTTCAAAAAAATTCATTGAACGCGCGCGCGCGAGGGAAAAAATAATTTTGTACGTTATGCAAATATCGTCTTACTATCTGTAAGTATTTTAAATATGTAATCAAATTATAAATATGCTGTTTCATCAAATCCTAACAGTTAAATAAAAAAAGAAAATAAAACGTATATAATCATTTTAATTTAAAAAATTTTAAAGTAAAAAAATATAAAAAGCAATAAAAACTTTAACAGTACTTATACACAACAATACTTATTAATAGAGCTCCGTATTACTCACAACCGATAGTACAGGATCCGGCAAAATGATCTCCCACATCTTTAATAAAAACGCCATTGTAAATGCTATTTAGATTTTATTTTTATTAACTGAAAATTTATGCTATGCCATTTGTTTTTATTGAGTTTTGAAAATTACAGAGTCCAAGTGGCGACCATTTTTTTCGATATACGGCTAGGAGATCGTTCAACTGCTTCTCTTACAGCTGCAACATTTTCAGGTGTCCGAACACTTCTGGGTCTACCAGTTGATTTTCTTTTTAAAGCTGAACCTGTAGCTCTAAAATTTGAAACCCACAACAGTATTGTTTTGCGATCTGGAACTGGAGCATGTCTACCAAGCGCGAAGTGAGTACGAAAAGTTCTTTGCGTCGTAATCACAGATTCGTTACTTTTCATAAATGTTTCGATAACGAAGGCACGATGCTCGCCCGTCCAATTCATGATGACAACTGAAATGGCAAGGCGCGAGCCACCAACTGACTATGCTAAGCTCCCCCTCTCTTCAGTGATTCGGGGACAGTGGCGGTGCAAAATGTGGGAGATCATTTTGCCGGACCCTGTACTTATTAATCGAAATCAAATACAAAACTGCGAATTTCCTGACTGAATTTCTGACGAGTTTTATACTTATTTTCATGTCAATACATACGTAACAATAGTATGTGGGAAACTTTCACTGTTGCATACAGCACTACTACACACAGCAATTGATAGTAATCAACTATATTTACTACGTAGTTGCAATAATAAGACGCAATATCTTATTATAATAATATTATAGATTATTCATATCAACAACATACGCAAATTATGCGTCAGCATATCTATTTTCCTCTTAGATGAATAAGACACAATGTTTTGTCAATACTTTATTCATGTTAACATTGAACACGACGGAGACTGCAAAATGAACAATATTTTATGAAAATAATAATTTTTTATTCATACTTTTAATTTGAATTGCCCGAGGTACATTTGTGTATATATTATCAAAAATATTTGATTGGTTTCGGAAGTTTAACAAAGTCACTATTACTATTAGTGTTATTATTATTATTATGACATTATTATTGTAAAAAGCTCTTATTATAATAGCTGCGATGTTGATGCGTATTGGATTGTATTCATTCAACGCTCTCTCGAGCAGCCAACGGTATGAGACGGATACTCATGGAGCGCGAATAGAAAGGTGTTTCTCATTCATATCCAAAAATGTGTTTGCTGAACATGACTTTATTACAAGTCGTTGTTTTTAGCGTAAAATGCTCTTTAATTTTGTCATTATAAAAATTAAAAAATTTTCGAAATTTAAGGGTGGAGGTGGGAGTATACAATAAATAAATAAATAAATAAATTTTTTTTATTTTTTATTATAGTTATGACGCTTTATTATAGTATGCTTGCAACCATTTAATTTTTATTTAAAATATTTTTCTCTATCTTTCATAGTTTCGACGATATTTAATCTGAAAGAAAAAAAACCGATTTTTTTCAAGGGAAGATTTCATTAATTGCGACTCAGCACGTATAAAAAATACGTGTCTCCTATTTTTGTCCATAAAATAACATATTAAAAGCTCATTTAAATCAGAGAGATTCACATATTAAAAGCTCATTGTAATCGGAGAGATTCACTTGGTTGTGTTCCCTTGTGAGTTTAGTCCGTTCTATCTGCACACGAACGCTTTTTCAAAACTTATCGAACATCCTGTATAGTATATATATATATATATAATCCACATTGAATTATTTAAGCATTAAAGATCCAGCTTTGATCATAGGCAGCTTGATTATAGGCATTTAATTTCTAATATTGATTATGTTCACATCTGCCTAGCCCTCATTTAATTAAATCTTAATGGATAAATTATATAATAATACGCTATTTATGCGCTTTCTCAAATTCCGCATAAAAAATTTTTGCGCTCATTTTATTTAACTAAAAAAAAATTTTTTGTGGCGAGTCTAAGTAAGCTATCAGTCAGCCCCCCACACATGTTAATAACAACCGATTTGGAAAATCAAATACACAGGATTTATGCGCTATTTATACGCTTTCATATTCACATAGTTTTAATTTTTGCGCTGCATCCATTAAGGGACTTTCCTCTTGGAGCAAACAGTAATAGTCGTATCTTAATCATTAAAAATTGTGAAAATACATGCTTTAATTGTTTAAATTATATTTTTTATTTATGCGTTATGAATTCCAAGCAATTGCATTGTTAAAGTATTTATTCGTGTTTTCATAAATAAACATGAAATGTATTCAAACGTATTTTCATTCATCTTTTCGAATATCCATCGGGCACATTACCTTCTTCAAAACCCTTTTACATTATCTCTAATTTTTTAATTAAAATGCAATTTTTAATAAAAACGAAATTCCTAAGTTATTCGACTTAGGGATAAATATGTCTGCTTGTTCCAAGAGAAAAGTCCCTTAAGAGTTGTAGCGCAAAAATCTAAACTACCACTGAGAGAAAAATGTTTGGTATTTGTAACTATAATTATATATTATATATATATTATATATTACTATAATTGCTTAGAAATAGTAGCCCGGAGATATATTTTAAATCGGAGATATATTTTACAAGATAATGTAATTTTGCAATTTTAAACGACTTAGGGATGAATATGTCTATTTGTTCCAAGAAGGAAGTACCTTAAAGGTTGCAACGCAAAAATCGAAATTTCTTGGAAATAATAGCGCATAAATCGAAGATATATATTGCATAGTTAGATAGTGTAATTTTGCAATTTTAAACGACTTAAGGATGAATACGATTGTTTGCCTCAAGAGGAAAGTACCTTAAGGAGAGCAGCGCAAAAATTAAAACTATGTGAATGTGAAAGTGCATAAATAGCGCAAAAATCATGTGTATTTGATTTTCCAAATCGATTGCTATTAATACGTGTGGGGAGCTGACTGACAGTCAGTCTGTCCTCCCTTCAAAATTTTTTTTTAACTAAACGAAATGAGCGCAATAATTTTTTCTTGCGGATTTTGAAAGCGTATAAACACCGCATTGTTAAATAATTTATTAATTAAAATTTGGTAAGTGGAAAGGGAGAGCAGCTAGGCAGACGTGTTTTCATATGTACGGTCTAAAATAAGATTCTTATTGAATAATCAAGTTATAGGAAACACACTGCATATTTTAATAATATTTTGAAAAAAAGAATATATATGTAATAACATTTGGAAAAATAAGTAATAATAAATATTTATCATACATATTCTGTGTTATCTGAGTAACTCACCCTTTCTTTTCCTGACGAGTCAATCTATTGGACTCATTGTTTTTCTTACATCTATCTTAAATCATGAAACGATCGTCAGCTCAAATCTGCAAGTTCTAATAACTTTGAACTACAAATACTTACGTGTGAAGACAGCACATTCATGGATTCGACGTGCTGGATGATAATATGCATACGCTTACCTCGCTTTCAACTTTTGATATATTCTAGATAATATCCTTAAAAAGTTTTTGAGAAAGTTTGGTGAAGTGACAATTCCAGAAAGATTGTCAAAAAAAACCTCAGTCATCGTAAAGTGCTAAATCCCCTATGAATCGTTCAAATTTAAAATGTAATAATTTATAGATGATGAGATTTATGATCATATCCTTTTAGAAAATTACGAGGCTTATATGGAGGTACATTTCTCTCCTTGTTTAGTTCGAATTCAAGAGGGGGGAAAGAAGCATAAATGATCCTTATTGCAACCCTCCTTTAATCAGAATTTATTTTTCACTAGAATTCCTATTAATTTAATTAAACATTTTTCTTCGTGTCGGTGATAAATATAATCTTCTCCCGCTAGATTTTTAACTATGGTGTTAAATCCATATCCATTGGTATCAACGCCATACCAAATTGATATCACCTCCAACATGATAAGCATTATATAAACGTCGGTGTTAAATGATGTCAAATCCTACATTTTTTAGATTGTAATGACGATGAATTTTCTCAAACAATAATATGTCGCTTTAATATGAAATACCAGTATTTTTCATTAAATATTAATTCTGATGGTGTATGTATTTTCTAAGAATCATTATAATGAAAACGGTAAAATGAATCTTTTTATGTAAAAGGCATACATCACTAGAGCAAGATCTTGGAAGCGAAATAACAGTTTATTCAAATCAAGAAAAAAAATATATATATATATATATATATATATATATATTATCGATCTTGATTAGACCATCTTCAGTATAAATTCATAAACAAAACATGACATTAATTACAGAACATTGAATGCATATTACATGAAAATTTGTTCAATTTACAAATTTGTTAATTATTACTATTTAAAACGCTCGTTTAGATTTTGATGAACACGTAATTTTTGTTCTATGTTAACCAATATGATGTTATGTGTCGTTTCTTGTTGAAATTAATTTAATTTGTAGAACGAAGCATAATTTCTAGATTCTATTTCGCAAATAATTTCTCAATTGACGATTACAAACAAAATGAAAAAGTGTTAGATTTCTACTATACCTGCTTTCAAACCACAATTTCAGACGGTAATGTTCCAAGGTTCTATGGCTTGCCAAAAATTCATAAAGAAAATTACCCTTTAAGAATCATTGTAAGTTGTATCAACAACCCAATAATACCATTTAACTACATATTTAAAAGAAATTATTAATAATAGTCTAAAAAAGAGAATAAGATATTTAAAAAACAGTTTTGAATTAGTGAATAAAATAAACGAAATGACATTAGACTCTAATTATACATTTGCATCTTTTGACATTATATCTATGTACACAAATATTCCAATGGAATTAATTAAAAAAAGCATTGAAAAAAGATGGGTTTTTATCTCAAAAAATACAACAATTCCAAAATAAGAATTTATGAATGCTATTTCTCTCATTCTTAACTCAACTTTAAATTTAGTAACCAATTTTTTAAACAGATTTTTGGCTTACCCATGGGATCTCCATTATCTCCAATCTTAGCTAATCTAATAATTTAAGATTTGGAGATGAGTGTTTTATCGAACATTAATGTTAACATTCCGATCTATTACCATAGATGACATATTAATCCGATCTATTATGTAGATGACATATTAATAGCATTACCAAAAAATCAAATGTATTCGATACTCGAAATGTTTCATTCCTATCATGAGAGATTGAACTTTACGGTTAAACATAGAGATGACAACTCTATTGATTTTCTGAACGTTACAGTAAAGTTGAGAATGGTGGATAAAAATCGATATATTCAAAAAACCGACGAATTCCGGCAGATTTTTAAGCTATAAATCCAACCATCTCATCACTTATAAAAAAGATATAATTATAGGGCAATTGGATAAGATCATATTTCTTTCGCATTTAGAATACCATGATAAGAACATTTCAAACATGATTAAAGAATTATTACAAAATGGTTATCCTTTAAATATAATATTTTCTACCATAAATAACAGAATCAAAACTCTGTCAAAATAAACAGACCTTTATAATAAAGTTCATTCAATCGATGACAATATAAAAAAGTTCTTTCCAAATTCATATGTCAATAAAATCTCAGAAAAATTTAAAACGATCGCGGAAAAAAACAATCTTAATACAACATATAAATCGATGAATAAACTAAATAAATTCATAAAATTAGATAAAGGCAAATTGGAAAAAAGAGCAATGTAATGTTATTTACAAAATCATTTGTTTAGATTGTAATTCTACATATGTAGGACAAACAAAACGGAAATTCAAAGGATACAGGAATATAAATCCAATATAAAAAAAACTCTTAGAATCAGTATCTCTTCATCAAGTAAATCATAAACATAATTTAAATTGGGATAATATTCAAATATTAGATTCTGAACCGTCTTTTCAAAAAAGATTAATCTCCAAAATGATCTTCATAAAGAAACAAACTATATTTTTAAACAAATAAGGTGATACAGATCGTCTTCCAGATGTATATTTTCCTACACTCAATATCACGTCGTCGACTCTCAACAATATTATCTTCTCTCTATTGATGTTTAAGTATAAAAGCAAGGAGCTCATGATAGGTGTCACAGACAGTAATCGAAATTTGTGAATTTACGAGTATCCTATTGTTATAAATAATAGTTCTTAAATTATGATTTGGAAACAGGTATAGTAGAAATCTAACACTTTTTCATTTTGTTTGTAATCGTTAATTTTAATTGAGAAATTGTTTGCGAAATAGAATCTGGAAATTATGCTTCGTTCCACAAGTTAAATTAATTTCAACAAGAAACGATACATAGTACCACATCGATTAACATAGAACAAAATTACGTATTCATCTAAACGAAAATCTAAACGAGCGTTTTAAGTAGTAATAATTAACAAATCTGTAAATTGGACAAATTTTCATGTAATATGCAATGTACTGCAATTAATGTCATGTTTTGTTTATGAATTTATACTGAAGATGATCTAATCGAGACCGAAACGTCTATATATATATATATTCTTGATTTGAATAAACTGTTTTTTCGCTCCCAAGATCTTGCGTAATGGTGTATGCCCTTTACATATAGGATTATTTTTTAATCTTTTTTTTAAGTCTCGAAAAGTCGAGTTAATTCAGAATAGCACAGCTACTCTGACAAATATTCCGTACGAACGTAACGATCAAGAGGTCGTTACATGTCGCAATAGATCCCGTGCGCGCGCGTCCCGTTTGAAATAAAAAAAATGACCAAGTATGCGTCAATCGAAACGCTCCACAAATCTCGATTGCAATTTTTCTCTCCGTTTCCGCAAAAATCTCGTTTCGCAGTCACGAACAAACAGCGAGTCCTCCCCCCCTCTTCCTCCTCCTCCTCCTCCTCCTCTTCCTCCTCCTCCTCGTCCTTCTCCTCCTCCTCTCCTCCGCCTATTCCTCGTCCTCCTCCTCCAATCGGTACATACATTTCCGTTTTGAAGCGCGGCATGCGAGGATACTTGGGATAGACAAAAAAAAGAAAACTATGTGGGGAACATGGAGAGAGAAAAGAGATAAAAATTGATTCGAATCCGTTTCGCGCGCGCAAGGCACAATTTTCCGGTTCGATGTGAGAATCGAACGTGATGTTTCGCCCTATATGCAACATTTCGTTTTTTTCTCTTTTTTTCCGCATCTGCAACCTGCAACTGTCGATGTAACGATCACAATTCCCACCGATTTGGATTATATGACAAATTCGCGAGATACTTGGATGGATATCAACAGCAGCTTTATCAGAACGCGTGTAACACAATTATATTATCCGTTCAAGTTGAGAATGTTTGTATTCATTCGCTTTATTATGGATCACAGATTCCCGAAAAGTTAATGTCATATGAATGGTTAGCTTTGTCAAAGATACCTTTATATTACTAGACAATATATATGCGCGCTACGCACGCACTATTTATTTATTTCCGTTATATGTGACATATACTTGTATGAATGTATTACGAAATATATTTATAGTATATATATATATATATATATATATATATAAATTTTTCATATACATATAGTTATATCTGAAATATGTTTATACATTTTAAATCTTTCTCTCTTTCTTTTGTAAAGTTATTGTTTAGTATAAGAAAAATAATAATAATAATAATGAGTAAACAAAAAATCATTAAAAAGATAATATTCGCATTGTTTTAATAAAAAAACAATTATGAAGAAATTGCTTATATATAATTATACATAAATCATTAGATGGATACAATTATATTAGTAGGTGTACAAATAAGTTCATATGGAACCCAATTCCCTTGCTTTTGAATCATTCTCAATGATTTCAAACGATGTGAAATTGCTTGTTGAGTCGCTCCTAATGTAAGTGCAAGTTCTTTTTGCGTTTGGCATGAATCTTCATTCAATAATGCTTCCAATTCCGCGTCTTTGTACACTTTCGGCCTTCCGCTACGTTCTTTGTCTTCGACGTCAAACTCACCGTTCTTAAATTTTTGAAACCATTCACGACAACTTCTCTCACTTAAGGCAACCTCACCATATGCTTCTACAAGCAATCGATGAGCCTCAGCTGCAGATTTCTTCAAATTAAAGAAGTAAATCAAAAGTTCCCGCAAATGACACTTATTCGGCTCAAAACTCGGCATTTTCGCACAAAAAAAAATATATGATGCTGATACAAAATCGCTAGTATTTCAAGATTATGTTGTTGACAGATGTCCAACCTTACGATATAATGTTTTACATCAGACAATTTTAACCATAGCTTGCTAGTGGCGCCGTCTTTTGTCAAACGGCGGAAACTTATTTGTACACCTAATACAATATATGAGCAATTTTCTTACATTTTTCGAATATGATTTTTCTTATTATTGTTATTTTTTTTCTTATACTAAACGGTATAAAACATTAATAAAACGAAGAAGAATGTGTGAATATATAGACATATATAGACATATTTTATATATAATTATATACATATTTTATTATTAATTTTATATATATTTATTTATGTTCATATATGAAAAATTTTTCATATAAATCCAGAGCTCATGGTCACACATATACTTACATATATTATATCCAGAGCATATAAATATGCAAAATTCTTTAATTTTTATATAATATTTAGCAAACTCTGAAAACGTATATAAAGAATGTAATACAATTTTGACATCAAATTCATGTTTAACGAACAAAATTATAAAAGTAAACTTAACCTACTTATCCTTAAACTTTAAGTAATCTCAATTCGAATTAATAAGGCCTTTATTCAGTAACTCTAACAACAATAACGATATCGTTACATTGTTATTGTGCAGGTTTTCGTAGTAAAAAAACTGCGTGACAACAATACAATGACATTATTGTCGTTAATAAGAGTCATAAAATAACTAAATAAGAATCTAAAAATCAACAAATAGTTAAAATATTGCATGACATCCGACGAAATTACGCATGCGATGCGATCGAGTTCTAGATAATCCGCATCGCAAAAAAGGGACAACAATGAATTCGATTTAACGTGCACATTTTTTATAGGAGGACATGACTTACGACGACTGTCGTCGAAAAGTTTCAGAATGTGGAACTTAAAATTGTATAATATTTAGGTCGTAACTCGGTAAAAAATCATCGCAGACAAAAAAATAAAAAGTATTTTAAAGCTTGAAACTTATACTTTAACATATTTGACCACTTTTCAAAAAAATTTTATCTTTATAGTTCTGTATCTTAATAAATATCACGTTGTTGTATTTTTTTAAAATTACGTACGTTTAATAATGTGCAGTTTGATAAAAAGTTTTTTTTTCAAAAAGTTCAATATTTTTGAAAAACAGTATGAAAATTTACTTTCAAGATGCTTTTTTAAAAATTTTCTTCTGATTTTTCTTGACTGAATTACGCCTCATTGAAGCTAAATCTGTATGGCTCACAACCAACATTCGGTGAAAAAAAATTAAAGAAGTAAATTTTGAAGTTTGTACTTTAACAAGCTTCTGATTATTTTTAAATTTAATTCTACAGAATTGAGAAAAATTTTGTGTGATAATTTTTTAAATTTCACCGTTGGTTATTTAGCAATGCAGGTTTAGTTTCAGTATTGTATAATTTAGTCAAGAAAAATTATAAGAAAATTTTTAAAAAATTTTGGAGATAAATCTTTGTATTGTTTTTCAAAAATATTGAAAATTTTTGAAAAAAAACTTTTTATCAAACTGCACACTGTTAAATGTACGTAATTTTAAGAAATACAACAACATGATATTTATTACATTTTTCAAACTTGATTTGATAGAACTGTAAAGATATCTATTATGCAATTTTAAGTTCCATGTCCGGAAACTTTTCGATGACAGCATATATTACAACTATTACAGATACATTCGAGGATAGAGTTTATCTGCGAAAGTAACTGCAAAATTAATTTCGCGTCTTAGGAGTTTAACGGAACGTTTGAAAGAATGACTTGAATAATCTTCGAGAGTAATTCAAATTAATTTTCTTACTGTCCCTTAATGTTAACTCTTCTTCTTAATATAACATAAGCTTAAATATTAGCTGTAACCTTATTTTTTTAACAATATAATATATTAGGACCGTATATATGATAACAACTCTAGAAATTAAAGTCTTAAACGGTCCAGCTGGATCTTAAATGCTTGTATGATTCTTGTGTGAATTTATATACTACGTATGTAGTTCTTAGAAACGCCGAAATGATTTTTCGGTCTTGAAACGCTAACTCCACTAAACTACCGTAGTAATGTCACGAGTTAAATTGAGTAGCAATTTAATAAATTTTTTATGCTTATTCGCGTCTTTGAAACGATCTTAATAATGTTGAATGACATATTAAAATCTGTAAATAATTAATTCTTACTGCGAAAAATATTACCTTGGCCGGGAATCCGAATCTCGAACCCGGATCTCTTGCATTCCGTGCGAGCACCTTAAGCCTTTAGATTATCGAGGCAAGTTTCAAAAATTTGTTAAATTGCTAGTTTGTCTTATTTTTTTATTCAATTTGAACGTAAATATGAATAAAATGTTTTTCTATTGAATTACATGAACGTTAAAACATTTTGGTGTATCTCTGGATCGACAGAAATAGAAAAGAGAAAAATTTTTTATTGAAAGATATGTAAAAAAAATATATAGTATAAACTTTTTATACGAAATTTTATTTTCGAGAGAAAATAGCTTTGAAAATTGATTTAATATTATTCAGTACGCGCATAAACGTAATATGTATACATATGTATAATATTATTGTTATGTATGAAGCGTAAATGTGTTATAATTTTCCGATTTTTTTCAAACAAATTACTTCACAATAAATATTGATAAAAACAAAGTTTTAAATGAAAAAAAGTCTTTAAATTAAAATAATATACAATGCAGGAAATATTCGTGCAAGGAAGATATTAATTAGCAATATATTAACAATAAAATCAATTGTATATTTCTCAAAATTATTTTACCTAAAAGGATGTAAAAATTAAAATATATTATCTTAATAATAAGGGATAATGAAAATGATACAATATTATTTAGACCAAAGTATTTAAACAATTGAGAAATTTAATTTCTAAGAATTCAAACAACGCTATTTTTGTGAAATTCTATTGCTTAGAGGAATGTATTTCTTGTTAGTAAATTGCTAATTAATAGTTATTTCCTACAAATAATAAGGCTCTTTTAATAATCTCTCCTGTACGAATTTTTACATTCATACTACGTAAACTCACAAACAGTTTATTTTAAGTGTCACTCATCGATTTTTTCCATTCTTTGGACTTTAATTCAAAAGATGATTTTTCATGCAAAGCAGAACTGCTCGATATTAACCATAGCGTTTATATACAATGTCTCATTTTTAATGATAGAATAAAATACGTTGCAAATAATGCACTTCTCTCACAATTATTTCAAGCAAAAGTAGCTTAATTTTGAAAGAAATATGAAGTAGCGACCTTATGCATTTGACTCTGAGAGACCCTCAGTACGATTACATCAGTATCAATCAAATTTTTTCTAACGGATTTATGTAATTTTTAAGCATATACAACAATAGTTTCAATAGTTTTGTCTATAAAATGTAATACAAAGTAAATATTTTACTTACAAGGAGAGGCTACACTCATGGATTCTTCATGGATTTTGATTAAACTTGCAATGATGTTAGAAGAGCCTACCAAATGAACACCTGTAAAGCTCCGCTAATGGGCCTTAGAAGCAGAGTAATAAGCATTTAAAAATGTACCAAAAAATATGAAAACAATCTAATATCTCGGAAAGTATGCATTTTTGATCAATCTTGACTTGATCTTGGCGATATTACCCAAGGTTAAACCAATAAAACCAGTAAATATATCTTATTAAAATAAGAAGTTTAGTAATAACTCTTAAATTTAAAAAAAAAATTAAAATTTCAAGGCAAATGAGGGTAAGGCGCAGTAATTGGTTCATTTGGTAGCTTCTCTAATTACTGCTGATTGATCAAAATCGGTGAAAAGCAGAGCGTAGCCTCTCCTTGTTAGTATTTCATACTTTATATATAAGATATTTTTTATATTACATTATATGACATTTTAAATAAAATCATCGCACACATGCACATGTGTTAATAGTACTATGCTGAAAATAGAATCCATAAAAGACGTAAAAATTAAAAATGTAAAAAAAGATGTTAAGTATATTAAAAAAAAACCAAAGATATTGCAATAAAAAGAAGTAAAATCAAAATGATATTTCAAATACATTTGTTAAAACAGTTCCACAGAACATAGAAGAGGTTCTTAGATATAAATATCCTTTGAACATCCTTTAGGACTGTATTGTATGGGATAATTTTTCACAATTATAATAGACTTCATACAAAATTCGGAAGACATTTAAGTGTATAAAATATAACAACACATTAAAATGAGAAAATCACAATAGATAGTGAAATGAGAGGCGCAGAAATTGAAAATTTTACGTTGATAACAAGTAGAAAATTATGAAGACAAAAAATCGGAAATGAACAAGATCTCCAGCAGCAGCATATTTGACGCGCCTGTTTGTTTATACATGTAATTTTAGAATAAAGATTGCTAAGACAGTCATTCGGACTTGAATAATAACGGTAGATATCAATGACAATTAAAATTAATTATAATTTATTAAAAATTTTAATTATATTATTAAATTTAATGTTACAGCAATTTATATTAATTCATTCTACTTATGAATGGATATTAACATATGTAATTTGAAACATAATTAAAAGAAATATAAGTATCAATTTCATGTATAATAAATATCGCTTCGACATCTACATCACAATGACGTCTTCAAAATGCCATTCATAGATGCGTCTTATGTGGAACTCTTTTAATAAATGTAACTTGAATATTATTTTGATTTCATTTCCTTTTTATGGCATTATCTTTGGTTTCTTTTTTTAAATATGTTTATCGCTCTTTTTTACATTTTTAATGTCTTTCTCGATAGATATCACAAACTTTTTCTAAGTTTTTGATATTAGTAATTTATTTTGTATTCATATTTAAAATATAATATTATAATAATGATGAGAAAAGTAATAATGAAAATAATGATATTTGGAAATAATTAAGGAAATTATGATATCTTTCTAGTAAGTAAGTATAATGTTCGTCTCACTATAGTACTAACCTTTTCGCACTTTTACACGTAGGGCATCAGTTACTTGTATTCGAATGACTATAAATATGGTACAAATATATACATATATTCAATATATAGTAATTCAGAAATTGAATTATTTAAGCATTATAGATCTAGCTTTGACCGTTATGGACAATACTTTTGTTTCTTACTGTTGAATTTTTGAAATGTACAGTCCAATAAAATTCTTGTTGTTTGTTTGTATATCTATCAATATCTATTAACTCATTCATTGCGCTTTCATTCGATCTATACAAATGTTATGTGACGTTTACAAGTTATTTTTATTTACTCTCGTTCTTTTGCGTACTCTTTAGTAATAACTTTATCAATAATTAACATGAGGTGATATCGCATAATTTGAACATGGTAACGTTATCAATACAATTTTCTATATTTGTTGTGTACATGTAAAGGAAACATGAAACTGTAGAAATGCAGAAAAGGCGCCAAAAGTGAAAATGAATAGATAACATAGATGAGGTAGGTGGTAAATACCATAAATAGCCAAATAAATAACGTAGATAACATCGGAAGGTGGATAGATAACATCGACATAGATAAGTAATATCAGCAGGTCGATAGATAATGTAAATATGTAAATATGTAAATAAATAACGTATGTAGACAGATAAGATGCGAAAAGGATGCGAAATACGTGTCAAAACGCTTTAAAAAAGTACGGAAGAAATGCGGAAGAAGTGTTGAAGAAGTATGGAAGTGGTGCGGAAATATTATTGAAAAGGTACAGAAGAGGTCCAGACGAATTGTGGAAGATGTCCGGAAACGATGCGAAAAGATGCAGAACAGATGCAAAAAGGAAGCGAAAGAGATAAATACCGAAAAGGTACAGAAGAAGTGCAAAAGGGTTGTGGAAATGGTGAGAAGAGATGAAGAAAAGTGCAGAAGAAATGCATAATTAGTGTGAAGAAGGTACGAGAGAGATGTGGAAAAAGTGTAGAAAAGATGTAGAAAAAAAAGTGCAGGAAAAATATAGAAAGGTGCAGAAAATAAATACTCCAGACCTAGTGCAGCTAGTAAACTCGTGAACTGAATTGTTGCACTGGAACAAAAAATACCATCGCTGATGCCATTTTGGGAACAAAAAACATTTTATTGTACACACTTTTTGAATTAATGCAACCAGTGCAGGAATAGAAAACAAACCTCGTATGTTTACATGCAGTAAGCAGCTGACTGATTTTCTTGGTTATGAGTACAGTGAGTGCAGTTCATGCATCATTAAGAGGTTTGTTTTCTGTGGCTGAATTAATGTACACTTTTGGAACTTGAAGTGACATAAGTATATGTTTGATATTTGAAGTGAGAAAGAGAGTGCTAGTGCAGTCTAGTACAGGAACAGAAAACAGATCAAAGGCATGAACTGCACTCACTGCACCCATAATCAAGAAAGTCAGTTAGTTGCTTGCCGCACGTAAACACACGTTACAGATTTCCAGACGTTTTTCTTCCTTCGTGTGATTTTCAATCGCCGAATAATCAATTGTTGATGTTTGTGATTGTTAATGGTTAATTAATAAATCGGTTAATATATATAAATTCCTCATTTTATCAAATGAGTATCGAAGTGTCAATATGTTGAAACGTGACAATTTATAAAAGAAGAATCTTATTGTGAGAACGTGTAACTTGATATCTATGTATTTAAAAGACATTTAATATTTGAATGAAGAAAGTGAATTACAGTAAACCGTTGTGCACCGTCGAACACTATTACGCTGCATACAAATTTATTCCTCTGACTGTTTCAAGAAACTGAAGCAAAATGGAATCATTGAACATCTACCAGGTAATAACAATTTTATAATTAAGATAATAATAAGCTTTTAAAGTGTATTTGGCTTACGTTTTTATTTTAAATATTCACAACTCTTTGGATGTTAAGAAGCGCGATTACGTTTCTCATAAAACTTTTCACAAACATGTAATAAATGCTACGAGCGCGATAGCATAGATAAAATTGTTAGAGAAATTTTTGTAAAAATGAGAAATTGGACAATAATTGCGTACTACAAGTATTGTAATGCCTATTGATACAATATACAATATACAATATACAATTAAGTCTAACAAATTTTCGGTACATCGAATTATAAGAAACGCTCTTAGAATTCGACGTACTGAAATAAGTTTGTTTGTATATTAATAATAGTTTTATAATGCTTATCGCACGTAATTATTGTCTAATTTCGCTCTTTTATTACATTTCTCTAACAATTTTATCAATGTAATTAAAAAACAATCCGATACTCAAAAGGTTCAATATTCATTTTAATTTCATTAGTCTAATTTTGTAATTTAATGAAATTATCATATTTAAACTATGTGAAAGACAATGAGACAGTGTAGTAGAAGGGAAAAGTAAGAAGAAACGTGTTTTTATAAATGTGTGAATCCATCCAATCAGTATGCGCTCCGCGCATAAAGCACTCGTGTCTAACCGAGAGCACCGCTCTTGTCCGTCTTCTCTACGCGATTTGTGATACGTTATTTCTTCTTGTAATTTAAAAACTAAGCTTCAGACAAAATTTTCGCAAAAATTGTCTTAGAATTAAATAAGAAATATGACACTTTAAGGACAAAACTTTTTTTTAATCACCCTGTATAGAGGTGCATAGATAAATATAATATATAAGTAAGTAGAGAACGTAGATAAATAAATAAATAACGTAAATAGATGAATAGATAATTTAGATATCTATAAAATAGATATGTGAGTATATACGTACATAAGATTGGTAGATGTATGATGATGTGATAAATGAATAGATAACGTTAATATGTGGATAAATAACATAGATAGTTAGATCGATAATGTATATAGGCAGATGGATGATATAGATAGATAAATAAGAAATATTTATTTAAATACTTACTTGTTTCAAATACTTACACTATACTTGTTTCGCTTGACGTGGTGTCACTCTTTACCAATGTTCTGATTGGCTTGGTTATCAAGAGTATAGAATAACGGTTGTTAACTATAGAAAACGATATCACCTTGCCTAAAACGAAGTTCATTAAAGTAATCAACTTAATGCTCCGTTCTACGTTCTTTACATTTAAATTTTATGAATGGTATAGGTTGGAGTTTCCCCGTGGAGTTTCCACTTTCATTCATAGTAGCGGATCTTATGCAAGATCTAGAAAAAACTGCTATTGAAAGATTACCGTTTTCATTGGGTTTATATGTAAGGTACGTTGATGACATAGCACTGTCAATACAGAATCAAAATATCGATAAATTATTAAGTATATTCAATAGTTTTTTTTTTCACCATCCCAGATTAAATTTCACCATGAAACGGGGCGGTAACTATTTGAATTTTTTGGATATAACATTAATAAAGAAAGACGAGCATCTAATATACGATTGATATCAGAAATCTTTGTCCTCTGCAAGATATCTAAACTATTTCTCGTATTATCCGAGATGCCATAAAATGAGAACAATTATGAGATTAAGAGACAAGGTATTATTATTATTATCGCATCCAACTTTTCATAAGAAAAGCTTTTGATTCATTATCAACATCTTACTAACGATTATCCTTTAAAACTAATTTTTGAAAGAATTAAAAAAAGGCTACTAAATTCAAACAACTCAACAATATTACATATCGAAAGAATATGGCTAACAATTTAATTACATATTTTACGGTCCCTTACGTACTTTCAATAGCAAAAAAATGCAAGAGGTTTTTTAAAAATGACAGAGCAGTTTGACTTATTTAGGATTTAATAAACTGAATACCTTTATAAGAGCACAAAAAGATAAACTACCTTCACTATCAAATTGTAATGTGGTTTATAAAATTAAATTTTGTTTGTGTGTTTTGTATGTGTGTTGTGTTGTTTGTCAAAATTATGATACATCCTACGTTGGCCAAATAAAACGTTATTGAAAACATGAATTAATGAACGTCGGAATCACATAAACAGGAATTCCACATAACACTCTGTAATCACAGAACATAGAATGGAACACTATCATGATTTTGAATGGACCGATATTAAAATTTTAAATAAAGAACAAGCATTTAATAAGAGACTAATTTCGGAAGCGATATCCATATAAAAAAGCAAAAAATGGACTGAACTTACTAAAATGACACGGAATTGTTGGATCCATTATATAATGATTTATTTAAGAGTAAATGATGTTTCCATGTTTTATAAGTTATAAAAATCTGTATTGTCGATTTTTAAGTTAGTAATTGTTTCGGTTTCTTTGCTGTACAAGTTATAATTTTGTATCGTTGATTTTTATATTGGTATTTATTATATATTTAACATTTAGATTTATAAACAATGAGAATACGAAACGCCCTCTCACATGCTCCTAAGACATAATTATAATCACATCGTTTATAATGGATCATCGTTATGCTGAATACAATGTAAGATTATCTAGCTGATAATTAATTTTAATATTAATTTTAATATTAATTTTAATTTGACTATGAATAGCATTTCAAAAATTACATTTATTAACTTGATTTTAATTAAATGACTGAATTAATGTTTGGGTATCCAGCTAAGTACAATAGACGATTATGAAGTTCTTAATTTTGGACAATAGTCTAATGATGATTCAACTGTATGTGCCTATATTGTTACAATGAATTAAATTATCTCCGAAAGTGTTATTGACACACTGAAGAAGACCGAATCTTATGATCGAACATCTGTAATTGGTGGTTGACATTACATATATTATATTTGATTATACACGTACAACTGTGTTGACTCTCATTGGCATTATACACTTTTATTGAGATAAATAAGATATATAAGCGAATGGATAACATGTATATATGAATAATATAAATAAATAAATAACAGACAGATAAATAGATATAGTTAGATGAATAGATAACCCAAGTAGATAGATAATGTTGATATGAAAAAATAAGCAACAACAACTTTGTAAAATTGTTATATTAATGTTGTATGAGTGTAATAAATTGGAATGTTACAAGTAATAAATATATTGTTACCGGTAACATACCGGTTAATTGTAATTTCTCACTCATAAATATAACATGTAATATAATATAAAATTATATTCATGTTATATAATAAAATAATATTTATATTACATTGCCATAAAATAATTGTGTGTGTGTGTGTGTGTGTGTGTGTACAGGGTGTTCCACGTAACTGTGATCACGATTTTCCCGGCATTGACAAACTTCCAATGATTTAACAAAAATTTGGATAAAGTTAATCAATTTTTAATCGACTACAAATTGCAATAAAAATTGCATTAAAAATTTGCAAAATATTCTTTTTTAAGAAAAAAGTCAAGGTCACTCTAATTTTTTTAAATGGCACTACATATTTTTTACTTCATATTATTGTAACTGGTGTCAATGACTTGCTATACTATGACCTTAAGATGATCTTACAGTTGTGGGACTAATGAACGGAAACGTTTTTGTGAAAAATTATTTTATTTGTATTAAATTTTTTATTTTTTTTTTATTTTTTATTATTCTACAGTAAAAAAAGATTTTTGTATCTGCTACTTTTTACAAACATAGATTCTTGTTTTTTAAATGAAACTACAAAACAACAAATTATAAACAAAAATAGTAGCATAACAAAAGTAGAACAAAAAATTATAATAAATTTAATGAAAGAAATTATGTAATTACAATAAGTGTTCGAATTATAGTCCATTTTCTTGTAAACACAATTCTGCTCTAGGAAATAAATTTCCATTAGTTGCTATAATGCTGTCACGGCGAATTTCTTTGCATGCTATACGGATTCGCTGCTTTAAATGTTTCATATTTTGAATTGGTACCGCGTAGATTATTGATTGCAAATGACCCCATAGAAAAAAATCTAGTGGTGACAAATCGGGAGACCGAGGTGGCCAAGGAATTGGACCGTAAGTGCCCAACCAACATTCTTCGTATTTTGAATTTAAATATTGAACAACAATCCGAGTGTTATGAGATGGACTATCTTGTTGAAAATAAATACGTTGCACAACGTCATTCGGAAGCACTTGCAACAATGTTGGGAGTTGAGAACGAAGAAAATTTAAGTAAGCTTGGGCTCAAATTCTGTCCATAAAAGTAAGGTCCAATCAGACGACCGTATACTAGACCACACCAAACATTCACTGTAATTTTCATTGTAATTTTGTGTTAAAAATTATGTTCTCGAAACCAATGGGGATTATCCTTCAACTAAAAGTGGTTATGACGGTTAATTACACCATTATTTGAGAAAATTACATTCATCTATCCATTCTTCTGGATATTCTGTAATATTTCAGGATTACTTTCGTATGTGACAACTAACCATGCTATAAAATTTAGACGATGTTGTGAATCAATTATACATAAATGTTGTACTTTGATCATTTTGTAAGGATGATAACGATTCTGTTTTACCATCTTATGAATAGAACTCTTAGATAAATCAGTTTCAGTAACAACTGCACGAATGGAAGTGTGCGGATTTTTTTCTAATATGCTAAGACCATAAGAATATTGTCTGCAGTTGTACTTAAATGCGGTTTATTCCTTTTCTTCTTTTCAAATTCTTCATAAATTCTTTTCAATGTTATAAAACATTGTTGCACACGGGTGATGTCTCTGTGGGTACGTTGTGACATATAATTGCAGCTTCATGTGCCTTCCTTTTCATTCATTGAATATTAACAGCCGAATATTAATTTTTGTCAGATCATCGAAAGTGCCGGAAAAATCACAGTTACGTGGGATATATACCCGGTATTTTTAAAATAAAAGACAATGTATTGCAAAAATTATTTTAATGAAACTATTCTTCTTACAACTCTTGTTACAACTCTTACGATATAGTGTATGAAAATGATATATATCTTTACGGTAGGAGAATTATTGATACTCCTTCTCTTTTTTTAGAACTTTGTGATTCACAAAATCTAAACATATTAGTAATCGATAATCCTGTTACTTCTGAAGCTCTTACTACTTCAGCTAAAAAGGTACAAACAAAGTGTTTAAAATTACTAATTTCTAATTCTAATTTAAAAAAATATATAATAGTTCCTTTAATACATCATTGATTAATTGAATAACATAAGGTTAAAAGTCTACATAAAAATATAAGTGTATAAGTATAAAATATAATTTTGTTTTCTGCATGCACGATATAATTGCCAAATGTAGGAATTATAATGTAATATATTGTAATATTTATACAACTGTGTGCTATGTGTATATACAATTGTACAATTTTACTATGTATAATACTCTATTGCAGTGTATATTATATTTTCAAGTAATATTATTACTCTGCAACAGAGTGCAACATTATACACCGTAATGTAATTTTTTTTAAAGTTATAATATGTAACATATAGTAAAAAGTACTTAAAAATAATAATAAACAATAATAAAAAGGCAGTAGGAATTATCGCTAGACGTAATTGCGCTGTATCAAAAATTAAAATTATCTTACATACTATGTTACAATAATTTAAACGGCCTGAACATTTCGATTTATATTTGGGCCATCTTCAGCAGAAATGATGTATAATTTTGCAATAACGCCTGTGAAGAGATGAGAGTCTTCCTTGATAAATTTGTCACTATTCCAGTTTATAGGCTAATCAGTAACCGAAAGCCTCAATCCATAATATTTTATTGAACCGTTATTAATGAAAATCAAATTTGATTGACTCACTTTAACCGATCACGAACATTATGAAATTATAAAGAAAATTTAATTAACATCGTCAATTTAGATATGTAAAAAACGACGTACATTATACATAAGTCAAAATCGCTAACAAAATAAAACGGTAATCGTCGCAATGACATTGCGGTCAATATGAAAAGGAAAAAGAAACAAATTTACTGAGAATTTTCATATAACCATTGTTAAAGCTGTCCGTGTCCGTTTTTACGTTAAGACCATTTGATTGGTTATTTATATAAATCATTTCAACTAATAAACGTTTATTGTAATTTTTCTCAACATCTAAAATTTTCATTGATCGCAATGCATCCTATGGTTTATAATAACTGACTGACTCGTAGTATTTCTACGTATATGACTACGATGTTTTAAGAATCTGGTTTTTAATTTCCTGCTCGTTGGCCAACATATGATGCATCGTAATCATTACAATTGATTCTATAAACAACATTTCTTTTTTGTAAAATTGGTAATGAATCTTTATGCATTTTAATAAAGTTATTGAGTTTATTAATACTGTAATACGATATGACATGCGTCACCCTATTGAAAATGTTCTCAAATTTTTGTGAAACAGACCCTTAATATATGGCACAGTAAACTTTTTTTTTCTTGTCGTTCTGTGCAATTGTGTTAGATCCATTATCATTATTACTTTTTGTAGATTAATTTCTTAATCCTCTCATTTATTACTTTAAAGATATAATCCAAGAGATAGTCATTTTGTAGTGAAATATTAATAATGAATTCAATGTTCTTTTGGTGAAAGTTCAGATGTGAAAGAAGAAATGTTTTATCGATTAAATTCGAAATTATCCCTTTCTTTTGATAGATTTTTCATGCAACAGAATCTTCCATCTTGTGCGCTCTCGAGAGAATTACCTGCTAACATTTTAAGTAAGTTTGTTGACACTCAAGGTAAAAAATTTTATTTTGTATTTACATTTAATAGACAGAAGATTGTGAGACAAAAAATTTTATGGTTTACTTCCAAAAAAAAATAAAAAGAAAATCAATAATATTAAGAATTTTGAATACTGTTATTTTGAAACGATTTCATCTCATCACGTTAATGACTTTAATAACTACCAATTTGCAATAAATGAATCTATTACTATTTATAATAATCGAGAAGTAAAGAAAGTCACAATTTCATCCCATGTTTTTAAAGACATAATTAATCGTATCTCAACAAATTCAATCAAAGATAAGTTTCATTAATCTATTATCCGTTGACACCCTCAAAAATATACAAATTTTTTACAGTTAAGTGAAAAATTTTCACTACCGATCAATAAAGGTATTGATGCAGTTATTGAAATGATTAAGAAATAGAAAATAACATTAAGGAACTACAAAGATCTGTACACAATACGGTAAGAAGCTATTCTCTACGAATTATTAACAATTTATTCTTTTTCAATCTTAAAAATAATAAATTTCAGTCCAATCTTTCTAAATTAGCATGGTTGACGAAACAACAAACATATCATTTTCACAAAAGCGAATAAAAGTAATATAACATTTGCATTAGATAAAGACTTATTTATTAAAATCAATTTAATGCTTAATGACGAAGACATATATGTGAAAATTAAAACATCCAATAACTAAAGTTACGAACAATTTGAGAATTATGCTCACAAGATGAAAGAAATAAAAATTCATTCCTGAAAATCTATATAAAAGATTGTATGCTAGTGATGATAATTTACTTAGGGTATAATATGCACTGGTACATGTATGCACTCCCAAAAATTCACGAGCTTGATTGTTCGTTCCGTGTTAATGTTTCATCGATTGATAGCCTCTTTTATAATTTAGCTAAATTTCTGCATTGTTTGATCATCAAAAGTATTTCAAAAGCTTCTTCACATTCAGAATAGTTTTGATCTTGCTAAAAAATTAAAAAACATTAAAATTGATTCAAAATATACAATGATTTCATTGGATGTAATATCGCTTTTTACAAATATTCCTACGATTTGGCAATGAATGCATTGGCTAACAGATGAAATTTGATTTCAATTATTCTGGAGACACTGATAGTGTCTCGGCGCTAAGATATGGCGCGAAACACGGACATGCCTCCTTTACGCGAACCGGCGAGTTGCGTCAGATCCAAGTTATCGGAAACTCAATAAGGATTGAATCAATCAAGTTCTAAATATGCTAAATCGATTGCAACTGTTCGAAATATATAATGAAAGTGTTTTTATTTTTTCTGTACGTACCCTATGAGCGGAGATATCGCGACGCAAAGTTCCAAACTGCCACTTTTTCAGATTAAGATACGTCGTCATCGTCGACTGCATTCGACACATTCCTTTCGTGTCCTTCTGACATTCTTTACGCAAGGAGCGCTAATTATATATTGTTATAATTATACATTTGGAGACATGACATTGTCGCGGCACTAAGTATGGCGTGAGTCTATATTACTGTATTAATGTCTCGGTCATTTTTTTCAAAACGGGATCGGTAAAGTCGATATATTAGGTGTAGTAAAAAGAAATCCATTACTTTTCCAATAGATGACTTTAATAATCTGTATCACGCGTAGACGAGATACAGATTACTAAAGCCATCTATTGCAAAAATAATGGATTTCTTTTTACTACACCTAATATAATTTAAAAAGTAATTTTATTCGATCTCGATCTCCATTTGTTTATAACTTAATATTTAACAAAAGAAGATTGAAACGGAAATGGAATTATACACTGTATGGAATATATTTGTTAATGGAATTATATTTGTTAACTAAGAAATGATAATGACAAAGCAATTTATTCGATAACGATCTCCATTTATTTATAACTCAATATTTAACAAAAGGAGATTGGATGAAAACGAAATTATACGCCGGTAATTGTTAACCTAGCTATTTAATAAACAAATAGAAATAAATCACTTTTTCATTATCATTTCTTAGCTTAGTTAACAATTACCAACGTGTAATTACGTTTCCATCCGATCTTCTTTTTTTAAATATTGAGTTATTGAGTTATAAACAAATAGAGATCGAGGTCGAATAAATCGTCATCATCTTCTAGCTTAGTTAATAAATATAGTGTACAATTACATTTCCGTTCAATCTCCTTTTGTTAAATAAGTTATAAACAAATGGAGATCAAATAATCGCTTTGTCATTATCATTTCCTAACTTAGTTAATAATATAGTATTTACTGCATTGGTGATATCATTTTACTTATACATATTGGTTACTGGCACTGTGATTGTTCAATTGTTTATTCAATAATTTAAGACTTAAATTATGAAGGTTAGAAAGAGAAACTAATTGTAAGATGCATTATAAAGTATGTCAGATAAGGAAAGATTGAGAGCCGGTTTCACCAACGCCGATCAAATTTATTCGTAATTAACTGTTAACAATCGATTGTACTAAACAGCAAAGGCGATTGGTCTGTCAACGGCCGATTAAGCTGATGTTGGTGAAATTGGCTCTGAATATGCCAACTTTTCGAAATATATCTCGCGTTTCATAGTTGGCAGCTTTTGTCTCTTATGCGACATTCATAAAAGTGCATTTTCATGCTGACGCTCTGTGCTCATTTTCAACATTAAAATCAAATGACGTTTGATATTCGTCAATTTCTATCCTTAAGCCCGATGCTAGGATGCAGTTTCACCGACGCCAATTAACTTAATCGACCGTTGACTGACCAATCGCGTTTGCTGTTTAGTAGAATCGACCAATTATGGTTGACAGTTAATCACGATTAAGCTTGATCGGCCGTTAGTGAAACGGCCCTAGAAATATGCTAAAAATCGATCCGAGATCTCGGACAGAGAAAGAATTAACAAATCATTTGATCACATGACCATTGTGATTGGTCAATTCTTTTTTCATCCGAGGTTTCGGATCGATTTTTAGCATCGTGGACACAAGGCTACAGACAGAAACGGCGGAGATTTAAAGAGAGAGATACCCTCCAACTTAGCACACCATGGCCAGTATTCACAGACGGATCTTATATATTTAATCTTAAGTATAGTCTTAGGACTATCATTTCATGAAAAATTTTTCTACTTAGATTAAAGTTTTTCATTTTATATAGTTAATTCTTTAATTTTTTGTGATAACATTTAAATTAAACAAGGTGATGTAATTTTGTGATAATACTTTGTATATTTTGAAAGAGAATTAAATAATCACTACTTTAGTTAGAAGAGAAAGTGT
This sequence comes from Acromyrmex echinatior, assembly GCF_000204515.1. The sequence goes on along the minus strand of NW_011626752.1, from coordinate 24,776 downwards.
CTTTGAATGAATTATGATAATTTCATTTAAGAGGAATTTAAACCATTTGGACTGGAATAGCAAGATCCTTCAATTAAATATGCGTATGTTTATGTTTTATTGTATAACAATTAAAGTACCATTTGGACTAAGTAAATAATAAAGATAGTATCTTGGGTTTTATTTTTTATTGTAATAATAGAATTTAACTTAGCGCCACTGTTGTTAATATCAATTTTTTTATACAAATGGTACATATCATTAGATTAATATTCATTATTTATTTAATTTGGCATGGTATAAAAAAATGGGATTTAACTTGGTGTCAATTTTGATATCAAACCTTTTTATACGAATACATATTATTAGAGTTAAGTAAATAACAAGAGATAGTATCATTTGTGTTTTACTTTTTAATTTGATAGAATTTAACTTGATTGGTTAAGATTGTAGCATCTGGGTTTCAATTTTTCATTTGATACATTAATTTTTTTCGAAGAGTAATAATTTTTTACAGAGAATTAAAGTTGTCATTACTTGGGTTGGAATAAGAAGATCTTCAATAAGAATATCCTTGAAAAAAGAATTAAAACTACTATTAATTGAGTTGGATATTTGATATTATGTACAAAGTATCGGTTTCATCAATTCGATTAAACCAAATCGGTGATTAACTATCAACCATAAGTGATCAAATTAGTTGGTTCTATTAAACAGCAAACACGACGAAACCAGCCCAAATGATTCTTTATGAAAAACACGCACACTTAGCGCTTTTTATACCTTTTTTTAAAAAGGTAAGTTTGTATAAATAAATATATACAATATTTACATTTCTTGGTTAACTTGCAGCATCGCTGCAAATTCATCAAAATTTTTTCTTTTTTTGGCCCCGCAGATGATTGTACATTATCTAAGAATGAATTTTTGCAAGCAGTACATTTGATACTAAATTCGACATATTTTACTTTTGATGACCAATTTTATAGACAAACATTTGAAACTTCAATGGGCTCTCCTTCATCGCCTAGATTTTAACAAACCTAGTAATGCACAATATGGAAAGTCTGAGTTCCATTGAATTTTCTGCCTTCCTACTATAGATACGTTGATGATATCATGTATCTTCCAAATTCCAAGGTTGAATCCAATGTTAATGAATTTAGTTCCGTTTATCCAAAATTACAATTTACTCTTGAAGTGGATAGAGATTCAATCAATTTTTTGGATACTACAATTGTGTGGAGACACATTAAAATTTTATTGGTTTATTAAAAACTTATATTTTCGGGCAGATTCTTAAATTTTTGGTCTCAGTATACGAGTACTAAAAAAAAAGACATAATTTCAAGTTTTACCGACAAAGCATTTCTTCTTTCACATCCGAACTTTTATCAAAAAAACATTGAATTCATTATTAATATTTCACTACAAAATGACTATCCCTTGGATTACATCTTTAAAATAGTAAATGAGAGGATTAAAAAATTAATCTACAAAAGTAATAATGATAATGTATCTAACACAACTGCACAGAACGACAACAAGAAAAAATAATTGACTGTGTCATATATTGGTGTTTCACAAAAATTTGACAGCATTTTCAATGATGTGACGCATGTCATATTACAATATTAATAAACTTAGTAACTTTATTAAAAATGCATAAAGATCCATTACCAATTTTAAAAAAAGAAATGTCTATAGAATCAATTGTAATGACTGCAATGCATCATATGTTGGTCAAAAACTGAGCAGGAAATTGAAAACCAGATTCTTAGAACATCGTAGTCATATATAATACGTAGAAATACTACGAGTCAGTCAGTTATTATAAACCATAGGATGCATTGCGATCAATGAAAATTTTAGATGTTGAGAAAAATTACAATAAACATTGATTAGCCGAAATGATTCATATAAACAACTTATCAAATGGTTAACGTAAAAACGGACGGCTTTAACAATGATCACATGGAAATTCTCAGTAAATTGTAATATATTTGTTTCTTTTTCCTTTTCATATTGACCGCAATGTCACTGTAACAGTTACCATTTTATTTAGCGATTTTGACTCATATATAATGTACAATACGTCGTTTTTTATGTATCTAAATTGATGTTAATTAAATTTTCTTTATAATTATATAAAGTGGTTTAGTCGGTTGAGGTGAGTCATATATTAGGTGTAGTAAAAAGAAATCCATTATTTTTGCAATAGATGGCTTTAGTAATCTGTATCTCGTCTACGCGTGATACAGATTATTAAAGTCATCTATTGGAAAAGTAATGGATTTCTTTTTACTACACCTAATATAATTTAAAAAGTAATTTTATTCGATCTCGATCTCCATTTGTTTATAACTTAATATTTAACAAAAGAAGATTGAAACGGAAATGGAATTATACACTGTATGGAATATATTTGTTAATGGAATTATATTTGTTAACTAAGAAATGATAATGACAAAGCAATTTATTCGATAACGATCTCCATTTATTTATAACTCAATATTTAACAAAAGGAGATTGGATGAAAACGAAATTATACGCCGGTAATTGTTAACCTAGCTATTTAATAAACAAATAGAAATAAATCACTTTTTCATTATCATTTCTTAGCTTAGTTAACAATTACCAACGTGTAATTACGTTTCCATCCGATCTTCTTTTTTTAAATATTGAGTTATTGAGTTATAAACAAATAGAGATCGAGGTCGAATAAATCGTCATCATCTTCTAGCTTAGTTAATAAATATAGTGTACAATTACATTTCCGTTCAATCTCCTTTTGTTAAATAAGTTATAAACAAATGGAGATCAAATAATCGCTTTGTCATTATCATTTCCTAACTTAGTTAATAATATAGTATTTACTGCATTGGTGATATCATTTTACTTATACATATTGGTTACTGGCACTGTGATTGTTCAATTGTTTATTCAATAATTTAAGACTTAAATTATGAAGGTTAGAAAGAGAAACTAATTGTAAGATGCATTATAAAGTATGTCAGATAAGGAAAGATTGAGAGCCGGTTTCACCAACGCCGATCAAATTTATTCGTAATTAACTGTTAACAATCGATTGTACTAAACAGCAAAGGCGATTGGTCTGTCAACGGCCGATTAAGCTGATGTTGGTGAAATTGGCTCTGAATATGCCAACTTTTCGAAATATATCTCGCGTTTCATAGTTGGCAGCTTTTGTCTCTTATGCGACATTCATAAAAGTGCATTTTCATGCTGACGCTCTGTGCTCATTTTCAACATTAAAATCAAATGACGTTTGATATTCGTCAATTTCTATCCTTAAGCCCGATGCTAGGATGCAGTTTCACCGACGCCAATTAACTTAATCGACCGTTGACTGACCAATCGCGTTTGCTGTTTAGTAGAATCGACCAATTATGGTTGACAGTTAATCACGATTAAGCTTGATCGGCCGTTAGTGAAACGGCCCTAGAAATATGCTAAAAATCGATCCGAGATCTCGGACAGAGAAAGAATTAACAAATCATTTGATCACATGACCATTGTGATTGGTCAATTCTTTTTTCATCCGAGGTTTCGGATCGATTTTTAGCATCGTGGACACAAGGCTACAGACAGAAACGGCGGAGATTTAAAGAGAGAGATACCCTCCAACTTAGCACACCATGGCCAGTATTCACAGACGGATCTTATATATTTAATCTTAAGTATAGTCTTAGGACTATCATTTCATGAAAAATTTTTCTACTTAGATTAAAGTTTTTCATTTTATATAGTTAATTCTTTAATTTTTTGTGATAACATTTAAATTAAACAAGGTGATGTAATTTTGTGATAATACTTTGTATATTTTGAAAGAGAATTAAATAATCACTACTTTAGTTAGAAGAGAAAGTGTCTTTGAATGAATTATGATAATTTCATTTAAGAGGAATTTAAACCATTTGGACTGGAATAGCAAGATCCTTCAATTAAATATGCGTATGTTTATGTTTTATTGTATAACAATTAAAGTACCATTTGGACTAAGTAAATAATAAAGATAGTATCTTGGGTTTTATTTTTTATTGTAATAATAGAATTTAACTTAGCGCCACTGTTGTTAATATCAATTTTTTTATACAAATGGTACATATCATTAGATTAATATTCATTATTTATTTAATTTGGCATGGTATAAAAAAATGGGATTTAACTTGGTGTCAATTTTGATATCAAACCTTTTTATACGAATACATATTATTAGAGTTAAGTAAATAACAAGAGATAGTATCATTTGTGTTTTACTTTTTAATTTGATAGAATTTAACTTGATTGGTTAAGATTGTAGCATCTGGGTTTCAATTTTTCATTTGATACATTAATTTTTTTCGAAGAGTAATAATTTTTTACAGAGAATTAAAGTTGTCATTACTTGGGTTGGAATAAGAAGATCTTCAATAAGAATATCCTTGAAAAAAGAATTAAAACTACTATTAATTGAGTTGGATATTTGATATTATGTACAAAGTATCGGTTTCATCAATTCGATTAAACCAAATCGGTGATTAACTATCAACCATAAGTGATCAAATTAGTTGGTTCTATTAAACAGCAAACACGACGAAACCAGCCCAAATGATTCTTTATGAAAAACACGCACACTTAGCGCTTTTTATACCTTTTTTTAAAAAGGTAAGTTTGTATAAATAAATATATACAATATTTACATTTCTTGGTTAACTTGCAGCATCGCTGCAAATTCATCAAAATTTTTTCTTTTTTTGGCCCCGCAGATGATTGTACATTATCTAAGAATGAATTTTTGCAAGCAGTACATTTGATACTAAATTCGACATATTTTACTTTTGATGACCAATTTTATAGACAAACATTTGAAACTTCAATGGGCTCTCCTTCATCGCCTAGATTTTAACAAACCTAGTAATGCACAATATGGAAAGTCTGAGTTCCATTGAATTTTCTGCCTTCCTACTATAGATACGTTGATGATATCATGTATCTTCCAAATTCCAAGGTTGAATCCAATGTTAATGAATTTAGTTCCGTTTATCCAAAATTACAATTTACTCTTGAAGTGGATAGAGATTCAATCAATTTTTTGGATACTACAATTGTGTGGAGACACATTAAAATTTTATTGGTTTATTAAAAACTTATATTTTCGGGCAGATTCTTAAATTTTTGGTCTCAGTATACGAGTACTAAAAAAAAAGACATAATTTCAAGTTTTACCGACAAAGCATTTCTTCTTTCACATCCGAACTTTTATCAAAAAAACATTGAATTCATTATTAATATTTCACTACAAAATGACTATCCCTTGGATTACATCTTTAAAATAGTAAATGAGAGGATTAAAAAATTAATCTACAAAAGTAATAATGATAATGTATCTAACACAACTGCACAGAACGACAACAAGAAAAAATAATTGACTGTGTCATATATTGGTGTTTCACAAAAATTTGACAGCATTTTCAATGATGTGACGCATGTCATATTACAATATTAATAAACTTAGTAACTTTATTAAAAATGCATAAAGATCCATTACCAATTTTAAAAAAAGAAATGTCTATAGAATCAATTGTAATGACTGCAATGCATCATATGTTGGTCAAAAACTGAGCAGGAAATTGAAAACCAGATTCTTAGAACATCGTAGTCATATATAATACGTAGAAATACTACGAGTCAGTCAGTTATTACAAACCATATTACAACATAGAATGCATTGCGATCAATGAATTTGATTGGGAAAAGATGAAAGTTCTAGATGTTGAGAAAAATTACAATAAACATTTATTAGCCGAAATGATTCATATAAACAACTTATCAAATGGTTAACGTAAAAACGGACGGCTTTAACAATGATCACATGGAAATTCTCAGTAAATTGTAATATATTTGTTTCTTTTTCCTTTTCATATTGACCGCAATGTCACTGTAACAGTTACCATTTTATTTAGCGATTTTGACTCATATATAATGTACAATACGTCGTTTTTTATGTATCTAAATTGATGTTAATTAAATTTTCTTTATAATTATATAAAGTGGTTTAGTCGGTTGAGGTGAGTCAGTCAAATTATCCTTTAATTTTCATTAATAACGGTTCAATAAAAATATTATAGATTGAGGATTTCGGTTACTAATCAGCCTATAAACTGGAATAGTCAATAAATTTATCAAGGAAGACTCTCACCTCTTCACAGACATTATCACAAAATTATACATCATTTCTGCTGAAGATGACCCAAATAAGAGCCGAAACGTTCAGGCCATTTAAATTATTGTAACATAGTAAAGTAATTTTAATTTTTGACATAGCGCAATTATATCTAGCAATGACTCCTATTGCCATTTTATTACTATTCATTATTATTCTAAATCCATATTATTCTAAATCTAAGGAATCCATTAATTTATTGTTTTTTTATTATAATTTATTACTAAAAATATAATAAACTACTTAGTTTTGATTAAAAATTCGTATGTTTTTATTTCTTGAATACTTTCATGTATGTTGTGTACAAATCAGGGGGCAATATTTCATTTTCGTGTATGTGTATGTCTGTGTGGATTCGTGCGTGCGTGCGTTTAAAATACTTTTGACTTTCTGTATAATTTACAGCTAATGTCATCTCTACACTTGATCGTTCTATGTCTTCATGCGCAGTCTATATGCTATGAAATAAAAAGAGTAGAGATGACGGTAGGCAAAATCGATCGAAATGTACAACCCAGGCCTGCTTTATAGGAAGAAATACGATTATGTATTAAAAAACAATTTTGTTTAATTACATTGATATTTTAATTGATATTTGTTTAATTAAATTGATATAAAAAAATGCATATATTGGGGAAGAATATAGACTTATATAATTAAAATGAGGTAACGACCAAGTACGTACCCAGGTAGCAAAGTTTGTCATTTTAACATTAAATTCAAGTTATATTTGTACAAATGACGTCAAGAGACCAAAAAGTGAACATAGGTTTTTATTCACTGGTTTTCCAAGACATCATACTGACGTTATCCATGACGTCATTTTCCGACATCATTGATATCATCCCAGGTAGCAAGGTGTCGTCTATTTAACATTAATTAGTTATTCTTATGACGAATGTGACGTCCAAACATCATAATAATGACGTGGATTTGTCACAGGTACATAATATCACAAATCGATGTCAAAAATACGTCATTTTTTTCGTGTTATTGACGGTTGCAAAGTCGTCCATATGGCGTCATTAATTAGTTACTCTTATGACAAATCTATACGGTTCCTGAGACGAAATGAAAATTACAGAAATTAATAAATTTGCCAGGTATTGAAATATTCTAGTAAATTCAGTTACTTCTGTAATTTCCACCTCATTTTAAGAATCATAACAAGCTCCTTGACAAACTCCTTTAATCATCGTAAAAATAACATGAATTCTTGTATTTCTTATCACTCATACAATATCATAAACTGACATCAAAAGTTCATAATTATTTTCATGTTATTAACGGAATAAATGTATGATGTTATTAATTGATCACTAATAATGTTACTAGTACGTCGACAATTGGCCATTTATTCAACATTATTAAGTGTGTCATTATAAAGACGTCATAAATAAATGACGTCATTAATTGGTAAAAAAAAGATGACATCATAATTTAAAATGACTATCGATGTCAAAATAATGACAGCTTGCTATCTGGGATAAGTCGCCAGTTGGATATAGTATAATGATCAATAGAGGACCAAGATCATCAAAATGACGGCTCATCGATGACTTCAATCATCTGTGACATTTGAACGTCAATTTGATTTCATTAAAACGTCAGTAATGGTTAGTAAATGCCCAAAATATGATGTCAAAATGACAAATTTTGCTACCTGGGTAAGTGCATTGGATGCAACGATATGAATGTATACACATATTTTTCTGCCTGATTTATATCATTATGACCTGTTTTTGTGTCTGTGAAGTTAGCAGTTTGAAAAACACAAAAATCAAAATTGTGCTAGATTGTGCTAGGTTTGTACTACGTTGCCGCAAACCGCATTTCGATATTTCAAAAAATGAAGTAAAATTTGAAAAAAACCGCTTTTAAAAACCGCTGTTCAACATCATCATTTTAAAATACAAAAAAAATCAAAATTATGTTAGATTGTGCTAGGCTTATATCGCAAACCGTAGTTCATGACGCAATTAGTTTATTAGAAAATCGCAAATTAAGAACTGGACTCGAATTGTAAATGATGGATATTATAAGCGAACACTGTCTACGCTGTAACTTCTAGGCCCTAAGCGAATAAGATATGATATTTTTTTTGTTCGGCCGCCCCGAATTGTGTTATGATACTTGGTCAAAATAGGAAAATACATAATACATCTTACTAGAGTTAATTAAAAAATTCGTGATACTTGATCAAAAGAGGAATATAATAATTGTAATGTAATAATTTTTGAAGGGTAATTGAAGATATTACTTGGATTAAAATAAAAAGATCTTCAATAAAAATATTTTTGAAAAAAAATGAAATTTACTATTATTTAAACAATATAATATATTATAGGACCACATATGTATGATAACATAAACTATAGAAATCAAAGCATTAAACGGTCTAGTTGGATCTTAAAAATATGATTCTTGTGAATTTATTTACGTATGTAGTGTTCCCAGAAACGCGCGCCAAAATGATTTTTCGGTCTTGAAAACGCTAACTTCACTAAACTATCACAGTAATATCACGAATTAAATTGATTAGCAATTTAACAAATTTTTGATGCTTAACAATGTCATGGTTTATTTCGAGCTATAATTAACTTTAAATTAACAGACGTTTAGGCTTATAAAGCCTTCTTCAGTGTTACAACGCAGAAATACAATCTTACATTAACGAATATAGAATAACGGATACAAAATTTAAAAATCCTCAATGGTGAAGTGTCAAAGTATAAAAAGAAAAATATAAAAGAATATTAAAAAAATATAAAAAAATTCGAACGTCAATAAGTATCCCGCCAGATGATAAAAAGTTAGGAACATTTGGATACTTCAGTCAACAGTAGATCAATTATGTTCATCGATAAAATACAATAGATTTGCCAAATTCCTCGGTTGAGATCGAGAATCCAGTTTGTCACAGACTTGTATCAAACGATTTGAGAATTCTTTAATTATAATATTTTATGATATTTTGTAGAACAAATAGATTTAAGATAACATATTATTAGTGTGAAAAAGAGATACAGAATCAAATAATAACTTACGGTAATTTATATAAAATATTATAATCTAAACTCTCCATCAAATATCCGGTTAAGTACAATAAAGATACTAACTGTTGCTCATTTGAAATTTGAAAATTAACTAATGTGAAATGTATGTCAAATAAAATTGATTTTGAATTTCATAATAAATTAATTGGAATGACGTTTGACAAAACAGAGATGGTTTCATTAGATATTACTTCTCTGTTCACTAATGTATCATTGGATGTTGCGCTGGATGGATTGGTGGGAAGGTGGGACTCCATTAAAGATGCCACAAATATTCCAAAGAGTGAATTCATTAATGCAGTCAAATTTGTCTTAACATCGACATATTTTACTTTTAATGGGATTATTTACAAACAAACTTTTGACGCGCCTATGGGTTTCCTCCTTTACCTTATTTTCCATTATCATGGAGGATTTAGAAGAGAGAGTGTTAAATTCTTTACAATTTCGGATTTCTGCATTTTAGATATGTTGATAATGTCTTTATGATTGTACCTAAAGATAAGGTCACTCAAATTTTTAATTCATTCAATGATCAGCATGATAGATTTAAATTCACTACTGAATATGAGGAAGACCTCGTCTGAATATTTTTTGGATTTATCGATCATCAATAAAGACAATACAATTATTTTAGATTGGTACTATAAGAAAACGTTTTCGGATAGATATTTATCGTTCTATTCGAATCAACATGTCACGAATCCCGCATGTCATAAAATAGGGACCATATATAGTTTAGTTGATAGAGTGATCTTATTGTCAGATTCTACATTCTATAATAAGAACATAGAATTTAAAATAATAATATAGAATAGAAAATTTGAAAGATAACGTTTCCTCTAGGAATGATTTTTTATTATATTAACAAAAAGATAAAAAGTCTGACTTGTAAAAAAAATCCACGATGGTTAATAACACCATCTCAGATAACGTTAACATGGAGGCTGATGGAGTTTTGAAAGAGATAATGGTTTTCCCATATATAAGATCTATTTCTAATAAAATTACTAAGTCTATCAATAAATCCAAAAACATGATTGGCTATAGGTGCTTAAACAAGCTTAATAAATTTACTAAAGTTCATAAGGACAAAAATCAACATGATAAAAATAATAATATCACATATAAAGTAAATTGTAATAACTGCGATGAATGGTATTGTTCAAACGAAGAGACAATTGCAGACAAGAATTAAAGAACATCGCAATAAAATTAGACTGATCTCGAAACATATCAGAAACTAATCACGACTTTGGGAAAAAATTAGTATTCTTGATTTTGAAAAAAATTATCGTAAAAGAAATAATTCTAAAATGATATACATTAAAGAAAAAAAAATGATTTAAATTTAATGAAAGATACTGAGTTATTGGATAACTCTTATTTCAACATACTTGACGATATACGAGAATATAAATGGTCACAGTTTTGAACAGACTTGTTTTTACATTTTATTGATTTATTTTTATTTGACCTACACTTTACACATTAGTTAATTTTCAAACGAACAACAGTCAGTATCTTTATTGTACTTAACTGAATCTTTGATGGAGAGTTTAAATTACAGTATTTTATATAAATTACCATAAGTTATTATTTGATTCTATATCTCTTTTTCACGCTAATAATATATTATCTTAAATCTATTTGTTCTACAGAATATCATAAAATACTCGTAATTAAAGAATTCTCAAATTGTTTGATACAAGTCTGTGACAAACTGGATTCTCGATATCAACCGAATTTGGCAAATCTATTTTATCGATGAACATAATTGATCTACTGTAGATTGAAGTATCCAAATGTTCCTAGCTTTTGTCACCTGACGGGATACTTGACGTTCGAATTTTTTTATATTTTTTTTATATTCTTTTATATATATATTTTTTTTATACTTTGATACTTCACCATTGAGTGTTTTTAAATTTTGTATCCGTTATTCTATATTCGTTAATGTAAGATTGTATTTCTGCGTTGTAACACTGAAGAAGGCTTTGTAAGCCAAAATGTCTGTTAATTACATTAATTTAAAGTTCAGTTTAATTATAGCTTTAATTATAGCTTTAACTATAGAAATAAGCCATGACATTGTGTTAATTTTTTAAGAAAATATACGAGCATTTTTTATTCCACTTTTTTTATGCTTATTCGCATCTTCGAAACGATCTTAATAATATTGAATAATATTAAAATCTGTAAATAATTAATTCTTATTGCGAAAAATATTACCTCAACCGGGAGTCGAACCTGGATCTCTTGCATTCCATCCTAAGCCTTTAAACTACCGAGGCATAGTACTTATTATTTTAGTATTATTTTCTTTTTGATAAGTTGGAATAAGAGAGTAATAAAATTCAACTTGTCATCAGTTGTTGATTTTGAATCTTTCTTTAACTTGATATTAGTTACTAATATCATATATCTTTTATTTTTATGTAGTAATTTTTGAAGTTAAAATTACTAGTTTTTTTGCGAGGTTCAAATAAAAAACTTTCAATGAAAATACAAAAAGATATAAATCATATCACTTATTAACAATAATTAGAACAAGGCTAATGAGAGTCTAACGCTGATGTAAGAGCGAAAAATTAGGAGATGTAGATAATATTCAAGTGTTGGTGGTTGTCTTCATTTATTATATTGAACGTTTCGGCTCACTTTGGAATCATCTTCAGCGAAAAAATAGAACATAATACCTCGTTGAAAGTAAGTCACTCGCAGATTGGCAGAAATGCAGTAATCAATACGCTATATAAATTATTATCATTTTATCATTTGTTAGTTCAATAATTAAAGATCAGTAATACTCGTGTGACTCACCTCAACGAGAAAACAAAGAATTTCACAAACATTGATTCACAATTTTCATGAAATATAAATTAACATAAATCGTTCCTCGGATTAATATCGTGTCAGTTCATCTTGACGTGTCGTTTGAAATTGAACGTTATAAAATGATAAGGGGACTTATAAATAAGCAATGACAATAAATAATAATAAGAGAGTCAACTTATAACTTTTTAAAATCTCAATATTGTTTTAACGTGTCTAATAAGGAAGCATAAGAATAATGCAAGCATTCTGTGTCTGTTTTTAAATTAAGTCCATGTCTGTTTTTAAATTAAGTTCATTCTTCTGCATATATATATATGAAGCACTTCTGAATTTAAATGTTTATTGAGAAATCTTTCCTTATCAAGTATTATTTATATTTTATTTATATTTTTATGTAATTAGTATTACTTATTGTTAAAAATATTATATTATTTTTGCTATACTTTTAAAACATACGTTACAGATCCCTTAATGAAATATCACTTGAGTTTTATTTTTTAATTTGATACAGCAATTTTTTTTCAATATGCATCATTTAGGTTTTACAAATACAAATATACAAATGCTTCTTTTCGCTTCTTTTCGAGAAACACGCACTCTTAGCGCTTCCTTTATCTTTTTTTTTTTAAAAAGGTAAGTTTGTTATTATTATAGTTATTATAACTTTCTTTTTAAATTTATTAATAAATATCATGACGATGATCATCTGTATATTAGTAATAAATTAACATTGCATTAGCAGAATTTAACTTGGCGCCAGTTGTTGATATTAAATCTTTTATATAAATGATACATATCATTAGGGTTAAGTAAATTAAATTCTACTGCTTTCTTATTCCAGCCTCCTAAAAAAAGTATCTAGTAACTTTAATCTTTAAAAATATTCTCATTAATTACAGATGACCATCGTCATGATATTTATCTTGATATTTTTATATTATTATACTTCATATATACTTTCATATATCTATTTTATAGATTACTATTATATATCTATTTCATAGATTTAAAAATTCCCACCACTCCCGTTTTATAACAGTATAATAATATAAAAATATGAAGATAAATATCATGACGATGGTCATCTGTATTTAATGAGAATATTTTTAAAGATTAAAGTTACTAGGTACTTTTTTTTAGGAGGTTGGAATAAGAAAGCAATAGAATTTAATTTTTAACACCAGTCTTTTTTACAAATGATACATATCACTAGGATTAAGTAAATTTTGTGACAATAATTTTCGTAATAATTTTTGAAGGAAAATTAAAGTTATTATGAATATATGATATATCGAATATATTGGATTGGAATAGGATAATTTTTAACAGAGAATTAAAACTGCCATTACTTGGGATGGAATAAAAAGACTTTCAATAAGAATATTTTTGAAAAAAAAATAAAATTAAAATAAAAAATAAAATTAAAATTAAAAAAATAGAATTAGAACTGCTACTACTTGGAATAATAAAATATGTATCACTTTGTATTCGAGAAACACGTATATTTTTAGCGTCTCTTTTACCTTTTTTTAAAAAGGTAACCTTTTATACGAATGATACATAAAATTTTGTGAAATTTAACTTTGCGCAAATTGTTATAATATCAAATCTTTAATACGAATGAGATATATATCATTAGAGTAACAAAGAAAGATATTACGACATAGATTTTACTTTTAATATTTATCTTGGTTAAGACTGTATCATTTTGATTTTAATTTTTGATTTGATACAATAGTTTTTTTGGAGAATAATAATTTTTGACAGAGCACATTAAAGCTGTCATTATATAATTGGGTTGAAATAAGAGAATCTTCAGTAAGAGTGTCTTTGAAAAAGAATTAAAATTGCTATTACTTGAATTGGAATAATAAAAAAAAACGTAACGTAATCACTTAAGTTCTATTCGAAAAGTATTTTCTTAGCGCCTTTTTGTACCTTTCTCTGAAAAGATAAGTTTGTACTGATATCATGCATTTTGTGTTAACAAATACCAGCATGCAATTTCGTTTGCATCCGCTCTCCTTTAATTAACAAATATCACGATGATGGTCATCTGTATTCATTGAAAATATTTTTAAAGAAAGATTAAAGTTACTAGTAATAAATTAACAATGTATTAGTGGAATTTAACTTGGCGCCAGTTGTTAATTAAAACTAGGTCAATTTGGACGTTTTCAGCATAATTTTTGATTTAATACAATAGTTTTTTTGGAGAATAATGTTTTTTGACAGAGTACATTAAAGCTGTCATTATATAATTGGGTTAAAATAAGAGAATCTTCAGTAAGAATATCTTTGAAAAAGAATTAAAATTGTTATTACTTGAATTGGGATAATAAAAAGATACATAACGTAATCACTTAAGTTCTATCCGAAAAGCATTTTCTTAGCGCCTTTTTGTATTAGGTGTACAAATAAGTTTCCGCCGTTTTTTATCAAAAATTAAGCATTTATTGTGAAAGAACGATACATAATGTTTTATTGATGTAAGTCAAAATGTAAGTGCAAGTTCTTTTTGCGTTTGGTACGAATTTTCATTCAATAATGCCAATTCCGCGTCTTCGTACACTTTCGGCTTTCCGCTACGTTCTTTGTCTTCGACGTCAAATTCACCGTTCTTAAATTTTTGAAACCATTAATGACAACTTCTCTCACTTAAGGCAGCCTCACCATATGCTTCTACAAGCAATCGATGAGCCTCAGCTGCAGATTTCTTCAAATTAAAGAAGTAAATCAAAAGTTCCCGCAAATGACGCTTATTCGGCTCAAAACTCGGCATTTTCGCACAAAAAAAATATATGATGCTGATACAAAATCGCTAGTATTTCAAGGTTATGTTGTTGACATATGTCCAACCTTACGATATAATGTTTTACATCAGACAATTTTAACCATAGCTTGCTAGTGGCGCCGTTTTTTGTCAAACGGCGGAAACTTATTTGTACACCTAATAACTTTCTCTGAAAAGGTAAGTTTGTACTGATATTACGCATTTTGTACTGATTTTACGTGTTAACAAATACCAGCATGCAATTTCGTTTGCATCCGATCTCCTTTAATTAACAAATATCACGATGACGGTCATCTATATTCATTGAAAATATTTTTAAAGAAAGATTAACTTTACTAGTAATAAATTAACATTGCATTAGCGGAATTTAACTTGACATCAGTTGTTAATTAAAACTGGATCGATTTGGACATTTTCAACACTTTCAATATTTCTTTCTTTATTTTGCTTCTAATGACCGATAAAGAATGACGATTATAATCGCTTAAAGCGCGTGAGTGTCCAAATCGAACCCAGCTTAAATCTTTTATACAAATAATATAAATATCATCACGATAGTCATCAAATTCAATGAAATTAAAGTTACTAGATATTACTTTTTTTTTAAGACGCTGAAATAAGAAAACTAGAATTTAACTTGACGCCTGTCATTGATATCATATCTTTTATACATATCCTTAGAGTTAAGTAAATTTTGTGACATAAATATCATGACGATGGTCATTTGTATTCAATCAAACAAAATTTATAAAGAAAATTAAAGTTACTAGATATTACATTTTTTTAGGAGAATAAGAAAGACAGACTGGAATAAAAAGACAGTAGAATTTAACTTAGCACCAATCATTGATATCAAATCTTTTATACAAATGATGCATATCATTATTAGAGTTAAGTAAATTTTGTGACAATAATTTTCATAAGTAATAATTTTTTAAGAGTTGATAAAGTATCGCAATTGATTTCCAGAAATGCTAGCCAAAATAGCGGAAATGCACGTAGTACACGATTTCGAACATGGTGGTTTATCTTTGCAATTGTATTTACATGTCCTTTCGTGCACTTTTATGTACTAAATTTTTATAATAAACAATAATAAATAAATCTGTATTAAACTAAAGAACACATAATCCAATACACCTGAATACGCTGTTTCTGGTAGATTGAAATCATTATTTCTTATTCCTTGTATTATGAGCGCAGCCTGTAAGGGGCTGCGCACAATAGCAAGAATAAGAAATTAAGAGTAAGGAATAATGATTTCAACCTATTCAAAATCGTGTATTTCAATGTATCTGATTTTTGATAGGAAATCATTATTCCTTATTCCTAATTCCTTATTCTTTCTATTGTATTGCAGGATTTTATGGATAGGTTGCATTTATCAGACTCAACAGCTGAATGAACACTCGCTGTTGTTGGTGTATTCTTTTAAATCCAATCAGATTTTAGATGTCGAAGAATACATCAATAGTAATGTGCATTCCTTTAACTGGTGAATCTGGTGCCTAAATAATTTTCGTTATTTTATGCCAATTACAGCATCTTAAAGAATTTTCATGCCTACTGCACTAGACGCGATGAGGGGTGAACAATAAGCGATTCAATGAAAGCTCTACTTTTTCTCACGTGACGATACAAAGCAGACGTTTTATTATATACTTGGAATATTGCTCATCGCTCATCGCGTCCAATGTGCAGTAGGCATTAGCATAACCGCAAACAAAATTGCGTAACTATAGACTGTAGCTAAGACTCCTGCAATGCGTAGTGCACAGTGCACCGATTGAAATTTGTCTTACGGATAAGTTTACTCTTATTTCTCGTAATCTAAAGCAGTATCCTGATTGACTCATCAACTTAAGTTCACGTCTTAAAGTTACTGTTACAGAAATTTTGTCTGCGGTAGCTCTAAGAGTGAAATCACATGGTGCGGAATAGAACTGCGGAATAGAGAATGTGTCATCGAATCAATCAGCGCTAATCTGCACTTTTTCATCATGCAAGTGATTTTGTATGTTATGTTCACATGATGCGTCAAATATGTATCCAGTCTTATATAATTTAAAACTACTAACTTTATATTAACAATTTGTTTATTAAAATAAACTATAATTTTTCAAATTGTAAAAACAATTATTACTATTGTAGTATTTAATATTTTACAATTAATATTTACAATCTGATAACAATTTTTGTTTAACTGCTTTAACGCATTTACTATCATTTTTCCGCATCATGTGAACATAGCACACAAAACTTGCGAAAGGAAAAGTGCGGAAAAGGACACACTGAAGTCGCACCTAATGCATCATTGTTTTTTTGATCTTGGTATCTATATTCGTGCACTCAAATTTTGTCATTTTGCTTTATTCGTCTCAACATTATGCAATTTCATCATATTAATCAGCATCAAATTATTTTAACCTTTCAAAATACGACGGTTTATTACAAGAACAATGACGCACTCATTATTCCGCAATATCAAATGCTGATTGGTTACTTCAATAATGCATTCTCTATTCGCAGTCTTATTTCGCATCCTGTGATTTCACATGGTGCAGGAAACGACTGCGGAATAGAAAATGCATCATAGAAGCAACCAATCAGCGTTATTCTGCGTTATTCCAAGCAGTAATTGGTTGTTTCGATGACGCATTCTCTATTCTGCAGGCCTTTTCCACATTGTATGATTTCATCCTAAGAGAACGTTTATATTAGCCGTAACCATATGCTGTATATCGAAAGCTATAATTGACCAATTACAGTCAAGTATTCCTTTCTCATTCGAGAGGGAATACTCGAAGGTGATAAGTCAATTTTTATTTTTATAGATTACGGCGTACGATTATGGCCGATATATAAACGCTCTCTAACACATATTCTACAATAAGGTTTTAGTAATAAATACGTTTAGTGAGTGCTTCTGAATACACTCATTATGTTAAAAATTACTTGATTGATAAAAATGTACTCAATCGATATGCTTTTGTGTAAAAAAGAAAAAATGTCGATCTGCCTCGTGAACCGATTAATCGTTAAAGTCAATTATTATTTAAGTTATCAAGGAACTCTCACAGCCACGAAATACTGTGAAATTCTCTGCTTTAAAAACAAATTTTCTATTTTAAAACATATTTTCTGCTTTAAGAATACAAGTTACTTTCTTATATTTTAAAGCAGAGAAATGAAAATGTCACTGCAGTGTCCGCAGTGTATTGCATCGCAGTACTTCATCGCTGTGATAAACTTCTTAACTTGAATAATCATCGACTGATCAATGACTCATATTCATGAGGCAGAGTGATACCTTTTTTTTGTCAAACATACTTATTTTTATGCGAAAACGCATCGATTGAATATATTTTTATCAATGTTATTAAATCCGATTAAGGGTCCCATATAAATCTGGTCACAATTCCTCGACGATAATCTCGATATTAACTGAATAACCTAGACATTTAATTCTTCGGTAGCAAACACCTGAATACTCAAAGAGAAGGTTTACAACTGTCCGGAACTCATTTGATTTTCCATGAGATATGTTAGACACGAAAATCTAAGAGACACGTATTTTTTTATATGTACACTAACTCACGTTTAAGAGATGAAACACTCCTTTAAAAAAAAACGGTATTTTTCTTTCAAGGCGAATATCGTCAAGGCAAAATATATAGAAGATAGAAAAAAATATTTTAAACAAAAGTTGTACAGAGTACAAGTAAAAGTTGAGCTGCAAGGAGCGGGAATAGCCTAGCAGGCGCGCCACGCCGTTCGAGCTTAGAGATCCGCGCGCCGTGCGCTCGGTAGGCCGTACCTTCGACAATAATAGGTCAGGCGGACGCTCGTATTCGGCTATCTTTAAATGTTAATATCTCGTTAATTATTACGAGCATTGCAAAATAGTAGAGGACTTTTCTACTCAGTTTAGTTCGCTCTATCTACTCGGGACGAATGGGATCGTATATTCATGCCACCCTGTATATACATATTAACCATATTATTATTTCTTTGACATTTATGCCTAAATTTTAAACAATATTGTAAGGTTCGTAATATATTCTCGCAAGAGAATATATTAGGTGTTGGAATTAATTCGTAGCGTTTTACAAGTGATGGGAAGTACTTTCATTAATGTATTTTTTAATACTCATGTGAAATAAATAACATTCTTTCATTAAAAAACGCTACGAATTAATTCCAACACCTAATAATATAAGAATTTATATTTATAAGAATTTTGAAGTGTTTATATCTTTATACGATATTTTTACAGACAATTTTTTACTAGCCATAAGGTTTGCAAGAAATCGTAAATATTTACGAATAATCTTACGTCTTACGATACGATATTAAAATTAGAATACTAGTTATAAGTTCTTACGAGTTTTACGTGAACAAGTTACAAGTCTTATGATTCTGCTTAGAATTAACCTATTAATTTCTTCTCTGAATAAAAATTAAAAATAATTTTATTCCAAATTCATTCTTTTATAATAAAATTATTGTATAAGATTGAATCTTTAATGATTAAAAAATAAGTTTTTTTTAAATTATTGCATTTAAAAATACATTGAATTGTTAGAAAATATGTATTTAATAACTATATTTAATATATATATATATATATATTGTATATATATATAAAGTGTACTTAAATTGTTAGAAAATCTCGCGTCTGAATTGTGTGCAATGAGATATAAGAAATAACTTTTTAAATCACGTATCATGTCACGTATCAGAATCGTGACATATTTAGAAAAGATAAGTTTTTTGGAATAGATGATAGGAATGACTGTGTTAAATATAAGTTCATATATACATTCAAGACAATTATAATAAGTGGACAATATAAGAATATTTATGTAGTCTTACGTTCACTCAGTGCAGTCTCTTCTGTCATAATCATATCTATACAATTTGCTAAATTGTTTTTATATTAGGATACAAAGCAAAGTTGGACATTTTTAGACATTAAATAATTATCAATCCACTTAATGTTGTTAAACTTTTATTATCATCTATAAGTTCAGTATATCTAACAGAAACACCAGTCACTGAAGAAATAAAATTAAAAAAACACATACAAAAATTATTGTTGGATAGCATTTTTCACTATAATGGAAGTGACAGAAAAAATCTATCTCGGTTAGAAGAACCTTATAAATTACATAAATTCTGTAATATTTGAAGATGACAAAGAAACATGGTGTGAAGATAATTTAAATTCTCATCCTCGATGTTCAAATGATGCAGACTTTGACAGTTCTTATAAAAGACGAGCTGTTGAGTATTGGCGGAATTGGTATATTAATGAAAAAAATAACAACAAAAGGAATCGTCCGCTAAAATCAGTGCAAAATAAATTTAGAAGAGTTTCATATGAACGTCAATTAAGACAATGGGAAGAACAAAAAAATGGACTCGGAATAAAATAATTTTTAATTTTTATTCGTAGAAAAAATTAATAAGTCAATTCTAAGCAGAATCGTAAGACTCGTAACATGTTCTCGTAAAACTCGTAAGAACTTATAATCCGTATTCTAATTTTATGCGTAAGACGTAAAATTCTTCGTAAATATTTACAAGTTTTTGTAAATCTTATGGCTAGTAAAAAGCTGTCTATAAAAATCGTATAAAGGTATAAACAGTTCAAAATTCTTATAAATCTTACGAGAGTATGTTACGAACCTTACGTTTTTGTTTAGAATTTAGGTATACTACTAAATGTCAAAGAAATAATAACAGTGTTAATATGTATATTAGACTAACAAGAAAAAAATTTTGTTTTTCAATCGGCTTCTTAGCTCAAAAACTTTCATTTCCATGCCAAAAAAATACCCCTAAATTTTTAAAAATATTAAGATTTAAAGGTCGCTAGTGAGCGATTTTTAAATTTCGATTTTCTTTAATACATGTTTGATTTGATGCAAAAATGGCTTAATTCGGATTTTAAATGTGATATGTATGTCTTTTTGATCGCTGAACACGATGCAATTTATTTAACTCTACGAGATATGCCTTAAGAAATACTGCTCGAGTAATGTGAAAAAAATGACCAAATTTTGAGTTCAAAATCGATTTTAGCAAAATTCTAAGTATTCAAATGGATTGTTACTCCCCTTAAATTGTAAGTCTGTTCACTCAGAACAAGAAACGTCCTACAGGGTCTTTAAAAGATTCATATAACTGGATTATTAATGTTTTTAAGGATGAAATGAGGTAGTTTAATTCAATTAATTCAATCATATTTTTATTATGTACTCATTTCATTTTCTAATAAACAATTTTTTATGTCAAATTGAGGCACTTCATTTGCGGATGTCAAGACCACAAAGTGATATACTTTAGAACTTGTAAAAAAATTTTTTCTGTTCTTAAAAACATTCTTAACAATCTATTTGAACATTTGGAACCTTGCTAAAATCGACTTTGAACTCAAAATTTAGTCATTTTTTTTACATAATCGGGCTGTATTTCTTAAGGCGTATATCATAGAGCTAAATAAATTATTGCATCGTGTTCAGCGATCAAAAAGACATATAATATCACATTTAAAATCCGGATTAAACCATTTTTGCATCAAATCAAACATGTATTAAAGAAAATCGAAATTTTAATATAAAAATCACTCACTAGCGACCTCTAAATTTTTATATTTTTTAATAAAAATTTAGAGGTATTCTTTTGATATGAAATGGCTTTTGAGCTGAGAGACTATTTAAAAAAAAATTTTTTTTCTTGTCAGTCTAATGTATATATATCTTAAAAACATTATATATTTAGAAAATCTAAATACATATACATACATATATATATATTGTATATAAAATTTAAATACATATATAATAAAGCATAGAAAACTATACAAATTTTACTTAAGACATGTTTTTAAGTTTTCATATATTTTACTGTTCCGACGATAATTATTATACTTACGCATATGAGCATGGATTACGTATATACGGAAGCGTTAATAATTAATTCTCGAAAATGATATGTTGTAATATAACTTTATTACACATGGTTGAATTCGTAAAAAAATAATCTTTAATTTGATAAAAAAAAAATATGAAAATTTAAGAAAATTATGGGTAGTGGGATATTTTGTTAAACAAAAAAATAAACAAATTTTTTTCATCTATAACTTTAAAATACTTTTGAAACTGTACAACTTTGTTTAGAATATTTTTTTCTTTTATACTTCCGACGATATTCGTCTTGAAAAATACTGTTTTTCTTTAAAAGGATGTTTCACTTAAACATGAGTTAGCGCACGTATAAAAAAATACGTGTCTCTTATATTTTTGTGTTTAATAACATATTTCATGGAGAATCGATTTCGGACAGTTGTTAACCTTCCCTTGTCAGTTCCTCGACGACAAACACGTAAAACACCTAGACACTTAATTTCTCGAAGGCGAATACCTAGACACAATTCCTCGATTACAATCTCGATATTTCATCTTGCATAATTTACGCCATGCTCGTCACAGCCATCATACCATAGTATAAGAATATAAGGTATTTCATTCCCAAAAATGTGCAATCGTCTTCTACACAGTAGCTGCTCTTTGATTAATCAAAAATTTGTCCTAAATTTAGGCATTTGATTGATTGTCCTAATTTAGTCTGTCGACCATTATGCGCAATGAAATACCTTATATTCTTATTCCATACGTTATACCGTCATGTGTGGTCACGTGCAATGTTGCCAATAGTGCCAACGCTAGTTTGCTGGTTAGATAGATATAAAATCAAAAGGTATCTATTATCGAAAAAACGAACCGTATATTTCGTCTCTGATCGACGACGTTAATAATAATAACAAATGAAGTATCTTAAAATCAAAGATTCAGATTTTGCAACATCTCTGCTCGTGGAGCACGTAGGGAAAAAATAAAAACACTTTCATTATATTCCGGATGCAATCGATTGTACACTTAGAACTTGATTGGTTCAGCCCTTATTGAGATCCAATAATCTCTATCCCTCACAACTCGCCGGCTCGCGTAAAGTAGCCACGGCAGTGTCGCTGTGCTTGGCTTAGCGTCGAGACATTAACGTGTCTCCAGATTATGACGATTAATAACTGCTAATGCCACTGCAATACATCAAATTCTATTATTACAGTAAAAAAATTTAAGAGTATCTCAGATACTCTAGAAAAGATCATACTCAGATCTCTAGAAAAATATTTGTTTAGAAGTATATCTGTTGAATATGGGATATATCAATACTAAAACACTAACTTGAATATATATAAAATTTCTTTAATTTGCGAAAAATAATTTAATTATAATAAAATATTATAATTTATTAAATTATTTATATGAATCGAATTATGAACAAGATGGACGCGTCCAAGTATGCTGCTGCTGGAGAGCTTGCTCATTTCCATTTGTATCTCTGCATTTATTATATCGATGTAAAAATTCATTTTCAATTTCTACTCCTCTCATTACACTATCTATTGCGTTTTCTTATTTTAATGTGTTTTTATATTTAATACACTTTAAATGTTATCCGTATTTTGTATAGTCTATTATACAATAATTGTGAGAAATTATCTCAACACAGTCTTAAAGGATTATATCATAAGGATGTCTTCAAGATGCTGCTCGGAGAACTGTGTTCTATGGGATTTTTTAAATAAAGATACTTGAAATGTTATTTTGATTTTACTTATTTCTTTATGACGTTATCATTGATTTATTTTATAAAATATACTTGACGCCTTTTTTTACATTTTTAATGTACGAGGGTAAGTCAATAAGTTCTTAGAAAATCTGTCAGAGGGCACTCACAGTGTCATGTCATATTACTTTTTGACAAGTAGCATCTTTCAGCTGATTACTGTCAAATTTTAAGCGGAATTCATCTCATAATTTCATTTTTGTAAACGATTAAAGCGAACAATCTTTGTATTTTTTACAAAATGAAAAAACCGAGTTTCGCGCAGTGATCAAATATATGAAAAGTTTAACGCCGAAAGAAATCAAAGCCGAGTTGGATAATGTTCATAGCACATCTGCACCAGTGTTTGCGACTGTATACAATTGGGTGAATGAATTTAAACGTGGTCGTACATCCACATGTGATGCACCTCGTTCGGGACGTCCAATTGAAACTGCTACGCCAGAAATCATCGATAAAGTCCACGATATTGTTTTGACTGATCAACGAGTGAAAATGCGCGAGCTTGTTGAGACCACAGGTATAGTCACAGTGATTTCAATTTTGCACGAACAATTGGGTATGAAAAAGCTTTCGGTAAGATGGCCGCGTTTGCTCACTGTGAACCATAAGCGCGACCGTATGACGATTTCAAAACAATATTTGAAGATGTTTCAACGTAATCCACATGAATTTCTGCGTCGATTCATTATTGTGGACGAAACATGGATCCATTACGCCCGAGACGAAGGAACAATCAAAACAATGGACTTCACCGAGTGAACTCCGAAGAAGGCGAAGACCGTGAAGTCGGCCGGAAAGGTGATGGCCACAGTTTTTTGGA
The DNA here is from genome assembly GCF_000204515.1 of Acromyrmex echinatior. The sequence goes on along the minus strand of NW_011626752.1, from coordinate 363 downwards.
TGCACGCGGTATAATTCATATCGATTACCTTCTGTTGAAGCAAACGATCAAAGGCGATTACTACACAGCCTTATTGGATAACATTTTAAAGAAAAAACCCCCATTTGACGAAGAAGAAAGTGCTCTTCCATTAAGACAATGCACGAGTTCACACGTGCCCGGCACCGATGGCCAAATTCAACGAATTCCGCTACGAATTGCTTCCCCATCCAGTATATTCGCCAGATTTAGCCCTCCTGCGACTATTTCTTGTTTCCAAACCTAAAGAAATGGAATTCGGAGGAAAGAGATTCACCACCAGAAAGCAGCTCATTGCCGAAACAGGCTTATTTTGAAAGGTTGGACAAATCATATTATTCGGAC